>LS485662.1:180550-297920 GCA_900490705.1 Pristionchus arcanus
GAGAGGAGGAGAGGAGGAAGGGGAGAGAGGGTCAGAGGATGGGACTACGCCTGCCAGCAACAGATGACCACATGGAAACTGAGAGGGAAATGAGACTCATTTCTTCCTGCATGCAAAATTATGTAACAGATTCCCCCTGAATTATTCTTTATTCAAATTTCAACTATTTATCCTCGGTTCTCAAACGAAATTCAAGTCTCTACTCATAACAATAGTTCAAGAATGCGAGGGGAGTGAGGGTCACAGGAGGATATAGGGAGGACCTATGGGGCCTGCCAGCAACAGATCTCACTTGAGCAGATGGCCAATCGGTGAAACAATCATCTATCCAGTCCAAAGTAGCGTGTCATACGGAACTTGAAACACATTATGGAGACTACGTTTATGATTGAAGAATCCTCTTAGTTCGGGTGTTCTTCAGTTAGCCAGAGGATAAATGAGAGGAAATGGAGGAGGAGAAACGGGGGCAATCGGTGAGAGACAGCTTCTGTTTATAATTTGCTACACACTTCGCGTGCAGTGGCTAATCGAGAGGGAGGATGAAGAGTCTCTTCCTCTCTCTTTCTCTTCAATCTATCTGACCTAAACTGACCGATGAGGCAATGCAAGGATTGAAGATACGATGAATGCAACTGAGGGAAGGTGCGAATGTAAACTAGGCGAAGTGCAGTGGGATTCGAGGGTAGAGTGTCGAAAATGAATCAACGAATATTCGTTTAACAGGCAAATGCACCGACATTCACAGTAGAGAGTGGGCAAAATGAAGAGAGCGAGATCACATTTACATATTAAACGAATATTCGTTTATTCATTTTCGACAATCTATTCGAGGGCAGTTCGAATTCACCAAGCTTGAGCAAGTGAAACATTGGCCAAATATTAGAATCATTCGATCGCATAAAAAACTATAGTACTATGTATTAGAAAAGAGGAATAGGCCGAAAGCGAGGACACTAAAGAGCGACTAAAGCAGGAAGGGCTCTCCTCCCGGAATGGAAGAGCAGCGAAAGAGCGCATCGGACATTGCCTATCGTGTTACACGCATTGGGGATGGGCATGGGGAGGAAACGGGGCATCTAAGGGAAATGGGCACTTCTTCAAATTTTTGGTGAAGCGTTATCTCACAGAGAATTCCCTCCCTATCATTCTTATTCCTCACCCTTACACAAATCGGAGCCAAGGTATCCTATGTCAAAAAATCGAAGAAGTTCCGAGAAATTTATGCAAGAGTCATCCATGTTTTATGTGTATTAATTTGACGGGCTGAATAATTAACGAGAGAAATAATTAATGAATATCGAAGAAACATTGTTTGCATGCCCATTGATGTTTGAGCCTCTAGAAAATTAGTTTATTAGTAAAAATTGAAAGAGGATGAGGAAGTGTGAAAATTTGAAAATCCTCTTGGGCGATGAATTTTACGGACAGTATCCGTAGACAGACAATCATGGAACCGTCTCTCCATTCTCCATGATCTCTCGTCGGTCAGAGAAACGAGAGAGTGTGTGGAATGGAGAGAGTCAGACGATCTGACGCAGAATATTTGTGCAGCTGGAGCGAAGTTCGTTCATAGCGTCAACACCTTTCTGATTTAGGAAGGAAGGTGCTAGGGGAGGGGGGATGTGGATATTCGAGGGATTATTTCCATTATCGGCAACATCGTAGGGCTACCTATCTCCTTGCCTTTGGGTATCATTTCCACATTTCACACCTAGGTGACTGAGCTCTATACACGGACAAGCGTCTCCTGACGCCTCTTTCCGTTCAGTAGATCATTTCCGAGAGCTGCAAAATCAAAGGGCTACCGTTCATCCTGACTACCGGACATTCGGACATTCTTTCCTCTTTCTACGGGCCGGATTTCACTGGGAAATTGAATAGATTAGTTTCAACATCTAGGTGATTGAGTTCGATGCACGGGCAACTCTTCAAGCCTCTTTCCGTTCAGTAGATCATTTCCGCGAGCGGCAACATCAAAGGGCTACCATGCCCTCTGGCTACTATTTCCTCGTCATTTCCTCGTTTCGCACCCTCCAGACCGGACTCCACCGTCAAGCTATCAGATGTCACACCTGGGTGATATCGGTTGCCACGGACGAGTCCGCTAATAGGAGGTAAATGTTTAAATTTGCATTTTATTTTACATATTTCTTCGATTTCTTTTTCACCTTGCTGCTTCTCGAAAAGGTGCCTGAGCTGCCCTTCTCATCCAACAATTGAGAAGAAGGCGTTTCTGGTATCCACAATTAGCGCCCAGAATGCGTCATTCATAACGTATTTTGTTTCAGCAATGCTTCTCAATCCTGACTACATCAACCAAATCAATGGATGCTGGAGGCAGATTGCACTGTACACTCGCGTTGGACTGATTGATGCGAGAGCGATGAGAGTGGGCAGGATGGTATTTAGAGGTCAGTAAGCTTTTCATGACATTTTCATGACATTTTTCATTAGGGAGGCTTTGTTGAATAGAATACGAATAAGCTAATAATAATATAAATACGAATAAGCTAATAATAATATAAATACGAATAAGTTAATAATTATAATAATATTAATAAATTGAAGGCATTCCATCGTCCTACTCCTCCCCATTTCTCGATCACCTCAACGTCAGCTTCGATCTCGTCTTCACTTACATGCTCTCGGAAGTACTTGATCCTCAGCTTCTGATGGATCTCATCGATGAGCTCGTGGACGAACAGGTATGATTTTCATTGGGGTTGTCAAAATGAAGAATCCGTCTCTTCATTTCCCATACACTCTGACCGGCCAGAGTGATGAGAGAGCAGGAATATACGGGTTCACCACCAGGGTTGGCTAAACGATATTCTAAACGTGGCAGGTTTAGCTCCCCCTACGCTCTATTCTCCTGAGATCGGAAGCACTCTCTTCGTTTCGCATGCTCTCTCGCTCGCAACTAGGGGAGAGGGAGCTAAACCTACCACGTTTAGAGTATCGTTTAGCCAACCCTATTCACCACGTTCTGTTCGACCTCATAGACGAACAGGATTGACTTGTCGTGCACGATTGCGAGACCCTGTTTCTTGAAATTTCTTGAATTTGGGGATCTCTCTAGCAAATGAATAAATAATAATAGAAAAATATTACTTTTTTCGTGTATCCTTGAAATTTCTTGATATTTTTGCCAGTTGCATCTATAGGAAAGATTTTCCATGCCTATCGAATTTTGATAAGCCAACGTTAGATTATGTTTACAGGACGCCTTCTTCGCCATCAACGGTGATCCCGCGGAATCTGAAGTTGACCCTTCATCCGCCCTGGCCGCCTACGTGAGAGCTGCAGAGGAGGAGATGGATGATTATGGGGAGGAAGATGAGGAGGAGGAAAGGCCGCTATGGCAAGTGTCGCTGATTGTGTGAATTGTTGTAGGATTCACGTTGTTTCGAGTTTGTTGTTTAGTATTAGTTCTGGATCAACTGTTCGGTAGTGTAGATTTCGAGCAAGAGCATGCCCAATTGTAAGTGAGCACAATTGATAAATTGATAATAATACAATTGATAATAATACTATTGAGCACAATTGATAAACTGACTTGAGTGAGCAGGAGGAGAGATGCTCTGGTCGTGTTATTTTTTTGTAAATATTTACTCTGGTGTGCGCACCCAACTTGGATCCAAGCAAAAAGGGGTTTCCAAGTTGGATCCAAGTAAAAATCCAAGTTGGATCCAAGTAAAAATCCAAGTTGGGTCCAAACAAAAATCCAAGTTGCCCACCAGGCCTGGACGCAACTTGGAAATTTGCTTGGATCCAACTTGGATTCGCACACCAGAGTATTGACCCCGTTTGTAGTTCCGCATCTGAGGACCGTCTACTCGGCCATTTACTCGACGTTTGATAACAGTCTCAAACTGTTACAACAAAAACGAAACGATACAACACAATCACATCACTCCCTGAATCAGTAACGAGTCTTATTGTGTTGCCCATGTATCTCTACTGCTTCATGCAACGTGCATTATTGTAACTGGGTCGGTAGGAATCATTTAAAAATCAATTGTTGCGTAGTCTTGGCTTGCTGTACTAGCGAAATTAACATACTATTGTCTGGAGATTGATAATAATAATAATAATAATAATTTATCATGTAAATAAAAATAAAAAGATAAAAAAGCTAATAAAAAATAAAAAGAAAAGAAAAAATAAAAATAAAACAAACGCAAATAAAAAATTTAGGGTACGGGGATGATTGCGCAGATTGCGCCACTCAACGTTCTATAGAAAGGATTGACATTGAAAGCTCTATGAAATCGCATCGATTTATCCTCCAAATCAACAACATTCAAGCGGGATCAACGATAAAACATCCAATAAACACTTCAAAACACATTCAATTTTTCATTACTTCTCATTCTCCAAAAGCCTCAATGGTGCCAGTGTTGAGGAACTGCAAAGATGAATTTCTCTCAACATCTAACTTCATCTTCATCTTTCCGCTTACCGAAATCGAAGCGATGACTTCCTCTGCAGCTTCCTGGGAGAGTGCCGGTCTTCCCGCATGAAAATATCCTCTCCAACATGAATGCAAGCTGCTTATGCCTCCGCACTGAGCTGTTGGCTTCCATGCACAGTCCTGAAGTGCGCATATGGTCACCGTATTATTGTACTCTTGTTCCATTTTAATACTATTTTTGCTTTGTTTCACCGTTATTTCATCGAAATAGCATAAGTATTATTATTATTAGTAATACATTTAGAGACCGCAACGGGATAGACGGAATCAATCGCGAGGGCATGTTTTAGTGCCCATTCTATCCCTCTGGGTCTGAATAAGATCATACTTTTTGCCGTTTATCGATATCTCATATTTGAACGGAGTTATGGGCCAAAAACCATGCGTGTAGGGCATAACAGAAAAGCCGCCGAAAACGGGACCAGACAAAAATGGGTGGGGCCTATTTAAAGCTCACTTTCATATCCGAGAGCTATAGCTTCGCCAAGTCGTGAGAGACAATTCCCATGAGAGATTTGGGCAGCTATAGGCAAGGTGTGTTCTATTCACGACGGGTTAGAAAGAGCGGGAAGAGGAGGGGAGAGGCAAGGGAAGGGGGAGAGGAAACGCGCGCGTTCGTACTAGAATCTTTGAAAAAGTTGTGCAAATCGGAGAAACGTCCGATTTGTGTGATTTCTTCTCTAAAAATCTTCAAAAAATCGAAATAACAATATATCCAATGCGCACTGTGATGCGTACTCGGGAAAGCCTCTAAATACTTATCTCGAACTGTTTAATCGAGATTTTAACCCATTTTTACAAATCCGATCTAAGTGCGCATTAGACCACTTAAAGAGGAAGCTGAGACCTATCCAACGCAATTTTGATCGACCAAATCGGTTGAGAATTCGAATTGCACACTCTCGATCCCACTTTTCGTCGATTCCCTATCCCTCGCAAGTGGGCGGAGCTTGCGGTCTCTAAATACATTCGGCATATCTTGCTTACGGAATAAGCGGCCAATTGCTGCTGATTGTGTGCAGGATTTTGTTCGTTTTGAGATTGTTCTTGTTTCTTTCTTTTTCCTTCTGCAGATCTTTTGCACGATGAGCTCCGAGAGTAGACCGGAGAATCTGCCAAGAGCATTGATTAATGGGAGAAAGTAGAGAAATGATACCACCGTCTCTTCATTTTGCACACTATCTCGCCCGCTCGGTCGACGAGGGAGAGTGTGAAATGAAGAGACGGCGGTATCATTTCTCGAGCACTAGGAGAAAGGTAAGAAGACGTCAAGAAGTTGTGCGATTTCTCGTTTTCTGTTGCTTATATACTCGAGACCTGATGACGAGATAGACTAAACAGTGAGTCTCTCTCGTCTCCCCATCGGCCTAGAGCTCGAGAAATGAGCCGCCGTCTCTTCATTTCACACTCTCCCTCGTCGACCGAGCGGGCGAGAGAGTGTGCAAAATGAAGAGACGGCGGTATCATTTCTCCTACCATTCGTCAGCACACGGAGGAAATGGCAGTCGCTCTGAATCATCCTCCTCCTTATTTCTATAGGATGTCGATGCTCTCCTTTTCGAAGAAATCATTCAAACGCGTTTATCGAGAAAGACTATTTCGGAATTCAAAAGAGAGCAAGATGTTGCAGATTAGACATTGGGAGGTGGGGATTCAGCATTGGAGCTTCGGTCGGGCGGAGCGTCCCGGACTGCGTACGTGTTGCTCGAGGAAGTGGTCGTAGTCTTCGTCGTAATATCCGGAGGCCGAATTGCACGACTCTCCTCAATTCACATGCTCTCTCGTCGGTTATAAAAACGAGAGCCTGCGCGAAATTTGAATAATCGCGTGCCCTTTTGCCATCACTACTTCAACTCTCTATAGCTCTCGTGCTCTCTCTCTCTCTTTCACTGCTGCCCCCTCCCCCTCTCCTAATCTTGCTTCTGACCTGTATTCCAGTTGTTGGAGAAGTGGTGCGACCTGCTGTATCGAATTTCACAATGGAAAGGCTTCACAAACAAATGAAATTATAATTTGTCATTTATCGTTTTTTGATTATCAAATAATTTATGAATTTCACAGAAAATTGAGGTCCCAAAACAACAAAGTAAACGGGAAACAGTAAACTAACTCATAAACTCGTTTTGCAACACTACGAATCTACGTTAGCACTTCTAATAAGTTATCTATGTTAAAAATAAATAAAATATTTTAATAAAATATTTGTTTAAAAACTCGAATCAGTGCATAACATTATCTTATCTAATCACAATGGCAATATAAACAGTAATACTGAGCGTCTGTAGATCATGGTTTGTACACAATAGAGGGGTATTTGGATGGAGAAAAGGTGTTTTCGGTGAAATATTTTTGCAATTAGCTAGAACCGGGAATTAGGACGTTCCGGGAATCAGCAAGATCCGGGCGGGCTCGCGGCAACGGAGGGAATTCTCGAGAACCGCCGTTTGCATGTGGGATCGTTCATCGGATCGTTGATCCAGAGGTCCTGAGGGGAAGATTCGTTATCGATAAAAGGTAAATGTAAAGGTGTATCCACGTCAAGCGATTTTACAGTCATAAGAGGTGGGACCCGCCGGTAAGGCCAGCTGTTAGACGGTCTACAATACCCTGCGGTCCAACGCTTCTAGGGTAGGTTACCTTTCGCAACCGAAGTCACTACCAATTTACCGATAATCGTTTTTCTTCATGTCGATTGCGGTACCTATTTGAAAATTGTATAGAGCTATATCATCATGGAATTTTTTTATTTTTTTAAATATTTTTTTCGTCACGTTTTCCATTGATTGTTCAGCATTTAGAAATTTTAAACAAGACTCACCGAGTCCTTCTCCCTCTTCCATTTCAGCACCGCCTCTTCCTCGCCGTAATCACCCGCGCACGTGAGCACCATTTTCTCGCCTGAAAGATCAAAGATCAAATTATTTTCGAATACACAAGCAAGTGAGCACTATTTTCTCGCCTGAAAGATCAAAGATCAACTCGAAAATCATTGATAACAATACCATTAATCTCGCCCTCGACGATTTTGCTGACAGCCCGATCGGAGATCTTCACTTTCATTAGAAGGGTAAGACCGACGGAGCAGATACTGCAGTAATTCTCGCATATTAAAAATTAATACGAAATAGGAGCAGGTACTGCAATTGGTTTTCCATTTTTCGCAGCCTAATTATAGATAGTTTTCCATTTTTCGCAGCCTAATTATAGATCGTTCGGAAAAAAAGGAACACAATCGTAAATTTGTATTTTGCGAAATCCAATAATCAATAAATTGCCTAAATAAATAAATAAATAAATTAACTAAAAATAAAAATAATAAATTAATCGCAGAAATGTGTTGATATCCAGGAAATGGAATATTTTCAGGATCGTAGACTGAGGAAGTCCTAGAATGTTCAATGGAGAAACTTCGACCTTCTTTTCGGTCGATCCAGTAGACACAGTAGACATTAGTAGACTTATTTTTTTGTTGAATATTTGCGAAAACAATGGTGAAAATATATGGGTAGATCGAGTCCATTTGAGCGGCGTCTTTTTCAATTTCGCCTGATTTTCGATTTGTTTGCCAATCACTCGAATCTTCTTCTGTCTGGCTGTTTTTTTTTCTATTTTTTAGACATCAAGAGGGTTGGAGGTGAGCATAAAAGGTCCCATAAATATTAATAAATCCGGAAAAGGACAAACAACAAAGTGATATTTTTCAGAGCCGGTCTCTGATGTAGAGTCATACAAAATTGAGGACATTGAAATTTTGTTGCGATTGATTTTTGCGATAAGAAATTATTATATTCAAATATTTATAGTATGATTAAACGAGCATGTTATTCTTTCTCGAGATGTTTGATTTCTAATTTGTTAATTTGCTCATGCGTATCATGGTCGATAGCGTATACTCCAATTTGCGATTTCCTGTTGATTAGTTCATTGAAAGTGTATGTAGTGAAAGAAATTTTCTTGGTACTGCGATTGAAGAACTGAAATTGAAAACGAAATTGAAAACTTTCATAAGAGTATATGCAAACATTTGCTACCGCAGGAAAATTTTCGATATCGGACATCGAAAAGGGATTCATATGGAATTCGATTTGCAGCTCTGAACACTTTCGCAAAATAATCTCTTGGACTAATTTAACTTTGATGTTCGAGTCAAATTCTCCCATAATATTTATTCTTAAAGAATCCACTATATCAGCTAAGTCAAGAATGAACTTATGCGAGTCTGAAAATAAATTTCGAAATTTCTGATTATTTGTTTTCTATTGTCTTACGTTTTTCAAGTGTCAACAACTCAAATTCAAAGACATTTGTTTTCATTGAACGCAATAAATGTATCAATGCGTTACTGCAAGGATGTCATTATATCGTGATGGATTAGTAGACTCACAAATCCGAGTTGTCCTCGTTGATTTCATAAACTGCTATTAAAGGTACGCGTCTTCCATCGAGGAAATGCGTGAATTCTCGTATTAATTCAGTGTTAAAACAATTCAAAAACAACATATCAATATACACTCCACCAAATCGAGGTTTCATTTTCTCGAGAAATGCAGCCCTGTTTTCCATGCTCATCGTGATTGACACTTTGGTTCTCTGTCAATAAAAAAAATATCTCAGCAAATATTTTTGAAATTTCTTACATCGTAAACGATTTTAAATATTGCTGCCCCAAGTTCATTTGTGACATGCTTCAAACCGATTTCCCATATTATGCGATCTATATTTCGGTGGTGATAGTTAACCGTGAATGAAATCTTGTTTATTTCCTGTGTTAAGCATATGATTGCACCATATAAATCACCATAAATGGAACCTGATAGCACGTAGTTGCCAGTATAATTTCCGTCTCTCGGACATTGAAGATTGCATCGTCGACCATATTCCTGTACGCCGTGTTGACCTACATTTTTAAAACAATTTAAATGTAAAAAAAATTTAAAAAATAAAAAAAAGATTAATGAAAATACTTCTCTCAGTAGCAGAAACGATTTGTCGTCCAATAAACGGAATATTTTCCGGATGGAAGATCGTGGAAATTCAAGCATTTCCAATGGAGATGCACCGGCTTTTTTGATTGATGGTTCATCTGGCATCTCAAGAACAATTTCACCTCGAACAAGAAAAAATAGGAGAAAAAAGAACATTTTTATTGAGCAAACGTTATTCGACTGTCAACGTTATGAGTCGATTGGAATGGCGTCATTATTCAATGGCGTCATTTTTCGATTCAGAAATTGAAATATAAAAGAAAATACAAAATACAAAAAAAAGAGGTTTATAGCCTGGTGCATTTGTTTTATGGATGAATTGGGCAATTGAAAAAAAAAACAGATTCAAAAATCATCGGGATATTCTCCTTCAATTGACAGAATAACGACATTCCGTCCTATTTCAGGTTCCGGAGATAGCGTCATGATATTGACCAAGGAAGAGGTGACGTGAAGAAAAAGAACCCGGATTAATCAAGAACGAGGGACAGCTGTTATCTCCACCTTCTCTCCCTCTCCTTCGCATTCTCCTTTCCAATAAATAAATTAACTAAAAATAAAAATAATAAATTAATCAATAAATAAATAATTAATAAATTGCCTTACACAGTCTCACTCTCGCTCTTTCTCGTCTCTCGCTTGTTGTGGTTGACCTCCTCGTCCTTCACTGCGACCACCTGAGAAGGAGATTTATGATTGGCTGACCTATCAAGGAAAATGCAAAATAAATAAATCAAGTATCAGAATAAAATCGGAAAATGTATAATTCAAACGATGGGATCATCATTGAGATATTACCTCCTTAGTCTCTACTTTGATGAAACCATTCGCGCATCTTGCGAGTTTTGGGAGACAGTAAGTAAGTATTCATTGGAAATATCACTCACAATGGGATCATCCTCGAGATCTTTCCTCCTCAGTCGCGGCCTTGAACTGCTACTGCGACTGCTACGACGGCGTTGACGACGAGAACGAACTGAGATATCATCGATCATTGAATATTTATCATCATCTTAGCCACAACCGTTATCTCAAGTTTCCGTTGAAGCCAAAGTGGATGCAAAATTACGTTTTCATTAGAGCTGTAAAATATGAAAAAATTTTTTGCTTCTCTACAAAATAACGAAGGCAAAGATTACTTGAAAATATGAGGCGAATTCGTAATCTTATAGTCTCACCCCTACACCCCTCGCACAGTCCTCCTCCCTCTGTTCCTCCTCCTCCTTCGATGATCTCCGATAGACTACTGCAGCCGTCCCCGAGACAGTCCGCGCCGAGACGGGCGCCTTAAGAAAATATTTTTATCAATGTCTTATCGGATGTCGGTTTTTCTTAATCTTGCGGACCCTTTACCATCGCCTGGGAAGCGTACAATGCACAAGCAAATGATAAAGTTCGATTGGCTTCCGTCTCCATAAATTCAAACTGCTGTCCTAAAGATACTCACGATGCGCTCTCGATCCCTCCTCGGAGTACATCTCGAAGAGGTCGTCGTAGTCCATGGAGACGTGCGACGATGAGGAAGGGACGACGGGGTGGTGAATACCTGTAAAGGAAGCGATTATGACTCCTAAATTCCATATATATATATATATATATATTAATCACTAGAGCAATTAATTTTTTGTTAGTAAAGAAGCTGATCAAAGGCAAATTAAACTTATTTCAGAATCATGGCTTTTAGATAACTGTGAAACATATAAATAATCTCACCCGGACTCGCCAGACCAGCTCCGTTTCTCTTCGGTTGCAGATCGGATGTGAATACTGAGGAAACGGCCGAGTCAATCGACATTCCCTGTGAATTATCATTTCCACATTATTGTTGGTTGCGAATAATTCACACGGAAATACTGAATTCAAGAGATGGTTTTGGGTGGAATGTGAAACGTAACCGAACAAACTTAAAACATAAAAAAATTACCTTCGGTAGGCCTCTCCTTCGCGAAATGCGCGACGAGCAGGCTGATTTCTGCGATTCTTTCCTGAAATATCGTTATTTCTTAATCATCCAGACCTACCTCAATCAATAAACACGGAACAATCGCCTGACCCTCGTATTTCACAATGGTTGATCGGTGGCAGACTATCCCTAAAAAAAACAAGGGCCTACCTCACAGTCCGATTGGACATGCTCCTCCGCACCGCCCTCTCCTCCCTCTGTTCATCGGGGGATGAAGTGGAGGGTTGATCGTCGATGCCAGAAGAGTCGGGTTGAGATCGGCGCACGACTGAAATAGGGGAAAATTCACTGATGTTCCTAATTCTTCCGTAGTAGCAGACTCTTCATCTCAGCTGGCCTGGCCAGCTGGCCTGACCTAGAGTTGTCTTATCTACGACTGTAAATTGGCTTGACGTGGATACACCTTTTGCCCTTTTAGTAGCAGATTTTAGCACAATCATAGTCCCATAATAGAAGTTATTGAATGATTTAGCTTCACTATGGAATAGGGTTGCAGGCTCGGTATCGGTAACACCGACACTCTTTCGCGCCAGGCGGTTAGAGATGAGAAATAGCGTGAAATAGCAAAGTGAGAGAGACAGCTAGGGAAGAGGGTCGGTAATAGGGTTGCAAGTTCGAGACCGAGATCGGGAGTCTCGCATTTGCGAGACTCTCGCACTGACCTCTTCCCTTGCCTCCCCGACGAGAGATCATGGGGATGGGAGAGAGTGCAGACAGAGCAGAGGAACGTGCGCTCTCGTTTTCGCACGCTCTCTCTCGCAGTCTCCTATGGGAAGTGACTGCGGGAGTCTCGCATCCTTGCGAGACTCTCGCGCTGGTGCGAGACTCTCGATCTCGAACTTGCAACCCTAGTCGGTAATACCGACTTTCGGTATTGCCGATCCCGAACTTGCAACCCTACTATGGAATGCAATTTCATCGCTCACCCGAGTACTGATTCGTCTCCCTGTCAATGTGCACAGTAAATCGCTTCTGATTCAACGCGAAATCCGCATCCGTCAGTGTCTCTTCCCTCGTCGGAATGTAGTACTGCCCTTGTCGACCTGAGAAGGATTATTATAATAACCGTAGAGGATTGGGAGCGGTGGGCGCAGAATCAGAGAAAACTTGAAGTCAGTGAGCAGAGTATTGTTGAATTTCTATATATCAAAAATATGTTTCACAGCCCGCATATCTCCCCACAGGAACGTTCCTTAACAGTATCACAGTAATGTCGTGGTCATAAATAAATCGTACCCTTCACTCCTCCGGGCGAGGTTTCCGCCGATAGACGAGTGCCGGCCGGGTATCTGAATGCCAAGGATCGAATTCAGAGAGAGCTTTCATTCCGAAATCATTGTTTCGAACTTGTTGTAGTGTTCATTTTTTTCTCATAGTAAAGAAGCCAAATGCAGTCGAGTTTGTTGATCCTTACTCAGTTCGGTGAGTAAGAATAAAAGTAAGAATACCAGAGAATAACTCGAACACTAATATCTCGACCACTTGATCGTTACTCACTTATGCAACGAGTAAGTCCCGTTCTCCTCCTTCTTCTCTGCATTGACCGAGTAGAGGATGATGTAGCCATCGGAGGTGCCCGTCCACAGGGAAGCTGAGAGTTCTTGATTTATCATCGGGTGAGACGATTCGGGCAGCATCATCAGTCGGAATAACACATGTTTCAATCTCTACTTCTAGTCAAGACGTCTGGGAACAGTATAGTGAAGGCTTGACAAGAAATCGTTTGACGTGCGGCGCTTTCAGTGTTTCATGAAGTGTTAACTCTAGGACGTAGTAGTTACCGTCGGAGTAAAGAAGGGATGAAATGTGCATCTCCCTGGATTCGTCGACGTCCATTAGCGAAGGCTTTCTACAAATGGTCTATTTTTATTCGGCCTAATTTTGAAAGCGACTTCTTCAATCAGAACTTCAACGAAAACCATTGAAACTATTCAAGCTTGTAAACAACTGCTGCAGAATGCGATTTGAATGCGGGAAATGTTGGATTACCTAAGAAAAAGAACCGCAACCTCTTCATTGAAGTGCTCGCACGACAGCACTGTCTTCAATGAAGAGGGGGATGATGAGAGGGAAATACCTCTTCATTTGCCCTCACTCTTTTCATTTTGCCAACCCTAACCACAGCTCACTTATGATCATGGTCCGTGGCGATATCGAACAGCAGCGAACAGCTGCTCTGGTCCCACAACTGCAGCAGAGTTGAGTGCGTTGTGGCCAGGAAGACGCCATGGGGAGACGCCGCGAGGCAGACAATCTGAAGTGGAGATGATCTTTGATCTTTGATCTCTGAGCTCCCGCAACTTTTGTAAGGCTTCCTCATTGTGAATAAGCTACGTAAACACAAAAACATGTGTCAAAACAACAAAAACAATAACAAAAAAAACAAACCTTATCGAAGAACGGCGTTCCAGTGCAGGTGCCCGAACACGCAACGTAGATGGTGCAGAGATGGGAGAGAGTACTAAAAATGATTAATTCCGATCTCTGATCCCCCATCCCTCCTCTTTCGGATTTCGCGGTAATAATGCAGTGCGGCACAAATAGGTTTCACCAACTATTCAAGTATAGTTGTAACGCATTGTACAACGGTGCATTAGTCGCATTTGCGAGAAAAAAGAACTATTAATATACCGAACCTCTTGTGCAGGCAGATGAGCTTGCACGCTGAAGCCAACCACAGATGGTCGCCGTAGAGGACGCCGTCGACGATCGGGGCTGCAAAGGAATGAAATGGGGTTGGGAATCCGGCCTCGTCATCTCCCTTTGCATGTTTTCCGACCGCCGTTCGAGCAGTCGATACGAGGTCACAAGGTAAAATAATTCGTCCACCTCTTCAAATACGAAATGCTTACCGGATCCAAGAGGTAGATGCAACAACTCCAGTGAGGAAGGCGCCATGGCGGGAGAGGCGTGCAACTGCAATTTTCCGCTATTCTTATTCCACAGCCTTATCTTTTTTCTCATTATGCCTCATTACCAGTTCAATACCAAATGTCACTGGAAATGACAACTCCTACGCTTCTGCTTATTCCACTTCGCATCATGCTTTTTAGGAACACGAGAGTTGATCGTATGGCCACAGTTATTGTTGCGCATCTTCTAGAGCTCGAGAATGATACAGTCTCTTCATTTTGCACACTCGCTCGCCCGCTCGATCGACGAGCGTGTGAAATGAAGAGACGGTGGTATCATTTCTTGAGCTCTACTTGATTCAACGTAGATGAACTCTTGCCTCAATAACCGTAAGTGATCCATTCGCCAGACACGCGACAATCCTCTCTTCAGCGTAGAGCAGACGAAGTGCGACATCGGCCAGTTTGAGCTCCCAGAGGACGGTCCTGCAGATAGAGGCATAAATCGAGTTCTAATGTTGTTCATATTATGATCATGTGAATTTTCTGTCAGAATTTGTACTTGTCATTGAACAGTTTCTTGTGTCTCATACACAAAGAATTCAGTCACTGTCATGTGACCTCGTTATATTATGGCACAATAATAGACGAATGGTCATAGGACCTAGTATGTGAAAAAATGTGACTCACGCCTGTCCGTGCAGTGACAGGGCGACGACGTATCCGGAGAGGAACGAGACGAAGGCGATGTCCGGCCCCGCCATCACGACGGAAACCGCGCGGCAGTCCCACTGAAAGATATGATTGCTATTGATATGATAAGATAAAGATATTTGCTTGTTTCGAAGTGTAAGGCGTTCTATTATTGTGCTAAGTTGTCAAGAATGGCCATGGAAACCGCGCGGCAGTCCCACTGAATCAAGAGGGCATAAGTTTCAACTATTCGTTCTCAGGTGAGAAGACGGCGTAATATAACATGGTTATTGCATTTTTTTCTTTTGTTCGCTAGAAATAATCAGACAGAAGTAAGGACACTTCGCGGCAGTCCCACTGAAAGATATGATTGGAAAAGTATTTGCTTGTTTCGAAGTGTAAGGCGTTCGATTATTGTGCTAAGTTTCCAAGAATGACCATGGAAACTGCGCGGCAGTCCCACTGAAGATTTGATAATAATGTATAATAAATTGATGCATAGTCCGATCATCGCAGATACTCAATTTTTGGACTGATATAATTAGGGGCCACAACGCAGATAGCCGATTTCTCACAATGAGGCCAAAAGGGTGTTCAAACTATCCCTCATGATCCCAATAACATCATGCTTTTTGCCGTTTGTTGATATCTTGCCTTTGAGCCGAGATAGAGCCCAAAAAGTACGCGCGCAAGTCATTGGGGAGGAGGAGGGAAAGGCGAGACGAGAAGGAAGGGGGCGGAGCCTAATTTGCGTGTGTCTCTCTCCCTCCCCCGCCTCTCTCGCTCCCCTCCGCCCGCCTCTCGCACGTCCCTCATAAATCAAAGAGTCACAAGCCGGGGAGCCATTCTAAAATTCTAATTTTTTCTCTAAAAATCGTAAAATATTCCAATGAGTCAGAAAAACTTTGTCCGAGCAGAATTGTCACACAGGAAGCCGTAGAAAATGCTCATTTTGTCGCGAATCGACCCTATTCCCTATGTTTAAGTCCAATTTTGATCTACTTAGTAATGTTGTGCATTTCTCGGACAGTGCTCAATCGAAAGGGGATGCCAGTAGCTATCCAACGCACTCTCGAATGAGTGATTTGGTTTAGAATGAACCTTGTGACTTTGGTTTCTCGCTTTTTCGCGAAATCGTGTCAGAGCAAAGTGGGCGGAGCTTGTGGGGCCTAGATATAATTTTGTTTTTACACCAAAAAATGGCCACTACACACTACATTCACAAACTCGTGTTACGCTTTACGATGCCTTTGAAACATAATTGGCAGATCCCGAGAAGCTTGAAACAGCAGTGAATAATAACAAAAAAATATATTACCTCGACCCTCAACTTGCTCATCACTCCCGTGTGCACATCAACGGAGGAGAGACGGCCGGACTTCTTGTTGCCTGCGAGATCAAAGATCAAAGATCAATCTGAGCCTCAGTCAAAGATCAAAGATCAACAATCTCACCAGCGATCAGCAACCCCGTGCCGGCTGTGGCTGCAAGGGACAGGTCGCTGATGTGAAGGCCGTCCGAGTTGAGTGTTGCCGTGGACTGATGCGAGTGGTCGGATTGCTGAAATGATTCATGTTTGACATTTTCATAGCCGCATTTCGCTTGAAATTGAGACTCAATTGAAAGTGGTATACTTGAGGAGTGGCTGGAACACATTTGATCAAACGATACTTCAACCCTTCAAGAGGCCGATTCGAAGTTCAATCCAACAATCGTACTTTTTTTTTCAATTCGGAAGGCACGTTACACGTATTCGTTCTTTGGTAAAGCACGAAACTTTATGCCAGCAAAGAGATCAAAGATCAAAAGCTCACCGCTGAATCGCCTCTTATGAGCATGCGAGAGGCCCGCTGACTGAAGCGGCTCTGCAGAATCTGAAAGGAGATCAAGATGGTTGAAGATCAAAGATCATTATTTGGAGATGAAAGATCAAAGTTCAAAGATCAACTAACCTCGAGGAAGGTGAGCTGCTTCGCTCGCAGCTGCGCGCGCGATGGGAATGGATCGAGATCTGGAATTTCAAATTCAATTTCAATAATTAATTAGTTAAATATACCTTCAAAAGCGAGTTTGAAGAGTCCGTCCACGTCGAATGAGAGGCGCACCGCTGCTTTCACGACCTGTACAAATAGAAAGGTCCTTAAAAACAGAAAAGTCCATAAAAAATGATTTCTTTTCAATTAGTTATTTAGGGACCTTTTTTCGTACAGAGCCAAAGATACTTATTTCGATGAGCTGAAATTTTGTCCGCAACTTGAAAGATTCTAGGGGGATTTGAAGGAACAGTAACATAATTCTTAAAACTTGTAAGAAGGGAAGTGGAAATATTTTCAATTTTTGCTAAAAAAAAAGTAATAACTTAATTTAATCACCTTCATAACTCCAATCGTGTCCGTTTTCTGGAGGATCTCATCCACGTGCAGGGAGAGGAGGGCGATCTGGAATTATTTATTTTCACTGAGTCTACGGAGGAAGCAACATTCAATTGGTGGAAGCGATAGCTATGGGAGAAGTGTGAAACATATTGCAAAACGTGAAATTTTTGTTCAGATTTTGAGTCAGTCTTGTGGAAAATCCGATTGATAAACCCGTACCGAGAATCGGAAGAGCACTTTCGGGCCCTCGAGAAGGAAACAGTCCCAGAAGCGAAGGAGGGTCTGGAAAAATATTATTTTCTCAAGATCAGTTTCACAACTTGATTTCTAGCTAGTTGTCTGTTATTACGGGGCATATTACGAAAGTTCAATGTCTTATCGCGCTATTCGTACTGTCATTCAAGAGCATCTGCTACACTTTCCCTGATAGAGACGACCGGGAGGAGGGAGGGGGGGGGGGCAGCTGGCAGATTGCCAATTCCCAACCCCCCCCCCTGCCCCCATCGATCGGCCGGCTGGCGCGGAGTACGGCTTATTTGTTTGCTGAACACCCTAACAACCTCGCGTATTCCGCTGATTACGATTGTTTCTATTGTATGCTTCTTATTAATATATTTATTTTATTTGTTGTATCTATTGTTATTTTTTTATGTTTTACTCGCTAATTTCATTCAGATGCTCCACTGGCTTTTGCCGTTCTTTCTAACAGGCGCGCACTCGGGAGTATTTCTACTCAACGTTAGTTATTTTCTCGTATTTTTAATTTCTTTTTTGGTGGTGTTATTACGAAAAATAAACGTGTTTAGTCTGCAATGATTGAGTTCGTTTTAAACACGGAAAATTACATTTTCAATTATAATTTCAGTTTTCATTCCACAAAAGGACGACGAAAAAAGAAGCAAGACAGATGGTGGTTATCTACAATAAGGCAAGATTTTTTTGTTATCAACTTTCATATTATTTAAATTATTTTATATGTTATTTTCTAATGTTTATTTAGTTAATTTTCAGCTAGGCCTTCCACTCATGCTTCTCCAGTCAACCATAATTCTTCTGTCGCTCTATTCAGCTTATCAGGGAAATAAAGCCGTTTTCCATCTGATTCTCGCTGCTACTCAGGCAGTTTTCCTTATAGGCAATATGTATGGGTGAGTTCAATTTATTTTAAATTTTTTAAATCACAAAAATGAAATAATATTACAGATTTCGTTCCGGCTCTACTGTCTGGCATCGCACTTTTCGATTCTACAGCGGAGATGATTCGAAACCTCTCAATGATTTGGAGACAGCGCTTCCAATTTTCTTCATCATGACATCGATCATTTATTTAATAGGTCTCATTTTTTGGACGATTGACATGCACAAAAAAGATCCGGAATATATGTGAAAATACATTTATTTAATAAAAAATAAATTTAAATTTAAAAATAAACCTTGAAAGGGACTGCATCGAAGAACAATGCGATGAACCAGTTGAGAGTGATCGTCGCCAGATCGATTTCGCACTCCTAAAATTGAATAAAAATAAGTAAGTTGAATTCCTTTCGATGTCGGTCCATTATTTGGCTCGTTTACACAGTCAATCAATGGAAATCAAAGATCAAAGATCATCGCTCACCTCAAGATGCTTCGTCAACGCAGGCACTTTCTGCTCCAGAAGCTCCTTCAGCACTTCCTGGTCCGCTTGAGCACCTCAAAATAGGGGATTTGGATCGGAATCTACCGAAACTGCTGTGGCCAGACGGCCATAGACACGAATTAGAAAGCGGATTAAGCGAGACATGTAAGACGGATCGGGTGGGGAGTAGATTTCGAAATATGGACCACCGTCTCCTCTCAGTCGAGTAGCCAAGAGAGTGTGAAAAATTAAGAAACGGTGGTCCGGATTTCGAGCTCTATAGAGAAGGTAAAAGAGATGGAAAGGCCAGGATTCCCACCACTCAACGACTCGTCAAAGTAGCTCTCGTGGAAGTATCCCTCCGTGAGGGCCACGAGCAACCAGAAGGCGTCCTCGGGACCGACGACGAGCAGGGCAGTGGCGGCGAGGAAGTTCATTCCCTGAAATAATTGGATTTGATTCTGGATCGGCCCTGGAAATCGTCTAGAGCCTTCGAATCAACGTTAAAAGTTGAGATAGTGATAGTGCAAAGGAAGTTCATGCTCTGAAGATAAATCATTTGAATTTTATTCTCGGCCACTGATTTTCAATAGTATTGCAAGAGGAAGTTCATTCCCTGATAAAAATATTTGGGTTTCAATCTCGATCACGGTAAGGTGGATCAGGAATCCTTGAGGAGCACTTGTTTTTAGGTTTCGAAAAAAACGAGCCAGTGCTAGGGCAAGGGAAAGTTAATGCCCTTGAAGGAAACCCTCGACCATAAAGCCCCTCGTTTTTTTGAGCAAAAAAGCGATGATCTGCGAGTTCATGCCCTGCGAAACTCAGAACAAGTCTCAATTTGTGAGGTTGTCAGTTTGTGCTTCGGAAAATATTTTATGGATGGCCTGCAGGAATAACACTGAAGAATCCCATCATTTCTGCTGTTGAAATCATTTTGAAACTCATCTCATTTTCAATTTTTAACAAATTCTTTCGCGAAATGAATCATAGTACCTGACAGTATCCTGTGGTTCCGTTGTGCAGGCAGAATGCGCGCAGCACCTGCTGCAGTTGGGAGACCTGAGGAGAGCATACATTTACATTTACATTTATCCTGATTCAAGGCATAATGCCTGCAGGGGGAAGCATCATTATGAAGGGGATCGGGCTCTCCGCACTCTGTGACAATGAGGAGAGCATTGCCTTGAAATGTCAATAAAAACTCCGGTGATTTCGGATTGAGGAAAGAAAATGTGTAAACCTTGGAGATGATCAGGTGGGGAACTTTTCGTGTGTGAAAATATATACACTTGTTAGCATTATATTTCATCGCAAAAAACGGTTGATTTGAATAATGACTGAAATCTCCCTAACCCCCTTGCATCCTGCATTCAGGAAGTGCACGTTGCTCGGCATCGTTCTGAGTAGGTCGAGGTTGATCTGCTTCTGATGAGTCGAGCAGAACTGCAAATTGCATTGATTGATCCACTTACGTTTCAGTTATTTCTCTTGAGAAGAGAAAGTAAACATTTTCGATTTCGTGGTGGCTTCAAGGATAAAAAATTCAATAAACCCACTGCGGCGCGAAAAATGAACCAGGCTAAATCGATAATCAAGTCTGGAGCATTCAGTATTATAGTCCTCCCTATCTTACCAATCGATCGGCCTCTCCTCCATTGAGCGAGCACAGATTGCGGTAGTAGTACTTGCCGTGCTGCATCTTTGCCGCAATTACCTGAATATCGATTTTTTATGATAATTCCATACTTTATTTTTCGGCTAATTCCAGATTTTTCATCAATCATGTTACAAGGTCTCAACCAATGTACACAAGCCTGATTGGACTGATTGAATGAACCATTATAATTTTAGAAAATGGATTACCTGTTGATGGATGAGCATCTTCCACACGACACTCCTCATGGACGCGGGGATGCCGCCCCGGACGAGCGCCCGACTCTCCTTCTGAAAAGGTAAAGGTGATAAGCTGGCCCCTTGCAAGTGAAGCCGATTCTGCGTTAAGTCCATCCTGAGAAATTCAGCGACCTATACGCGACTATCCTTCTGCAGTGGGACAGAATCAGAAGTGGCCCGTTTTCATTTCGCATGCACTATAGCCAGTATGATCGGCGAAAAGGCACTAGAATAAAGTGGAACATTGGGAGTATTGAGCGAGCCGTATTAATTATAGAGGGAGCTCCCGAGACGGATCGCAAATAAAGCGAATGACTTTTTATTAACGGAGGGTGAAACATATTTGAAATTCAAAATAAAATTGAGAACAATAATCACCGTCAATGGTATGGTTGCATTGGACTCGAGGAAGTCCGACCAGTGTTGGCTGCAATTTTTTATTTATTCAAATTTAATCAATTATTTATTAATTAATTAATTATTTTCGTAAATACCGATGCTCGAGGGCCGAGTGCAATCTCTCTTCGTAGTGCTCGTGCAGACGACAGGCCATGTAGTGAACGGCAAGGCCTGGGAAGGGGAGAGTTCAGAGATCAAAGATCAAAGCTTACGGGTCAACCTTCAATAAATTTTTCTTTCATATTAGTGATGTCAATTCAATACCCAATACTCAGAGATAATACCAATTAATTGGGTAATTGGTATTGCGTTGACCAATTAATTGACTTTTATTCTTCATTTTCCGAGGGAGTGAGCGGCCGCAAAATGTATTGGAATTGGTTGGACATCCCTATTTCATATTACTCGCATAGCCGGCCTGTTTTATTCGGGGTAACCATGAAGCGTATTTCACCAGAAATATTTTGACATTGTTGAAATCTGTAAAATGCTCACCCTCATCGAGGAACGCGACGCGGAAGCCGTACTCGTCCACGTACACGCCCATCATCAGACTGGAATGGTGATCTTTGATCTTTGATTTATACTTGATCCTTGATCTTTGGTCGAGGTTTCAGGTTAAGATATTCGAACACAAATGAAGTTGAGAGTAGATTGATTGAATTGAAATGGCTTGTCGTGAAATACTCCAAGGAGATCAGATAGTGCATAGATAATTATTTATATTTCTCGTCAGCCAAGGATCAATCACCATTGAAGTGACTGCTTTCTCATGAAGATAGAGTGAAACGCATTTGGAATTCACATTTTGCTTAAAAATGAATATTGTAAGTGTCATAAAAAGGGGGTGAATAATCCTACCTATGCAGAGTGGGCATACTGGGATTGTCCTTGCGTGCCTCGTCCACTAGCAGGCAGACGCGGCGCTTGTGCTGCAATAGTGGTGTTTAATTTCAGTTTTAATGCTCAACCCCGGAAAGGACAAATCAAATAATTCTAATCCTCTTGAGAGTTTGGAAAGATCTTGAAGCACAACTCAAATCGAAATCGAAATTTAATCACTCTTAACTGCCCTGATACAATATTATCTGTTCACTTACCTGTTGTGGCCAAAAAAAAAGGTTAGAAGATGAGAATTTAATTATTTGGCTGCAAAAGAAAGAACACAAATACTAACCAGATCTCCACCGTACAGTCGCACCTGCAGCACATCGACCGAGTGATGGTCGGCCACTGGCACACGAATGGCGGCCTGTAATGTTATTTTGACTTGTTTTTGTTGTTTACTACTTGTTTTTGTTTTGATTCTATCTCATCATAGTTGATATTTTCGAATTCCGTAATTTCCAAATACTTGAAATGACATCAAACCTGTAGCGCCGATGCGTACTCCCTCTTCAGTTGGTCGCGCTCTTCAGTGACGGTACGGAGTTGGCTGAAGTGTAACTTTTTTTAATGATTTTATTGAAAAAGGAACAAATGACGATCAAATAATTCGAAACCTCTAGCGAATTTGTAAAACTCTTGAAGCATACATGAACAAATTGTTCGGCAGTACCAAAACGAAACGTGTAATCCCACAATTTCGAATCAAGATCGTTTTGGGCGTCCACAAGTCGTGGGAGGACGCCAGAGGTATTTCGAATTATCTGAAGGAGTCACCTCCTAACTCCATCGAGCACCGCTGCTCGCTCTAGCTTTTTTTAAACTTTTTAATAAAACTATTTTGACTTTTGTCACCTCCTGGACTTTGTTTACCTTCTAACCTTTTAACCCTTGCCGATTTATTACCTCCTGACTCCATCGAGCACCGCTTCGGTCTCTCTGCATCGTTGGTTCAGCCTCAGCACTTCTCCATTGAGGAAACGATTGCGTTCCGTTTCAGAGGACACTTGATCACGGACACTGCAATGTAATAAGATTCGACATCATTTAAATTTTCGACCCGAAGAAAATATATTTTTCAGTTTTTATGGTTGTCAATGTTCTTATAAGATAGGCAGAATGAAACCGTAGCTTTGCCTCGTCTAATTATATCCTGAATTTTAGACAACGATTCAGAAATGCATCCCAAAGCACATATATATGAGGCCGTCCGCCTTAGGTTCAACAAATGTTGGGAACAGGTAAAAAATCGAAATATCTAAAAAGTTCGCCCTAGGGGTTATTTTTGATCCTCTACACGCTGGGACACTCGATTTCGCAATATGTCCCCTCACCGCTCCAGGGGGGTCACCCCCCATTTTGCCCGAAAACGCGTTTTTCGAGTTTTTCTCGCCGGGAAGTGCCCAAAATGGCACGAAATCTCGCGACCTATAACAAAATTTTGTGCTCTATCTCGTGGTTATATTGAATTGTCATGATTATTTTTAGTTCTCGAGAAAAAGTCATTTTTTGAACCGAGACTTAGGGTGAGAAAACCCGTCTAGAGTAGAAAAAGGAGCTTCTCACGATCATTTTGGTATATTGGACTTGGGGTTTGACCTTACATACGGGGGTCTTTTGGGGGGTGGAGCGAAAATGGGACACAAGAAAAGTTCGTTAATACCCCCGTGTTGGTGCTCATTTTGAAGAGCTCGTTGAACTGTACATTTTTTGTGTTGGACTTTTGCATGAAAACATTCCCTTAAGAAATTACAATCGCTCAAATTTGCTGTTTTCGCGAGATGCCCGATAACAACTTTTTCGATAGCTTTTTTTGTTAAGGGAATGTTTTCATGCAAAGGTGCAACACAAAAAATGTTCAGTTCAACGAGCTCTTCAAAATGAGCACCAACACGGGGGTATTAGCGAACTTTTTTTGTGTCCCATTTTCGCTCCACCCCCCAAAAGACCCCCATATGTAAGGTCAAACCCCAAGTCCAATATACCAAAATGATCGTGAGAAGCTCCTTTTTCTACTCTAGACGGGTTTTCTCACCCTAAGTCTCGGTTCAAAAAATGACTTTTTCTCGAGAACAAAAAATAATCATGACAATTCAATATAACCACGAGATAGAGCACAAAATTTTGTTGTAGGTCGCGAGATTTCGTGCCATTTTGGGCACTTCCCGGTGAGAAAAACTCGAAAAACGCGTTTTCGGGCAAAATGGGGGGTGACCCCCCTGGAGCGGTGAGGGGACATATTGCGAAATCGAGTGTCCCATCGTGTAGGGGATCAAAAATAACCCCTAGGGCCAACTTTTTAGACATTTCGATTTTTTACCTGTTCCCGACCCCTGTGGAGGTTTGTTGAACCTTAGGCGGACGGCCTCATATTGCAGTGTGAACTGGGTTTGTTTTGCACCATGTGATGTGATGCTTCAACGTTGACGCTGTTCATTTTTTCCCAGAAAAAAGTGAGATCACGCGCCGCTCATATTTTCCAATCATATATCGTTTGCCTGGTTTGCTATCTACTACTTGGTTGCTTTCTTCCCTCCCTCAATCCCTCCATTTTCTCCCCATTCTCTCTTCTCTCTCCATTCCAATGGCCCTTCAGCTTCCTTCCATTTCTCGCGCTTGCCCGCCTGTTCAATCGAATACTATTCGGAGAGTATAGCGGAGAGAATTCACGGGACTTTTTCGCGATTTCCGGTTCGGAATGCACTTGGGAAATGACCAAAATAGAATTTTAAAGTAATAACAAAAACAACAACAACAAACAATAACAATGTCACTAAGTACGGAGATCCCCTCCCAAAATATGTATCCTCCGCCCATTGCCTTGATATCAGGATAAATGTAAACAACAAAACAACTAACATAAAAAAAACAATAACAACAACAACAACAACTGACCGGTACTCCATTAGCGCCACGTTTAGGTCGCCATTTTCGCGGGAGAGTCGAGAAATTTCGGCTTTCTGTCGATTGACGATCGCGCGAAGTTGAGTCAACTCCTCGGTGAGGATACTGCAATGGGCAGAGTGGGTAAAACAATATATTTTTTAATGACAGGGAGACTTTTGCACACTCGGGACCGCTTGACATGATGAACAGCAAATAAAGAACGGCCTCGATGGTGAAAAATATTTTTCTTGATGAAGGAGACAAGCTCGCAAAATAAATGATTTCAAGAGATAAAAATTTAAGGTTTTATTTTTTCCAAAACTTTTAAATCAAAATCAAAGTGAATATTGAGCAACAATCAGCGATCAAGAATGGCCTTTTTGCCCTACTACGCCCCCGCGTAGCCTAGATTATTGCAGAAGCAGAGGAAAGGAAGGAACAGTCAAATAGGCGATAAAGAGAGGGAGAAAGAGAGGGGCAGAGCAACGATTGGCTTCCATCCATAGATCCATAGTAGGAATGGGAAGAGGAAACTGTGGAGTGAAGAATCCGTCTCTTCATTCTTCGCATTCGTTCGCCAATCAGAGTAACGATAGAACACGTTACGTGAAGAGACGAATTCTTAGCACTTCTATGTTTTTTGGCCCAGCCTTTTCTCGCAGAGTAATCACTCCCTATCATTCTCATTCCCTACTACCACCACATTCAGAGCGGTCGTAGTCCGAATTCTTCACCCTTACAGCTCTACGAGTGCAGAGAACCGGGGGAGCTTGTAGATTTTTTTAGGAATCAGAGTTAGACGTCGTACAACGTGTAACGTTAAGCAATGCGTGGATGTGTCATAAGGAAATGAATCGCTTGTCACACTAGTGAATGACGTCACAACTGATCAGTCACAGTTCTCCTATTCACGTTTGAGCAACACCTCTGAAGTAAAGATAAAAGGCAATGTAGGGACCACCATCATAATTGCGGATTTGTATTTCAGATGTCATGATTAGTCGTAATCATTAGCCGATAGGTGTGGAATGACTTTCCAAAAATAAAAATTTAAAAAAATTAAAAAAGAAAAAAGATATTTGCAAAATAAATAAAGTCTCTCGCTTCAAAACGAGAGTCACACCACCGCCAGGCGACGTTTGTACCGGCTCCGGCTTTGTTGACGGTCCTGGCTGTGACTGCCTATTTCCCGGTTCCGGCTAAAAATTTTATACAATTTATTTTAGAAAACACTCTTTTCGCTGCTCAATTTCATTTTGCCATGCTTTCCCTCGAATATGTGTCATGCTCTCCCTCGATGTTGTGTGATATCTCCCTCGATTAAAAAGTAAGGGAACAATACAGCATATCAGACGTTTCCGTATGCACCGTCCGTGGGCACTGACCGAACCACGTCATAATCGCGCAGGGGGTCGTCCATGTGTTGGGGGTACATTATCAAGAAAGATTAATCGCGGCCCACGCCAAAGAAAGACAGTGCAAGCTACGAAAGCGGTGAAAAAGCTCGAACAAACAGTGAATTCCATCATATTTTCGCATGCACCATCCGCGGGCACCCAACGATCGGCGTCAAAATGAAGGAGGGGTCGCCCAGGGGTTGGTAGTCAACAAACAGCAGCGATAATGCACGGCCCTCGCCAACGCAAGACAGTGCACGAATGTTAGCGTTCGAAACATGCCTAAGTAGGAGCTTGTAACAACTATTTTTGACGATATCTGACCCGGACGACCATGGAATTGCGTCATTTTTGGAATAGAGGTAGTCAATAGGGCCTAGCTAGCTCCCATAACAACAAAAATCGCGGCCTTTCAAGTTAAAATATAAATATCAATAGAAACATTTCGAGTTCGGCCAGTGCGACAGCTGTTTTCGACAATATCTGACGTGGGCGACGGGAAAATTGAGTCATTTTTGGCGTGGGGGCTGTCCATGGGGCCTATGTAGCACACATATCGGCAAAACTCGCGACCTTTCAAGTCAAAGTATGATTATCGATCGATAAATGACACTGTCAACGAGAGCAAAATCAAGTTTTGGCGATAACGGGCGTGGGCGACGGGAAATATTTGCCATTTTTGGCGTGGGGATTGTCCATGGTGCCTATTAAGCTCCGAAAACAACAAAAGTCGCGGCCTTTCAAGGTAAAGTATAAATATCGATCGATAACTGGCAAAGTCGGAGCGTGCAAAATCAAGTTTCGGCGATAACGGGCGTGGGCGACGGGAAATATTTGTCATTTTTGGCGTGGGGATTGTCCATGGTGCCTATTTAGCTCCGAATACAACAAAACTCGCGGCCTTTCAAGGTAAAGTATAAATATCAAGCAAAAAAGAAAATTCGTTAGGACGTAAGCGGTTTAGTCTTTAACACGGCTCCCGGAATTTCGCCCCATCATTTTGCAGCTCCGGATTCTCACACTATTTTCCGGAATTTTTATCCCGGCTCTCTCTATGGTGGTCCCTAAAGGCAATGATAGGTTTGCATTTTGGCTAGCCACACCACGCATTGTAGAGATGCACAAAAATTGTATCTTCACTCCACACCCTATCAGACCTTTTCAGAGATTAGCGAGCAGTGTGTAATTTCATGTCCCTATTAAGTAGAAAATGGGAGAAAAATCACCTACTTCTCACTAGAAATCGTGGAGCACTCCTGACTGTCATCATCATCATTATCATCACTACATTTATGGAAATTGATTCATAATGTTTCCATGCGGCAGTGGATAACGTCACTACCTACTCGCTCCCACCCGCACATCCCTTCGGACAATTCATAGAAGAATCAATATTCAGCACTGCTTCAATTAGTACGAAGTAGTAGGTTAGATTGCGTCATGATGAACGTTTTAACGATTAACGATTAAAATGATAAAGGAAACACTATTTCCCACTTACTTCTCACTAGAAATGGTCGAACACTCCTGACTGTCGTCATCATCATCACAGGGCGAAGTGGTTGCCGATTCATCCGCTGCCTCCCTCGCCATCCTCTCCGCTGGAGTGGAGGAGTTCGTGCTGCAAATACGATAATTGTTATAAGGCCATTTAATATTCGAGAAATTATCTCTGTCATTCCAATTGGAAAGTCTTTGGAAAGCTAAGTGAAGATTTGTACAGTAGGAACTTAAAAAAATGGCAATTGAGGGTTACTTCGACGATTAAGTTGAAGTAATAAAAGCACTTCATGTATGAGATAAACAATATTGACTGACCAGAAGAACGGGAATTTAGAGATGAACAGAGGCATGCCAATGCTCAACGGGTGCTAGGGAACACAAATGTTCTATGGAAACCACGCAAAAAAGAGCAAAGCGCGAGCAAATGACACTTGAACGGATACAGATACACCGAATACAACAATAGAACGTCACAGCAAGGACGCGACGACTATGGGAAATTAGATACAGCGTTTCATTTTTGAAGGAATAAGCGCGCCGCTCAAATATGGAAGATGCATGTCTACGCTTGTCTAGGAGTGGTGACGCGACGTCCACTAGTTAATGTTTTCTTGCTTTCAGAAGAATAGCATCGATCAAACGATTGAACTTTTCCGATGTGTAAATAGGTTGGTATGAGCATTAGTATTTTGAAAAACGTTCCGAGATTCGCAGCACTCGTCCGGAATCACTAGTGAAAGGAAAAAGATAAATGTATACCTATCCAGATTTGCAGCACTGGATCGGAAGTTCTGCTGCTGCAGCCAGCTGCTCACCCAGTCGTCCAACCACACCGGGGCTGCAGGCACGGATCGGGTGCGTTGCTGGAATTAATGAAACGATATAAGGGAGGGTGAACACAAGGGTTCGAAACCACCAACTGGTTGAGCGTTGCAAAAGTTGAAAACCGGTTCAAGTTTTGCATTTAACGTTAGTTTTCTTATAATTGAAACACTTCAATTGACAAAAAACGCTCAACTAGTTGGTGGTTCCGAACCCTTGTATTCACCCTCCCTTATATCAAATGTTAGCAATTAAAATGCGACGAAGTCACGACTAATGCAGCTTGCGACTATTCTCTGACAAGACTGACATCTATGTTAGGTCGCGATAAAGCGACCGAAGCGGCAACATCTGCTAATGATTAATTGTTGTTTGGAATACACAAAAAATCTACAATTATTGGAAGTGCAAACAATATGGTGAAAATTCGAAAAGTTCAACCTCATCGATCAATGTTGCGAGGTAAATGATGTGCTGGAAACATATTTCAGTAAAAAATTGACCGGTTTTTGAAAAGCGACCACTGTAGATCTCACTGACGAAAAGCTCTCTTCATTCACTTTTTCTGTTGTTATGTCGACCGTCTTTTCAAGAGCCCATTCATATCGCGTGAAATGAAGTTACCTAGCTATATCGCAGCTTTATGGATAGCTCATTGATGCCAAAGGGCCTTCTTGGGCGCCAAGAAGGAGTTGCTTTTGCTGACCCCACTTGTCTTCTCATGATAGGATGAAATTTGCCCCGGTTTTCGAAATTGCTTACCTTCGGGGTCGAATCGTATTCCTTCTCCACTAATATTCTCAACTGCTCTTCGAGCATGGACAGTGTAGCGTTGGAGTGCACAGCGCCCTCGATGGATGCTGCAAAATTTGTTTCATTTTATTTTATTTTACTCTCATCGAGCAAACTTCGATTAACGGCTCGACACATTGTGGACTATGACGGATCGTTGAAACTCAACCGGCGAGTTAAAATTTCGGTGGATAGCTCGCAAGAAAAAAAGATAAATCACACTGAAATTGCAATAAGTTGCGAACATGACCAATGGCAACTTCCCTCTCGCCAGACTCTTTTCTCCCTTTTCACCATTTCGTCCCCTGCTGTTTACGCATTCCCGATTTAGCCCCTTCAGTAGAGATTGAAATGTCCCGAGTTTCGAATATTGCTGGGCAGATTCAATCGGATCTAGAGGGAGCAGTCGGCTCTATGACTAGAGAGAGAAAATGGAAAATGGAGACACGATTACCCGAACATCGAACTTTTGCGATAAAATGTGCAAACAACAGCGTAAATATTAAGCGGCTTTCGATCAGGTGCAAGAGCAGTTCAGGGATGCATTGTTTTTGACTGGAATCTCCTACAAAATCAAAGATGATGTGTACTCGGGCACTTGAAGGACAGTTGAAACACCGTTGATCTATTTCTAATTGATGCTTTACGACAAACTACCATGAGTATGAAACTCTTTCCATTTTCGAGCAGATTCAAGTTACAAGTTTCGTATTCTAGAGATAGCAAAGGACTAGTGAACAGCGGCATGTTTCCCGTTGATAAATCATTGAACATAACGAAGAAGTGAATTGATAATCAACAGAGTTATCTTATTGGAAAATTTTCCGGATTTCCAATAAGCCGAACAAGGGGATTAACCTCACTCGCGACGAGAGAGTGTGAAGAATGAGGAGACTATTGGAAATCCATTAGTGTTATTGGAAAATCATTTTCCAATAAGAGAACTCTGATAATCAATACAAAAGAGTAAATCAAATATTACCAGGCAAAGTGAGCTTGCGTCTCGCAGCTCCGGATGAGTGATCGGATTCGGACTGAAATGTGAATGAAATCATATCGATGCGCAGAATATCTCGGTCAGAGCTAGAGCTCGAGAAATGATACCGCCGTCTCTTCATTTCACACACTCTCTCGTCGATCGAGCGGGCGAGAGAGTGTGCAAAATGAAGAGACGGCGGGATCATTTCTCGAGCTCTAGTCAGAGCAGGCGAGAGATCAGGGAAAAGTGAGAGAGTCAGACGATTCCTCAATTCAGACAGAGGAAAAGGCTGATCACACAAGGGAAAGGGACAAGAAGAAGAATGATATCCCTTTTGCAATAGCAGTTCATTCTTCCCATGTTTTCGTGCCTTTTTCAAGAGGAAGCACATGATACGAAATAATCTTTTGTCGGGGCGGATGGATGGAATCGTGATGTTGTTCCATCCAGACCTACATCCTCTAAAATGGAGCTATCCTTGATATGAAATAATGGCATTAGCCTTTTTTCCTTTGCTACAGCGAGCTGTGGCGACTAGGCTTTCAATCGTAACGAAACAACTAGTCGTTTAATAGGGAAATGAACCGCCTTCTTCACGAGAGACAGCGCGGAATAAGGAGAGCGATGGATGATTTCCATAGTAAACGACTAGTTGTTTTGTTACGATTGAAAGTCTAGTGGCGACTGAGAGCCATGATAGACCATTGACGCAACCGGGGTGGAATGGCAAAGGGACGAGATATGTTTCAGAAAGCCCATGAGAGAGTATCAGGGTGTGAATGCACAATAGATGAAAGAAATGACTGTGTGAGGCGAAGAGACGATTTCCGGAGATAATTTCCAAACTCAAATTCTCACCGGCAGACTGGCGCTTCTATCCCGTCCCAGCCCACTTCCACTGCTGTCCTTGCGTTCAGAAGATGATGAGGAGCGTTGAGACAACGCCTGAAAGAGCGTTTTCTTTTTTTTTAAGTTACTTTGCGATCCGCACAATATCCTGACTCATGTATTCAAAAAATAAAATTCAGTCACTTTGCGATCCGTATTTTCGAAAATGCAACTGACTTTTAGCCAGCACTCGCAGCTTTGCTCGCTTTCTGCCTCGAGCTCGACGCGTTTGCGATCGTCCAGACTGAAAAGATGATCTTTGGTCTTTGGTCTTTGATCTTTGATCTTTGATCTCTGGCACTTACTGAATGATGAATGCTCTCGAGTCTCGCTCGGACAGGGATACGGCAGAGGAATTGATGGGAAGGGAGCCGACCGGATCGCGGTCCTTAACAATTATGATAAAAACGATGAGAATTCCCTTGTAATTATTAAATTCTCAAGCTCGATCGCGGTGAAAAATATTATTTTTCTTCGTGTTCGCTATTGGATTTGTTATTTCTGTCGATATATTCATAAATTCGCCCAGAACTCGGCTCTTATTGGAAATTCCATATTTGAAATCGTATTCGGTTGTGGCAGTATCTCACATGACAACACTATTTGAATGATGTTCGAGTTGCTTTGGGTTGCAGAAAAATCGAAATGAATATTCACTGGGAGAGTTGCAAGGAAGGTGATATTGATAGCTCGGCTTTTCAAAAAATCTATGCAACCACATAAATTTCTGATAAGAATCAATGCACAAAACAAGAGAAGCAAATGCCTGAAGCGCGGCTACGGCTGTCAGAATCACGAATCCTCTTCTTTCGCGTGTTTTTCTTGCTACTCTTTCTGGTGGAAAATAATTTTCGAAGAGTGAAGAGCCGTATTCTTCATTCTGACAACCCTAGGTAATGATTTCCTTCAGAACGTTTAAAATCTGTCAATGCCCGAAAAAATCTCCATTTCTCACCTTGACATACGCTCCTTCATCCGGGAAGAAGGAGGTTAGTGCTCTACCGTCACTCATCTCAGAGATAACTCGCTAACCACCATATTGAGTTTACTGAACATTTCAATCCATCGTATCACCTTTACATACGCTCCTTCATCCGGGAAGAAGTGCAGCTGTCCCTCAGCCTCGTCCATGATGAAGAAGTAACGACGACGAGGACGAAGGGCTGCCCAGGCTGGAAAAGGAGATGTTATTGTTGTTATTGTTGTTATTGTTGTTGTTGTTGTTATTGTTTTTGCAATTCTACTTCCTTAGGGAAGTGAGTTTACCCTAGTTATGAAGCCAGTTCGCATTTATTGTGGGAGATGGCGAATTGACAAAATGTTGCACAATGTGCAAATACCAAATTTTGATCGAAATCTCTGTTCGTTTACTAAAATCTTGTACGTTTGCTACAATTTTCGCAAGCAAAATACTAAACGTCGCTAATCGAGTGTAGTTTTGTCTCTTCAATTCATCCGCTATTATCAGTCAGAGATGCGAAGTAGTGTGCAAAATGAGGAGACGGACGTCGAAAATCAAGGAAAAAAACGAAAATCGAGCACACTCGTTCCAATCGTTCCATTCAAGCGATAAATCGAACGGCCGTCTGACTCTCTCATTTTGAAATGATCTCTCGTCGATCAGAGAAGCGAGAGAGCATGGAAAAATGAGAGAGTTAGAAGATCCCTCGATAAATCGAAACTACGCTCGCTGATGGATTCTTTGAATGGCAATTGGGAAGACGGTGTTACGAAAGGAGGCGATTTGACCCTTCAGTTTGAGTGTCATTTCGAAAGAAGTGTATAAAGATCGGGAGCAGAACAGTGAGGATAAATCGATGTGAGATGACTATATAAAAATATTGTACGAAGATCTTCAAGCGGATTCAGTTAAAATTGCAATTTCGAAGATATAGCAGATACAAGAAAATAAGGAACGAACTGTTGCCCTGGTGCTTCATGTAGAGATATCCCGACAGGGACACGGAACGGTCTTTCGCCTGAACTTTGATCTTTGATCTCAGAATTCAAGATTATGAGACAAACCTTGACCATCGCTGCTTCACTGGATCATGAGATGGTTCAGTATCTCTGGAATGATCTTTGATCGTTCGAAAAACAGGGAGCGATTGATGGAAATGCAATAGTAAAGTGCATCGCGTCTACACGGAGAAGGGTGTTCTTCCAATTACGAGGCAATGGCAAATCCCCTTCCCCCATCACTTCTCTCTCCGCCCCTACGCTTTCCCAAACCAACGAGAGCGAGCACATAGATAGAAAAGGGGAGAAAAAGCGGAGAAAAAGCGGAACGAGAGGCAGGCGAAACTTTCCAATAGTCGAAATCGACGACGAAATGCGGAAGAATGGAGCGGAAAGCACTAGGAGAATGGCCACTCTCTCCGAATCGCACGCTCTCTCGCTTCGTCTGATCGGCGATAGAGCACGCAGAATGAAGAGACGAACAAGGAACAATGTGGGGCATTGCATTTGGCCACCTGTTGGCCACCAGTGACTTCCCCCATTGGAAATGGAGGAGATTCTGGACACCATTGAATCAGAAGGGGCAAGAAGGATCGTATAGTGACTTTATTTATGGAGATTTCGGGATGCCCTTCACATCAAGGACAGTTTCAGGGTGATCGGCTTCCGAAGATGTTGAGCAAACACGATTGCATGCCGTACTTGGCGTGATCAGATCTAGAGGGTGCATCATTTTAGTGCTGACGCTTGTTACTTGGGTCATTTTTGAAATCATGATGAGTTCTAGATTGAATAGCTGTCATGATCTCGATCATTATAGTCGTGAAGTGAGATATGATAATGAAGAACATGCAATCTCATCTGTTCTAAAATGATACACCGCAGTCAAGGGTTCACCAACAATCGATAGTGTTGATCGCACACTACCGTAGTTCTACAATGCATAAACAAGCATAGACGGATGGGTCTGTCCTGCTACCCAGCTGGGACACTTGGGCAACAATTCGGCGGCGTCCGGTGATAAGCGGCTTTCCGGAGCCGGCAAAAATCAACTATACGAAACGCGCATAATTAGCATACTTCCCCCCTGCTCGGCTGCCAAACTAGATAGAAAAAAGCAAGCAAAAAGAAGAGAAAAACAGTGAAACACGAAGAGAGTGCGTGATCTGGAGAGAGCGGTTAGAGAAGCTAGAGCGGATGAATCGAGGAAATGGGAAGAAGTAGAAAATAGGGGAGAGTCGAGAGATGGAGAGGGTTTCTGAATCAGAAAGAGAGAAGAACGACGATGAGATGAATTGGAAAGAGTGAGCTTCGATACAAATGGAATATTTCTCAATCGCCTATCAATCGAGAGTGATTCGTGACTAGTTGTAAACTTTGAATGAAAGGAAACATAAAAAGGTTGCGTAAACTACACAGCCGAAACTTATGAATAGGTTTAATTATTTCCCGTTCAAATAAATATTATTTAAAGTTTTGCTATAATATAATGAGCGAAATTTGAATAATTAAAACAATCAATGTTTGAAAGGTACGGTATTGATAAAAAGCGCGCTCCATCACCTGCTCGAACTCTAATATACCGTACTTGGGTGAAACCCAAGTCTGACTGTTTTCACTTTCATGATGTTCCATCTTGTAACTTTCGTATTTTATTATTGTTTTCGTTCCAGTTTTGCCTCATTCATTGTTTATGGTCTGCTCTTTCAGGATTAAGTCCATCCGCTCCTCTTTGGAGAGACTGAAGCGCCGTTTCGTCATCGGAAGCGCCGATTTTTCAGGTAGAACATCACCTTTCTGTTGTTTTTATTTGTACTGCCTTTCAAATATTAGTAATTCACCTGCAATTAGATCAGGTTCATCCCCTTTTGTAGGATCTTGTTATGGAATTATTGTGCTTGTTGCATTTTTTTTGCCTGCTGTACTTGAGATATTTTGGCTTCTAATGCTAGTCAATCTCAATGACCTCTAGGATATGTACTAAGAGAGCTGGTTAGTTCCCTCATAGTTTAGTATGGAGATACCACATAAGATTTCTTCGCGAATGTTATTTACTATAGACGTATCCCGTGATCACATTTGAAATCTGCCTGATAACTGATAACTGTAGCTTCTCATTTTTTTTGTTCATAGTTGTATTTGTTTGCTCCCTTGTTAGCATGTTATGTTTCCCTTGATAAATGATAAGTAAAGCTATAACAAGTGAACTACAACGTGTCTGCCTGCTGTTTCGGCACTTTTCTAGTTCCGTACTAGGCCCCGCCCCTCCCCCTCCTTACCCCTCGCGCTCCTCCCCCTTCCCTCCCTCCCTCTCGTCTTTTGCAATCTTTGGGAAGGGGCGGCGGGCGAGAGAGTGCGAGACTCACACGCTCCCTCGCCCCTCTCCCTACGCTCTCCTAACCCGTCTCGGCTAGAACGCGCTCTCCCTATAACCCCCCTACGCTCTCTCCTCTCGCTAATCGGACGGTACACTGTACCTATGCCTGATTGTTTGCCGCTTGATCGGCATTTTTTGGAGTGTCTCCTACGCCCTAAAGGGGTAGGTAGGAGGCGGGCTCCACCCCTCCCCTCCATTGAGGGGAAGGGGTGGAGTCCAGGGGGTGTGGCCTAGTACGGAAGTAGAAAAGTCCCTTCCCAGAGATTGCAAAAGACGAGAGGGAGGGAGGGAAGGGGGAGGAGCGCGAGGGGTAAGGGGCGGAGGGGCGGGGCCTAGTACGGAACTAGAAAAGTTCACCCTTTCAAATATTAGTAATTCACCTGCAATTAGATCAGGTTCATCCCCTTTTGTAGGATCTTGTTATGGAATTATTGTGCTTGTTGCATTTTTTTTGCCTGCTGTACTTGAGATATTTTGGCTTCTAATGCTAGTCAATCTCAATGACCTCTAGGATATGTACTAAGAGAGCTGGTTAGTTCCCTCATAGTTTAGTATGGAGATACCACATAGATTGCAAAAGAAACCTATTTCCTCCTACTCTCAAACATAGAAACCTATTTCCTCCTACTCTCAGAATCTGATTATCTATCGAATCAACAATGGGGATCTGAAGCTGGTGATAGAGTTCATTATCCGTTATTGATCTATCATCCTGGAAACCGTTATTAGCCATTCGATCTCGACCAGATCACAGCGATAGATAAGTGCTGAGTGGCTCCTATTTCCTCCTACTCTCGTCTCCCTTCCTTCCTTTTCGCCTTCAATCCATTCTTCCACTGTATTTTGTTGAGGAGCATGCTAGCGGGAGCTATGGAGCAAGAGGTTTGGAGTGATGTGCTTTGATTCCTTTCTCATAGTTCTAGTGTCAATCAAAAGCCAGGTTGTCGTGATATGATTACAACTATGGCTCATGCTATTAAGATGCTTCCTTTCTGCCTGGATAGTTCTACTTGTTTTGACCCCATTTTGCGACCATGAACAGCGCACGAATTGTTTCGATTTTCTTACTAATGAGGTAGATTGTTGATTTCCGGGAAGTACGGAAACCTGATTTATCGATTACCTTAATTATCGTGAATTACAGTGGATGGAGGCGGCGTCCGTCGTCCTCTCGCCTCGATGTCTCGCCAAGCTCCCTGAGGTATACGGTAGTATTGATTAGTGAAAGTTTTCTTTGATTCGATAGGATTCCATTTCTCAATTAACCCGGTACCGAAGCGTATACTTTGATGTAATCGTGAAACCTGAAGCAACCACTTTTATTGAATAGTGAATAGTATTTTCGAAATTGCAATTTTTCCGTCCGTTTCCAATCTCACGCCTCCTGCAGGTTCTGCGACAGGCGGCCACTCGCTGCAGTCGACTCTACGTTGCCGTGCACCCGGAGTTGCCGCTGCAGGTTTGAGTGCAACATCATACGTGAACTCACAGTTGAAATGGGTGGGATTTTTTATGGTATATAACTCATACCATGGGAATTTTTGACCCACAAATGGCTCATACCTTTGAAATTTTTGATTTTTGACCCAAAATGGCTCAAACCATCGGATTTTTTTATTTTGTTTTCATCCAAAAATAGCTCATACCATATGATTTTTGGTGCCCGAAATTACGCTTTTCAACTCTGCGTGAACTACTCGAAATTTTTCTCCGTCTATCGGGTTTACGGGCTCAAAATAGCTTTCTGGTACGAGACGTGAATATCGTCACAATTATCTGAAAGACGACTGGCGAAATATTGGCTATGGAAATTCGCTGTGTAGCGACTATGTTACATGATGGTAGTTTGTGGTTTCACTAGGAGAATTAGACATGCAATCACCCATTTCGTTGCTACTTCCTCGGTGAACAATTCAAACACATTTCTAAACCTAACACCGACCGAACCGAAGAACCGAAGAAGCAACACCGAAGAACCTAACCCGACCTAACACCTAACACCGAAGAAGTTCCCTTATTTGGCACTTCTTAGATTTTTGGCCCAACCATTTCTCGCAGGGTATTACCTCCCTACCATTCTCATTTCCCAACCCCTCCACATTCGGAGCGGTTGTGGCCTGGGCCAAAAACCGAAGAAGTTCCACTTATTTTTCCTTCTTGTAAGCAAATTTTTGCATTCCTACAATAGGTTTTGTATGGCTTGAGAGGTAGCAACACAATTAAATGTGATGTGTTGTTTTGTGTTGCACTTATTTATTCATTCCAGTCCACACTCGATTCCGTCTACGCGCGCGCGTCCGAGTACGCGCCCCAGCTGGATGTGAGGGTAATACTGAAGGTGAGTGAACTTGATATTTAATTAGTTGAAGGCGTACGGCATGGACAGCTGTCCATCTAAAAATAGATGGGATTAAGTATGCTTTGAATGATACAAGAGAAAATTTATTTCCGCGACTAGTTGTGTCCTTTCCAAGTCAAACTTACAATTAGAGATGGCTGGTTGTGTTTCACAAATAGAGCAATAGGCGGTGTTGTGTTTCAATGGGTTGCCATATGACAGTCATTCCTTGAACTTGCAATCGTAGTACGGTTTATAGTACGAAAAAAAACCAATCATGAGCTTTCCTTTTCCAATCACCCTGATATTGCTGCAATACATCAATACGTGAGATTAGGTTTCTAGGATGAAATATGTTAGGGTGATTCACTACTTGCATAGTACCACTGTTATTGATTCTTTCTAAATAACAATTAATGTTTTTGTAGAGTGTTTCGGCAATCACTTTTCTTGTTGTTTAAAATTTTTTATTTTGCAAACAAATTCGATCTACATACACCAGATACGTGCCCATTTTCTCATTATTGTATTCTCCCTGAAACAGCGATTTACTAGGAAACACTTCATAAATGTAATCACCTCCCCCCTCCAGACGGCCCTTCCCCACGGCGTCTCCCCTCTCCGAGCAGCTGACGGTGCGCTGCCGCCCACGAGGCAATCGATCGATCCGAAGTACAAGGTACGGTAGGAGGGGTACAGTAGTACTGAATGGAAGATTGACTTGTGTCAGTAACTATAATAACTCTACGGTTAGTTGAGCGTGAGATGTACCTTCCTATCTATGGTAATGGTTCAAGATACTGTAGAGGTTGTCAGTAACTACAGTACCGCTCAAAAGTTTGGAAACTTTTTTCCTACATTCATAACTTTCTTCAAAATTGAGATAGAAACCCACGGTTTGCAGCGATCGAAGGCAAAAGTATTGGGTAACAACCTCATGTGGTGTACTGGTCTATTGCTCCACGTACTCATTCGGCGCACTCGTTATCCCGAGGAGTGGTCGATTTTATTTTTTTAAGCCTCTACGGATTTTTGCTACCAGTTAATTTTTTCTGTGGTGTGAGTAGTACCATTGACGGATGTGATCCACTATAGGAGGCATTGAGCGCATTTCGCAACGAGCGAGGATATCTATTTTTCAACACCATACTAAAATTTTCAAAGCAGCATAACTTCAGTATAGGATGAGCTAGAGGTCTGAAATTTGGCTGGTATTAAAAAAACCATTCCCGTGATGGGAAAAATCTGAAATCATGCATCAAATCGAGGAATCTATTATTGAATGTGTGCACAAAATTGCAAAGTGAAGGCTTCATTTTGGCGCATTTTTGGGTGCCCTAACCACAGGTATCGGACTTGCTAAAATGACGCTCAAGTCCGATTGCTCGATTGAAGAATTGTGAAGAATCATGCTCTTATCGATTTTTCTCTTTCCAAATATTTTGCTAGTGCCTTCTCAAAGCACTTTACGATGATTTCGATTAGAATTTCACCACATTCGACATCTTCGAATGAACCAGATGTGGAAGATTTCATGATTTCAGTTATTGCACCTACCTGATTATGACACCCTAAAATGCGCCAAAATGAAGTCTTCACTTTGCAATTTTGTACACACATTCACTAATAGATTCCTCGTTTTGATCCATGATTTCAAATTTTTCCCATCACGGGAATTGTATTTTCTAAGACCTTGAAAGTTAAATTTCGAATTTTTTCGATTTTCCGTTGCAGTTGTTCGATCTACTTCAAACTTGGCAGGATCATGCACTACCACTTACTGGTAATACCTGCCAAATTTCAGACCTCTAGCTCATCCTATACTGAAGTTATGCTGCTTTGAAAATTTTAGTATGGTGTCGAAAAATCGATATCCTCGCTCGTTGCGAAATGCGCTCAATGGCTCCTATAGTGGATCACATCCGTCAATGGTACTACTCACACCACAGAAAAAATTAACTGGTAGCTAAAATCCGTAGAGGCTTAAAAAAATAAAATCGACCACTCCTCGGGAAAACGAGTGCGCCGAATGAGTACGTGGAGCAATAGACCAGTACACCACATGAGGTTGTTACCCAATACTTTTGCCTTCGATCGCTGCAAACCGTGGGTTTCTATCTCAATTTTGAAGAAAGTTATGAATGTAGGAAAAAAGTTTCCAAACTTTTGAGCGGTACTGTAGATTGGTAAATTGTATTCGCGTTTGTGAAAGTTATGCGCTTGATTGTCTGCCAAGGATCATTAGTGATCCCAATTGCATCATCAGCTGCATTTATCGGTGAACAGCAATGTATGGTTGGGTGCTTGTCAAATCCAAATAATAGTTTCGAAAATTATTTAAATACTATTTATTATTTTGTTAAACATTGCATTTCATTGCAGCGCGTCGTCCTCGGTGGCACATTCGACCGCCTGCACAACGGACACAAGGTTGGAAAATATCTTTTATTAGCTTATTTATCTTAATAATCATCGATTTCTTTCGCTCGAATGTCATCGACCTATTGAAAATGTGCTTGCCATCCTCCTCTTCTACCCTCGTTGAAACAGAAACGTCGCGTGGGAAATGAATCCCCGTAGAATCTATATTGTTTTAAAACTCATGTTGCTGATCTGTTTTTTTGCATCGCGAAGGTGTGCAGAACCGTGATTACGATGTGATTATTGACCACTGTAACAAAAATCAATAAATCCAATGGTATGAGTCATTTTTGGGCAAAAATTCTCATGGTATAAGCAATTTTGGGTAAAAAAATTCCCATGGCATGAGTTCCATACCATCAAAAAAATCGCACCCATTTCATCTGTGGCACTGTTTGATCAGTCAATAAATAAATATCCCCGCATCAGGTGCTCCTCTCTCATGCCGCTCTCATCTCGAGCGAGGCGATCGTGTGTGGTGTGACGGACGGAGACATGATCATCAGTGATTATTGCATATTGTCTTTGTGTTAATGGGTGTAGTGCAAATGCCAGATTGTATTGTGAATCGATCGTTTTTTTTAATCCCGTGAGATTCAGGGTATATGATTATGGTATGAATAGGAGTGACGCTAGCAACTTGATAGTCACTCGTAGTGAGCCATACAATATAGGAGTACATTCGAGTGCCACGAATTCCCGTTAATCGGGGCAGATGTGAAGCACACTAGGTAGATTCGCGATGCATGGCGTTGGTATATGCAAGAGAATGCCGCGTTTTCAATTGTATTTCAGCCGTACCTACAAAATATTCTGTATTTGAATTGTTAAGCGAGATTCATGTCGCATAGAGTTGCTATGAATAACGAAACACTCTCACAACAATCGTTCTTCTAATTCCATCTCCCATAAAAAATAATAATCAAGACAATTCCTTCAGAGAAGACGCTATGGGAGATGATCGAGCCAGTGGAACGGAGGATGAGGGCGGTCGAGGAGTTTGTGAGGGACGTTGCTGATGTGAGTAGGGAGAGGGCTATTAGAAAACAAGCATGGGTTAAATCAGTACTCGAGTGTTCCATTAATGAGCTTTGTTTTTTCTTACAAGTAGTGATGCACCCGGAGAGAGTTTGTGAGGGACGTTGCTGATATAAGTGGACCTTAGTTCCATCCGATGCAAGGATTGTGGCTCACGCACAGATTGGTGAATTCTGAGCGAAAAGCATGGATACGTATAGGGGCCGAATTGAACACGATTAGGAATCAGAGAGCTGTCGAGAGATTTTGCTGCCGTGAGTGAGCGTTTTTGTTATGTGAAGGGGGTAAACGTCTAAAAAAAAATCATTGCCCTAGTTCCGATTTCCGGCTAGAAGTGAGCGCAGTGAAACGAGCACCGGACTGGTGAATTTATCGAAAATCGTGAATCGGGAAATGAAATCGCTGTGATTGCATATGGATTTGTGATATAACGTTAGTCAGAGAAATATTTTGATGCTATTATCTATCAGATCTCTGTGAAACCCACAACCGCCGTGACTATGATTAGATTTCTCGTTTCTCTGTCTGACATGAGAGCATGTCAAATGAGGAGACCTTTTGCTGCCAAGCCGCCTCTAGGAGGATTAATTTGATCTTTGATCTCTGTCAGATCTCCTGTCTGCTCTACCCGATCACGGATCCGTTCGGGCCGTCGATCACGATGCCCGACCTCACCGCCATCGTCGTCAGCGATGAGACGTACAAGTGAGTTGGCCCTCTCATTGAGCAATGATCTCTCTTGTTGCTCCGGTAGGGGGTTCAGATGGTGAAAACGATTTAAATAAGAATAGACCGCAGAAATTGTGTCGAGTTACACAAGGTAGGTTTCGGTTGCAAGGTGCGGATGAGATCTCGAGATGAACAGTAGTTTGATTCGCCGAGTGTCTCGTTGGAAAATAAATCTAGAAACGCACAGTAGAAGTTTGTTCTTGAGATCTAGTAGATTGAAATTGCACACTGACATGCGGGTTTCGTGCTCCGATGTGCGAATGTATTGCTAAGATGAACGCTGGTTTAGTTTAGCTACAATTTCCAATAAATAAATTAAACTTACAATGGATACTTTAAAAATACAAAACAAATTTTTTTTCAGGGGCGGTCAAGCGGTGAACACTAAGCGGGCGGAGAGAGGAATGAGTGAATTGACGATAGAGAAGATCGGACTGATCGAGGCGGATGATACACTCCTCAAGGTGAGGGTTCATTTTTTCTACTCTTAATTAGGGTCTCATTGTTCGACACGTAAAAGTTAATCGAAACGTCGAGTTATGCTTTCGTTGGTCCTGTTTCTGTGCACTTCTTCTGCGCAATCGTTTCCATGTTCCATTTTTTTCCCAAATGGGAGCATTTCAACTTTGCGACCTAGTAACTTGCGTGTTTCACGCGATAGTTATCCCATCGGTGAGGGTCGGTCGTCTGCTACTTGAGCGAGAAGGCTTATACAATAATAATTGGTTAAATTCTCAGGAGACGAAGCTGTCGTCGTCTTCGCGAAGGAAGGAGGCCCTGGGCACACTTCTGCGACCAGTCAATACTCGGACGAGGTACGGTAGGAATTGGTACGGTGGGATACGGTAGAGGAAGAAGGTGTACGGTAGGGTACGGTAAGGGATGAGGTAGGATACCCCAAGAGATGGATCACGGTAGGCTACGAGAGCGTATTGGAATGGGTAGGATAGTATTGATAGCTCGACTTATACGAAAACAACCATAAGCAACAAAACAGGAACAGTTGGATCCAGGCGGAAATGAATTTCAGTGGTTGTACATGTTGGCAAGTTGTGGCCATGTTTCGATTATCAGGAATTCTGTTCGATAAATATCCTTTCCCCAGATTCCGCCCCTACACCATTGGCCTCACGGGCGGCATCGCTTCAGGAAAGACGAAAGTGGCCGAGGATCTGAGGTTGGTCTTTGATCTTTGATCTTTGATAGTTGATACGGTTGACAAAGCAATACAAAAATAGAGTATTTATTCAAATTTCGCATGAGTTAGCAATGCTTTGCGAGAGTTGTCGTAGAGACGAATCAATCACTGTCGATGAGAGGAAGAGGATGTGATCAGTAGAGTCTCTTGCTTCTCGGACAGCACAGAGACTTCATCCCGAAGAAGCACGTACTGGAATGGGGATAGATTGATCTTTGATCTCTGGTCCTTAGTTCAATCGGGGCACGGTAGATTGATCTTTGATCTTTGATCTCTGGTCCTTAGTTCATTAGCTAATGAAGAGATACGGTAGATTGATCTTTGATCTTTGAAAGAGAAACGTACTGTCCGAAGTTGTCTCCCTGGCCGTTGGGTTCGCCCGATCGTAGTATCTCGAACGAGTCGAAAGAGCAGTGACCGAAGCAGAATGGTCCCGATCCCGCCCAGTGACATTGCAACTGAAGTGACATTGACAAGTGACTGAAGTGACATTGACAAGTGACTGAAGTGACAGTGACATTGCAACTGCAAAAGGGGGGAGGATGTTGTTGAATGGAGTTTCTCGATTTCCCACCTAAATCGAGGAACTACAATGTAACTGTCCGGTCTTAGGTTGTATGCACGCACCTCGACAAGCGAATTGGCTTGGGGTGGCAAACGAGACAAACTGCTCTACACAGTTTGTCCCAGGTCACTGGCTCAGATAAGTGAGAGAACCGACGGAATGGAGGCGCTGCACGATTGGAGAGATAGCAGGTAGAATGAAGAGACGGTGAGAGGGGATATCTCACCAGAGGTCTGCCCAACGGCAGGAACAGTCGAGTGTCGGCGAGTGAGACGAAGAGGAGAAGGAGAAGGAGGGAAGGGAGCATCGAGAGGGAGGGGATGACCGTACGAGAGAAGGGAGAGGGAGGGGAATGAGGAGTGAAGGATGGGGGGGGAATAGAATGAATGTAAATCAAATTGTTTATTTTTTTGTGGAATACGTGACGATTGACGTGTTTACCTCAACATTTGGTCAGAAAATAAAACGATTTTTAATAATGGAAGCGCATTTTGTGTTTCAATGAATCTATCTGTGAATGAGGGAAGCTAAAAGTTGTTCCGTGTAGTATTCAATGGGTTAAAAATAACGACTCATTTCTACAGATCGATGGGCTACACGGTGCTGGATTGCGACAAGATCGCTCACGGAACCTACGCGGCCGGATCCGGTGAGTGGGGGGGGGATACGGTAGGCTGGATCCGGCGAATAGAGGTGGGGATGTGGAAAGCCGGATTCGGCGTGTAGGGGACGGCAGATCGGATCGGTCGATAGAAGGAGGCAGTACTATATTTTCTTTCGGATACATACATTGAAAGTAGATATCATTGCTGTTGGAATCCGTTCGATTTGATCTTCTATTCGTATCGGAATGTACAACAATGTGAATTGGTGTTGCCTTTAGTGCGTATAAACAGGAAGCATCGAGGTCTTTAGTAGATCTGGTTAGAGTGTGCGAAATAATTAGAATAATTTGTATGAGAACAGGAAGCAGATTACAAAATGAAAAGTGTTATTCCTGTTAATTTCGAAATTCGAATTCCTTCAGATCTCGTGAAGCAGATCGCCGTCGCCTTTCCCTCTGTGGTGAATGAGAAGGAGGAAGTGGACAGACGAGCACTCGGCAATATCGTATTCAATGATACGGTACGTCGAGGGGAGGGGAGTCAATTCAATGAGTTCAATGGTTACGGCCGTTACGGCTCTCTTAATACGAGAAAATTGGTATGAACATGGGTTGCGCAGTGAGGGACAATATCGTCCTTAGGCCATGCGAGTGAGATGCCAAAGTGAAATTCTCAAACATTGACGGAATTAGAAATTCCGAATTACCATGAAAGCAGCATTGATTGATTAGCGGTAGGCATGTCGGGAGGTACGGTAGACGCATGATTATCGATTTACAGGCGAAGCGACTGCAGCTGAACGGGCTCGTGTGGCCAGCGGTACTGAAGGCAGTGCAGACCGAGTTGGACAAGGTATACGGTAGGGTACTGTAGGTAGCAATCGACAACTAACTGTTTTCGTTAATTTTCGATTTGCAGAATGCGAAAGTAAGCACTGCATTATTTCGTCGAAACAGATATAGGAAGTGTGAAGCGCGCTCACAACTGGGCTTTCATAGATTTTCGCTTCTTTTTCGATTGTTTTGAAGGCGAAATCAACCGTTTATCGCTGATTTCATATTTCGCAGTCTATGTGGGGAGTGTGAAGCGGGAAATCCACCAGGCCTCAAATGCCTGAAATGACCTGAGATTGTTGTTTTCAGTTGCCCTCGGACGCCGTTGTCTTCATTGAGGCTGCCGCACTCGTGGAGGCAGGCTGGCCGAAGGACCTCCACGAGACGTGGACTGTGTTCTGTGCGAGGTACGATATGGAGAAATTTGCATGCGCTTCTCTAATAGGGTCTGGCATACTTGCAGTGTGAAGGCACGTGTAGTACTGCCATCATTAGTACGGTAAACAATGAAGGGCAACGATGTTTCGATTATATAATTCTAGATTACTGTAATACCGTATTATGGGTCGGGGTCATAGGGAACTACTGATCGTACAATTTTTTGTAGTCGTAGAGCCCAACCTAACAGTGTGAAAGGAGGTACGGTACCTGAATTATCGATTGCAGGTCGGAGGAGCTGCGACGCGTGCAGCAGCGGGACAAACTGGATGAGAAGCAGGTGAGGATTACGGTAGATGAAGGCGGGGTACTGTAGGGTTGGAGAACTGTATCGATTTTACATGAATGAAGCGCTGTTTTTGTCATGAAACAATATTGATTTAAATAATGGTTTCTTGTTTGTTTTGACATTTTGAATATTTTAATAAATGTCAGGCGGAAGCCCGGATATCCTCGCAGATCTCCAACAGGGAGCGAATCGCCGTCTCGAATGTTGCCATCTGCTCGGATTGGGAGAGAGAAGTGACACAAGAGCAAGTGAAGAAAGCAGTGGAATTGCTAGAGAAGAGAAGACGGTAGATTAGTGGTGCATCGATTGTAGATATTACAGTAATAGAGATTATTCGAATTGTATGTAAAGTACAGTCTGTGAGACTAATATTAACGTATCAAAGCAAGGTTGTATTAATGAATAATGTGTTAAGGATAAAGTTCGTATTTCTTAGTTAATTGTCTATGCTGACTTAAAATTTTGATCAATCTGTAAAAATGGCGGAAAATCACGTATTCCTTCCTAATTTCCATCAGGATAATCTCATTTCTTCTTCAAAATATCCGTCTCTTCACTTCCTTCACTCTCTCGATCACTTAGCATATTCCATCCTCCTTTCCCTCTCTTCTCTGTTCCTCTTCCCCTTCTCCTTCCTCCATTCGTCTCCAGTTCTCTCACGGGATGCGGTTCCTTCTCCTCGCCATCGCCCTGCTCGTCATCTCACTGGTGAGGATACCCGTCCTTCGACCCTCCATACCCCGGTCCCCGAGCCCCAGTACCCAGACCCCCGGTAACCCGTACCCTAGTACTCCTACCATCAATTCCCATGCCCTCGGTACCCCCACCTATGGTCCCTTGATACGGTATCCCCCCGGGTCCCTAGCTACAGTAGTCCCCCCACCCACCTGAGTCCCTGGCTACCGTAACCCTGTCCATGGTCCGTGGATATCGTAACTCGACCCCCAGTACCCCAGTTTGTGGACTCATGCTACAGTACCCTACCCATGGTACCCCTACTAATGGTCCTGGCTAAAGTATCCCCGAACCTTGGTCTCGGCTACCGTACCCCAACCCATGGACCCTGACTACCGTACCCCAACCCATGGTCCCTGCTACCGTATTCCAACCCATGGTCCTTTACTACCTTACTACAACCCTTGGTCCCTGACTACCGTATCCCAACCCACGGTCCCTGCTACCGTATGCCAACCCATGGTCCTTGACTGCCGTACTACAACCCTTGGTCCCTGACTGTCGTACCCCAACTCATGGTCCCTGAATACCGTACTCCAAACCTTGGTCCCTGCTACCGTATGCCAACCCTTTGGTCCTTGACTACCGTACTCTAACCCTTGGCTACAGTACCTCATGCATGGTACCTTGTTACCCTACCCCTACCCATCTTTCCTGGCTACATTACAACAACGTGTGGTCCCTGGTTACAGTACCCCTACCCTGGATCGTGGCCACCGTACCCATGGTAGTCTCTGGTAGTGCATAGTATTCAGTATTATCTGGGTCCTCAAGCCCAGTAATCTCTAGGTGCGGTATGTCATCCTGCCTCTCAATAGCCTACAGCAACCTCGGGGGGCCTCCTGTCCCTAGCATACAGTAGTCTGATGTTAGGGTATGCTCCTTCGTTCTCCCTAGACTCCAGTTATCCAAGGGTACGATATCCCACCCTGGTCCTCCGTAGCCTACAGTATTTTCAGTTACTCATTTTCTCTCTTCAGACTCTGCCAATCGTCCCTCAATCGACCGATGACGAACCCGATGACGAACCCGAGGCCAAGGTTGCGAGTGATCCGGTGAGGAAAGAAAGAGTTACTACCGTATACCCGGGTACGAGGGATACTGTAGCGAATTGATTTCCTTGAACAGGGATCGAGGAATGATTAAATTACACTATCATGCGATACTGTAGTTGACCGATGAGTTCGATTGGGGAGTGAGGACTGCGCACCGTACCCCTGAAGTAGGGCTACTGTAGTTCACCATCATGCGATACTGTAGCGCATCGACGAAGAGTGGCTACCGTGTTTGGCATTGGGATAATGTACTGAAAAAAAGAATTGTGTTGGGTGTGACTACCGTGTACTCTCTGTAATCTGATGAATGGTTTGAAAAGGGCGTCGAGATCCAGCTTACTGTAGACCATGCGTGGATGTTGATGGGTGTCCAAAAGGACCATATATCGATATATCGAATCATGTTTGCGCGTTTCAGGTTTTTCGGCAAGTGTAGTGTCACCCGAAAAACATCGCCTGATAATCATTTACTCCTTTCAGCCAACGGCGATTTCTCCGGAAGATGAAGCAACGATTCGGAGTAGAATTGAGAAAGAGAATGACAATTGGTCCTACTATGACATGCACTTTGGTTTGAATGAAATCAAGTGGAACATTGAAAGACGGCAAAAAGATCTCAAGAAATTGAAGGAAATTTTGGCAAAGAATGAAGCAAAAGCAGTGGAACTCAAGCAGAATCTCACTAAAGCCACGGAGAATTTAAAGGAGTTGAACAAGAAATATGATGAGAATCCACAATTGTTGGCGTTCAAAGAAAGTATGGCTGCAACGAAGGCGGCGATAGAAGAGTACAACTTCGCGTTGAATGCATATGACAATGTCAACAATCCATTGATATGGAATCAGTCGGACTTGAATATGCAACAGAGGGCTAAAACCGCGGCTGAAAATGAAAAGGTAGCCATCGGAAAATGGGAAGAAACAAAGGAAGATCTTATAAAATATCAAAGAACGACAACCAAAGAGAGTATTAAAAAAGCAATTCGTGATTTGGCGGGAGAAAAAACACCCGACGCGGCGAAAAAACGCACGAAACTTATGGATGAACTCGCAGAATACGATACAATTCCAACTCAAATCGAAGAGTTGAAGGCTAAGATCAATAAGAAAGCCGGAGCATTGAAAGCACAGGACGATAAAATAGAAGCCGCCACTAAGGAGATTGAGAAGTTGAACAAGATTATAGAAAGATTAGAACTGGAACTGGCGCCATTAGCGATTGACATGCAGGAGAAAGAAAACGTGAAAACTGAAAAAGAAGCTATAATTAATGGTGGTCCTACTGAGGAAGTAGTGGCATTGGAGAATCGCATTAACGAAACGAGGTAGCTTTTTTAGGCACTAGGTCGAATGAGAACCGACTGGATGAGAACCAAAAGTGTTTTGACCGTCGTAGTATTTTGCCAGGGTGTTCTAAACACTTTAAAAGGAGAAATTTTTTTTGGCGGTTCTCATCCAGTCAGTTCTCATCCGACCTAGTACCAGTTTTTACTATTGTGTTTCGCCCACACTCCGACAAGAGTGTGCGAAAGCTTGATTGAAAATATCGGGATTTCAAATTCTTAATTTCAGAACTGATATTAAGCGATTGGAAGATGTGCAAAAGGAGGTTGTCGAATTCCTACCTAGGATCAAGGAAGGCATTGTCAAAGATAACTACTACTATTACTATCTGACTGAAAAGCTGAAAGATTTGGCAAAGAGACGCGAAGAGAAAAAGGCGCAGCTCAAGCAAATGCAGTGGGTTTTAATGATTTATATTAAATTGTGAAACTTTGAACATTTTTTATGGATAAAATCGTCAACATTAGCGGGTTTTGAAAGTTAGGATCATGTCACCTTTTCACGCTCTTTCGATTGGTACTTAGCCCAATTTCATGACAAGAAGTTGAAGATCATAGACGATGGTATAAATTGCTTCAGATTCAATTGGCCTCGCGAATGCATCAAACTGGTGCTCGTTTGGTTCGTTCTCTTCATTGTTCCCACTGCATTCGTCGCTTATGGCATATGGATCGGCAACACTGGAGAACGGATTGGAATCATTCCATTCGGACCGAGACCCTACTGGCTGCGTGCGTTTGGAGGCACCTGGATCGATATATCCCTCTCCCATGGTCCACGCATAGAGCGACTCATAGAGCTATGATACCACTGAACCGCCAGCATAACTTATCGTAGACCACAAAGGGGGGGGGGGGACCAATTTCGTATAAGAGATTTTTGGTGAATCAATGAAACAACGTGTTCTGGCATCCGAAATGTAGCCCCAATAACGAAATTGCAGACTGGCTGCTCGGCCATCGCGAGTACTGGTGCGATGTGAAGGAGCGAGAGATTGGCGATCGAAACACCCATCAGCAGCCGTACCGTGAAGGACCCGAGATGTGGTGGCCCCTCAAACCGTGGGACATCTACAAATGGATCGTCATCAAGGTACCGTGTGATCAGACCTGCTTCTTGCTTGCTTCACAAAAAATGAGATCATTGCAAACTCGAGCTACTTCAGGAAAACAAGTTACACTAAAAAAGATAATTTGATAAATTTAAGATGATTAAAACTCAATCTCCAGGTTCGAGGGTGCGATGAAGAAGAAGAGGAATGGGACGACGATATCTTCCTTCGATCGGATCCTTTCCAACGAGATATTCTATTGAGAGGGGAGGAATATCGAGAAGATGCCCAATGGGATGGAAATTACGCGAGTATGCAGGTTAGACTTTAAACATAATTAAAATAATAGGAAAACCACACTTTTCACTCGTCATTCTATGGTATCTCTAGTAAAGATGACTGTTCATTTCCTATGATTTCATATATAATTTATTAAAATTTATATTTAGTAACTTAAATAATAGGGATAATAGGGAAACATTTTTTCGCCCTCGCCATTTGGTTACTAATCCAAGTCTACTGCAGAGGCATTATGGAAACTTCAACGAGGATTACATCCACTTCAATCGCAAGGACAATGCAAAGTACAAGATTGTGAACCCGGACAAGATGGCGTAAGTTGTTTTTGTTATTGTTTTGTTGTTATTGTTATGACAAACAAAGAAACAACATTTAGTGGCATGTACGGTCCGCTGCTCAACAAGAGGAACAAGCACCGTCATCCGGACCACAAGTATCCCCTCTACGTGCCGCCTCCACCGCCTCCGATGCGACCCGCCAAGCGCATTCCCAGAAGGACTGCGGTAGGTTTATTAATTTTTTTTGTTTTTTATTGATTTTTCGTATTGAAATTTGACTTATTATGGTAGGTTTATCATGGTACGGTAGGTAGGATCAATGATTATTCTACCGTTTAGGATTATTGATTTTCCGATTCGAAATTTTACGGATTACGGTAGTTTTATTGGTTTTTTCAGGACATGAAAACGGCCGAGACGACAGGTCTGATCACACGGTTACTTGACATGGCGAAGAAGGAGACTGAATCGACGGAGATGGTTCCAGAAGCCGGCCCGGACGATATCGTCAACTATGACGGAGAGATTGTGCCCAAGCGAAAGTATTGGGAATATTACGTCAAGTTGCATCATCGAATGAAGAAGGAATCTCGGTTGTTCTGTTATAAACCATGGACGAGAAAGTGGATCAATGATCACTTTGCTGATTATCATGAGAAACCGATGAACTCGAAGATGACGGGAGCATCGAGGAAGAGGAGAGGTAAGCATTTTATCAAACCTGGCTCCTATTTTGGGTTCTGGAATAATCATTTTCTTCCCTCAAGCGGCAGCATGAACCCTAGAATTGGATCCGTTTCACCGTAAAGAGTTCCCGTTATTGTCTTAACTGTCATTATTTGAAATGTCAGCAATGCTATTATAGGTCGTAAGCGGGGCAAGAAACGGTCAATGAAGGGTGCCAGATCCACGGCCGGCAGGGACAGTCACACATCTACTACGAAGAAGTTCAACAAGAAGCACCACCGCAAGCATCACTCTAAGAATGTCCGGGCGGTCCAGAATATTGACGAGAAGCAAGCACTTGCTGCGAAGCTGAAGGCAGCCCATAAGAAGCACTGCAAACGATACAGAAAGAGAGTACGCATTGCCAATCTTACGGCTGAACAGCAGAAGAGATTGGCGAAGAGAGGACCGAGGGTGTTGCACAGAAGAATTCCGATTGGACACAAGAAGATTCGAAGGGCTCTTGTGAGAGGAGGAATGAAGAATCCACTGAAGAGAATTCTGACCGAGGTAGGGAATTGAAGAAGAAGGTATTGAAGAAGTATTTCTTCAGTTCTCATCAGAAAATAGTTAACAAACGGGATACTTTTTGTAGTAGAGATTAGACTTTGAAAAGTAACAGTTTATTAACAATGTAACTAGTTACGAAAGACTTTATTGATCTCTCATTCCTCAATCTTCCCCTTTACGAGAGCGGTTTCGTAACTAGTTATGAAAGATTTCGTAACTAGTTACGAAAGAATGCGACGTGGCAATGTGAATTATCTAAATGAAACTCTGATTCTACCGAGGTAGTGGACCATCCCCTCACTAGTATCACGATCTATCTCGCTAGTATCATTATCTAAATCACTAGTATCACGATCTAACTCGCTAGTATCACGATCTACCTCGCTAGTATCATTATCTAAATCACTAGTATCACGATCTAACTCGCTAGTATCACGATCTACCTCGCTAGTATCATTATCTAAATCACTAGTATCACGATCTAACTCGCTAGTATCACGATCTACCTCGCTAGTATCATTATCTAAATCACTAGTATCACGATCTCCCTCACTAGTATCACGATCCACATCAGGGGTGATCTGGTGAACTAGGGATCTGGTGATACTAACGAGGGGGTGGCCCACTACATTGAAAGAATCCGAGTTCCATTTGGAAAATTCACATTGCCACGTGGCATTCTTTCGTAACTAGTTACGAAAGTCTTTCATAACTAATTATTTCATTCGTAACTAGTTACGAACCGGTTTATTAACGCGCGTCGACGCGGAATGAAATAACTAGTTATGTTACTTTTCAAAGTCTAGTAGAGATGCTGAAACAGAAAAACTTCGAGCGAATCTGTTAATATTTTGGCTCTGTTCGCGTAGAAAAAGAATCTGACTTTCTTCCTCGTTAACTCTCACAAAAAAGTATGCGACATGTAGACACTAATTCTCATATTTGGGAGTTTTTCTTTCTCAAAAGATCATTTCAGGTGGCATTGCTTGAGAAGAAGCGTGATCTTCGTAAGGAGAAGAGAGCGGAGAAGGTCAAGGCAAATCCGGCACTGGTCGATGCAAAGCATCTCAAGATACGAGCAAGGAAGCTCAGGTACGGGATGATTATTCATTTAGAAGGTCCCATCATACCTCTGATTAGCTTTCGCGTTAATTTTTTTAATCAATTTAAAATAAATAAATAATGACTTGAATGAGAATGAGAATAGGGAATGAGAATGATTGGGGGAGGAGTTGGCAAAATCAATCCCTGAATTCAGGAAGCACCAGGCCCGTCTCCGTGCAGAGAACCTTCGAGTGGACCGCGCGGAGCACGAAAGATCGTCGGAGAGACACAAGAAGAGACACCCGAGACAGGCGGATCTCCTCATTGCGCACACCTACAAGCATCTTGATGTACGTTTTGATCTTTGATCTTTGACTACAAGTAACGCATTAGCGATTAGAGTGCAATAGGCTCTGCATTGCAAAACTAGCATTCTTCGAATGCTAGTTCCTGCGGAAGGACGCGCCGCAAGCGGCGCGCGACGCAGAATGAGAATGTTCGACTCTCACTGATTGGATTACTCTCCTCACTCTCCTCACTCTCTCGCTAATCCAATTTAACTGCTCGATTGTGAAATGGGTGTCAGAATTCGAAATGCGTCTAGTTATAAGGGGGATGAAGAGCTTTACCGTTCAATTTTCGAGTTGGTGAATGAAGAACAAGAACGAATATGAATCAGATAATGAAGAAAATATTTTCTAAAATTGCAGAAACTGGAGCGCGACGATACAACGGACGATCCTGCCGAGATAAGCGAGGATGAGGAGGTATTATCGAATTGATCTTTGATCTTTACTGAGTTGGCACCTCTAGTTTTTGATTGGTCTATGACGAAGTGATCTTTGATCTTTAATCTTTGATCTCTGATCTTTCCAGGAAAGGCTAAACGAGGAGGAGCGGGCCGAGTACGATCCCTTCCCGATTCTACAGTATCCCGATCCGGACAAGCGCCGAACGAAGCACCACAAGCACTGCCGGTACGGTTTGGCTGATTCAGTCCAATGGGTAGACTTTGAAAAGGAACTAGGGAACTACTTCTTTACTAGTCAAATGAACTGCTCCACTCGAGAGCGGAATGAAGAGAATCCACTCTCGATTTGACTATCTAGTGAGGAGCTAGTTCCAAGTTCCTTTTCAAAGTCTACCAATGGATGCACCCTCAGACATGGCACCTTTTTCATTCATTTTCGCTTGCTGAATGCATTCATTGAATGTATACAAGGAAACCTGAAAGAATCTTAATGGATTGTAAATGATGATGAGATCAGAAAAGTGAAAACGAGAAAAGTCAATTCTTTGTTGTGTTTAGGCCATAAACTGTCATTCTGTAGATTCTACGAGAAGAAGAAGGCGTGTCAGAAGGGCGAAAAGTACGCGAAACTGCACGCGGCCAAGCACAATATGGTCCATGACCATGGCCATCTTATCAGCCAGAGAAAAGTACATGTGAGGGCATCCGGGACCCCGATTCCGGGCACTAATTGACGGATAGACCCATAATGTGTTCGCACTAGCTCGTCAAGCAAAGAATGCACACTTTGAGTGCTCCTTCGCCTCTATGACCGATATGATTCCTTTACCATTGTCCGGAGCCGGCAAGGCGGCGGGCCGGTAAATGTAATCGACTGTCATTCAGGAGTGCCCGCCGCACTGTACCCACACCGGCGATCAAGGAGGCAAGGATGCGAAGGTTGGTTTCTGCTTAATTTAACTGTCAGCAACATATTTTCTAATTTGTACTCGCGTTTACCCGTTGTGAGCACGCATAATTATATATAGCATGTAATGAATCATGGGTAGTGAAACAGTCACTAAAGTAATGAATTATTTGAAGCTAAATTATAATAAATACAAAGATTTCCTCTCAGGACGCGAACCGCCTGCACCACGAGCAGAAGAAGGCGGTCAAGACGGCTCAAGGAGTCAAGAATTTGATGAGACAGCACACGAAGGAGCACATTAGAAGACATCACGAGTTGCATCACAAGAAACCGCACTTGTAGGTCTTGAATTACTTCCTGGGTGGTCCTGCTTTTCTCATCTCACCTAGTAGAATAATAAGAATCCGAATGAATACCGATTGCACAGGGGATTGGGGTGGTCCATTTTTCTCGTTAACATAGCAGAATAATATCAGCATGCTGCGTCATGGGTGGCCCGTATTCTAATCTCAAAAAATGAATAGTAATTATCGTAAAAACTCATTAAAGGAAACACAGTATCGGGACCACCCATATCGAAAAAAGGAATATCGGGACCACCCATATCGAAATGGGCCCTTTCAGGCCGCACGTGGACACGCTCACTCGCATCAAGTGGTCGCGCATCAAGAACGATCGAGTGCTTTTGAGGAAGTGGAACAAGGATAAGATTGCCGAGATGGAGGCTGAGGACAAGGACGATGAGGTTTGTGCGTAAAGAGTCACACTATCTAACCTGAAGAGATCAAAGATCAAGTGTGAAATGAAGAGACAGCGACCCGAATTGCGCACTCTACTCCATTCCAGACGGATGACTTGAACTGGGAAAATTCCTTATCGACCAATACACGATGAAATATCTTGAAAATCTTATTTTTTAAAGATTGCATCGTTTTAGGATGAAGAAGATGAAAGAAAACGAGCGGAAGCGATGAAGGAAGACAAAAAGGAAGACAAAAAGGAGAAGAAGAAGAAGAAGAAGGATCGGAAAGGACCCGATGGACAGCCGGTTATCTCGGTGAGCATGAGATCAAAGATCAAAGATCAAGGATCAGAGATCAACTCTTGATTTCAGTCCATTCCGGATCCGGACGGTTGGAAGATGGACAAGGAAGATGATGAGGAAAGGAGGGAAGAGGAGCCGACGCAAGTGGGCACTGGCAAGATCCCTGTTGTGGTGCGTTGTTGTTGTTGTTGTTATTGTTGTTATTGTTTTTCTAATCAAAACAAATTTGAGCCGGCCGAGAAACTGGAGCGCTTGGCCCCTATGCCGGACACACCGGAAGAGGCGACGCAAGCACTCACGCTTACGAGGACTCAAGCGGAGGTGTGTTTGAATCCATATGACCTTTAAACTTGATCTTTGATCTTTCTCGATAATCGATCATCATTGCAGCGCACTCTCGAGGACAAGACGCAGGCGATGGGCGGTGACCTGGAGCCGCCGCCGACAACGAATAAGGTTAGCAGGGGAATCCACGTTTCGGATATCTCATACCCAGGCTCTGGGCATCCTCCGGTTAAACAAGGAGCAATGAGTACAATTTGTAAAATACCTTGGACAGTATTGAAACAACTTGTAAGGCTCAATTCAAATACTGAGCTTTTCCTAGTCGAATCTACGTTGACACTTGAACTGAAACGTTCGATGCCGATATTGATCTTTGATCTCTTGCAGCACCAATGGCCCGTTCCTCCATCGGCTCCGATCGCCCCTCCTGTCGGACCCGAAGTTGACGTCACGCAAGACGACAAGACTGCCGCTCCGGGAACGGCAGTGGTGAGGACTCTCTTCAATCTGCACGTACTCTCTCCCAACCACTAGGCAAGGAATGCTGCTAGTGACTAGTGTTGTTAGGATAAACCAGAGGGGGCTTCTGACTTTCTTCAATCCACGCTCGTTCATCTCTGATCAGAAGGAGTGATAGTACTGCAAAACAAGAGAACCAGACAATAGTTCAGATAGAAAACATTAATAAAGCAGCTAAACCTCCGCACCATTTCGCTCTTTGAATTTATTTTACAATAAAATAATTTAGAAGAAGAAGTCGCTGCCTCGCGAGGACAAACCGTCCAAGGCTGGCCCGCCGTCAACTGTAAGTTGATCGATGATCTTTGATCTTTGGCCTTTGATTTCTAGCGTTTACAATACAAGTTCATCATTACAGTTCCGCATCTGAGTGCCATCTACTCGGTCATCTACTCGACATTTCACTATTGATAACAGTCTTAAACTGTTATCAAAACAAACGAAACAACACAATAACATCACTCCCTGAATCAGTAAAGAGTCTTATTGTGTTGCCCATGTCTTTGATGTTCTGCAATAACATTACAACATCACAAACGTCCAAGAAGTTGAAATCGCATCGATTTATCCGCCAAATCAACAACATTCAAAAGGGAACAACGATAAAACATCCAATAAACACTTAAAAGCGCTTTCAACTTTCCATTATTTTTCATCAGGTAAACAAATCACAATAATTGTGGAACAAAACTCGAGCAAAAATTTGGGATACAACTACCGTAGGAATGGTGAATCGATCGATAAAATGTGGGTTACTGTAAACGGATGGATTAGGAACTGAACTGCCCTCGGGGCATCTTGTACACTGGCTCCAGTTCCTCATCCGATTCCTCCTCCTCGGGAGCAGTCGACTTCTCCTGAAAGGGAGATTGTCAATGAGGGTCGTCGATAGGCAGTGCACATGTCAGTATATTCTTATTTTTTCTTTGTGCTAGCAAAATACGATGAACTATTCTGAATCGGAAACGATGTACTTGGGCAGATAATGCAACAGTGATTCACCTAGTGCGAATCACTAAATTCCTCAAATCAAAAGCGCACGCTTTTATTATTTGACGCACATGTTTTCCAATACGTTTTCCTATTTCGCGGAGTGGGACTTCAAGAACGTTCAGACACGTCAGACGATCCGGCCCAATAAATGAATGATCTGAATCTCATTCTCACCTGGAATATGGGCTTTGGCTGGTTCTTCATGTAGGCCTTGTTGATGAATTGCGGATCCTTCTCGGCCTGAAATGACAGTGATTTATTATGATTATTTAATTAATACAAAAAGTTAAATGTGACGCGAAAATCTATTATCTATCAACCATTTTCCAATTCATAGATTATCCTGCCTCGCAGAAACCGAGATCATCCCTGTTTCCGTACGTACTTGTTTTTGCACGTACTGCAGGTACCGATAAACTCGGTCTCAATCAATTAATCAGCCCAGGATTTCAGCGTCCTTGGTACAAAGCCGGTCATACCGTATCCCTAGCAATCAATAAATCCCTAATCCTCACCGCTTCCGCGTGCTTCAGAATGCTCGCTCTGACGTCAGTGTCGGCGAGGAAGGCCTGGTTCTTCTCCTTTCCAAGTTGTTGTGCGATGTACGAGTGCAGCGTGCCGCCCGACGTCTTCACTGCAAGTAGAAACGAATGGTAACGGGCGGAACGGATAAATGGCGACGCCACTTTGTCACTTATGAATCAATCAACTACTATTGAACAGACATGAATTTCAAACTATTTGATTGCAAAATGAGACACCAATCTCAAATGTGAATCTCCTAAATGAATAATGGTACCGATGTCACTCTTCGTCTTCACTGCAATCCGAATCGATAGTAAGGGTTGGAACGGAAAAATAGCGCAGCCACTTTTTTACTTGTAAACATACCTGTGCCAAGTATGTACTTGGGATTTTTTGCTACCTACAAGAACTGGTAGCCGCAAGTAATTAGGATTTATTCAACGGGTACCCGACCCCTTTCTCTCAAAAACCGCCATATTTTGCACAAAACATTCAGAAAATTCTCAATTTTCTTACAGGTAGCCTACATTTTTCTAAAATTTGATTTTTTTAACGGGTGGCCGCGTGCTTAAGTATTTAAGTACCCAGGTATGCTTGTAAATCAGAGTGCCATACAGTTTTGTTTGTTGAACGGGAATCGATCGAGTATTGAACAAATGAGAAGTTCAAACTAGTTGATAGCTCAAAGAGACATCAATCTCAAAGGTTGATTTCGTTCATCAAATTTGAAAATCAATTTCTGTTTTTCTAGAGTGATTGTGGTGGAAACCGTAGCAATTCAGTACAAATAAAAACTCTATGCGCCTTCTTTCTACCTGGTTGTCCACTTATATAGTTATTATATATTTGTTTAAAACAAAATAGATCAGTACTACTGAAGGAAAGATCATTGCCCCCTTATTGATCACTTCATGTCGCACCAATCCAACTACTTGCCCACTGATAACGCCCACCTCATACGCGGCGTGCCACACCAATCATTCGGGTGGTCCTATCTAATCCCCTCCTCGTCATCCCACTACCCCTCGCCTTACCTCTTCCTCCGCAGCTCTTGTCGTCTAGCGGCATCTCGGCCGGCTTCTTGAAGTTCGGCCGCTGCTGCTTGTCACTGAACGATGACGCATTTAGACAGCCAGAGATCAAAGATCAAAACGCAAATTTCAATAATTTTTACGTTATCACACAGTAAATCGACCAACTCAAAATTAATTTCATTTTACCACATGCAGCAACATCAAATCTTCTCGTTAGAGTACCCTTGTATGCATACCCTCTCAGAAACCTCAACACACCACGAGCCTCTCATTGCTCCTACCTAGTACAATACAACATTGCAGTACTCTAATTAAGCCAATTGGTCACTAATTAACTAATTAATTAATCAAAATGACTAACCGCATTCTCAGATACTTCCTGATCCTCCATTCAGTCACTTCTTGCTCATCGGGATTGTCTCCGCGTGGTTGGAACATGTGAAGAGTGAGAGGAGAGAGGATCAACTCCTCACGGAGCACCTGGAGGAGGAATTAAATATTATTATTATTTGATGTTCATAATTGTTGCCTGTTCCCACGTTTGCCCCTGTGAAAAGGAATGAATAAAAATATATTATTTTGCAACAACGCTCGAAAACATTGAGTAAAAGAGTTTCGAGCTCTTTCACCCCTCACGGGGCACCTAAGGAATATGCCTACAATTATACGGACAAATTTTTTTTGATTTAATTTAGTGATTCATATTGGAACAAATTCAATGAAAATTGTAGCTGTTTGATGTAATCTACAGGCAACCGCGTGGGAGCATCAAAGGAAGCGCAACATCAAACCCTTTGATCCACCATCGAAACTCGAATCGGAATGGTGTGACTGCGAATGCATTGGCTCACATTCCCTCCGCTCCTACCGTGCACTCCTATCGTTTTTTTCCCTCTCAATGTCTTGTACATTCCAAGCGGAGGCTTAACCACACCTCCTAATACACCTACCGTACACACTACTGTATCCCCTCCACTCCCACCGTATCCCACTCCATATCTACCGTTCACCCATCCTACCGTACCCCCTTCCCTCACCTCATTCTGTCGCTGTCTCTTCTTCGGTTTCGTCACGCACTGCATCACTCCCGCGTGCGACAGCTGCTGATCGTAGTACATCCTGGCAAGAAGAGGGATTATCGATTGTCTACTGTACTTTCTCAATCTTAGGTGTCCACGTCTTGACCATTAAATAGGGGAACCGAGCGTCTGGTGAATCCAACCACGAATACATGACCAAAAATGGCCGCCGCTAGTGCTGGACAGGTATGCGCTCAACCCTCTCTCAATACTTATTGCTTGAATCATAATTTATTTTTATCGCTCTCTGGTTACATCTCCGATTGTAAGAGAATTTTAAAATGTTAATTGGACCGTCTACCCTTCAAATATCATCCCATCGGAATCTTTCGCTCTTTTGTAAAAACGCTGCAACTCGAACATGACAGCTTTGATTTTATAAAACCGAAATAAGTGGGAAATTTATTTTCCATTAAAGTGAATTCTTATTTGAACCGCTCCCTACGAAGAATCAATCCAGCAAATTTAATCGTGAAATTGAAGCAGCGCTGATGCGTGAAACTGACTAGCAGGCGTTCACAAATCGTGTTGGCCATTTTTTCTCAACAAATCTTGAATTTATCTGTATTAGTGCTGTCTTTCTCCAATCCGGCGCATCTAGAGCACTCCCATTCCACCTTATCAGAATAGTCTATTCTCACCTCACGGTTCCATCGGACAGGCCGACGGCGATCTGGTTGAGACGCGCGTGCCACGCGATGCGAATGCAGCTCTGCAAGAATTATCTCAATTATTCTTTTATTGTTGATTCAAGAGTATTCAAACCCCTCAATTCCTCGCTTCACATAATCTCCAAATCTCTAAACAATGTTCGTAACATAATCGTATTCACGGAAATACTTTCAAAAATAGCAAAACTCTGGAAAACGTGGAAAGATCGATTCCTTTCGGATGTGCTACAGCCAAAAACATAAACTTCTATATTTTTAGATCATTAGATCAGAAGATCAAAGATCAACTGACCACTCCCGGGTAGACGATCTGGTACATCGGCTCGAAGGTCTCCGCGTTTAGGAAGAGCAGCTTGCCCTCGATCTGTAAATCAAACATTAATTTACATTAATTGATTTTTAAATACAATAATAAATTCATCAATATTTAGAGCATAAAACAAAAAAAAAATCATTAAGGATATTTCAAATCGGGTTGTATCTCATCAATCATTTCAAATCTAGAAATGACCGCAGGAAAATACGAACAAATATTCACCTTCTAAAATTGAACCCTGCACTCTTCTGCTTCGCCCATTCCTTTTAACAATAGCAACGCAATAGATACAATTGTTCCTACAATCGAAGACGAAATACTAAACCTACGAGACGGAATAAACATTAATTAATTAATTAATTATTTAAAAAAAATTCATTCATTCAAACCTCAGCGGACGGCGCGGATGTGCCCGTGTAGACCATCTCGCCTCGGGGCGAAAATCCGCAATCGGTGCTGCAAGAAGAAGAATAGTTACATTTACATCAACAAAATTAAATTATCCCGGCAATTTCACGCTCCATTGTTCGCATACCAGCACAAGATCTGTCAAGTTTCAGTTTTATCACATGGGCGAAAAAAAGTATCATATTGGCGAAAAAGTCGCCCGCAACTTCCCGCTCCTCCCTCCTCACATTACTCCTAGATCTCGCTCGAATTCGTTTATTGTTTCAGCGCGTTGCTACTCAAAAACTAACAATTCGAAAAAATAACTAAAAAAAACTCAAACTGAAGCTCAGTAGTATTGGACTCTCTAACAAGGCAGTTAACTGGATATCAGCTTATCTGGCCGATAGAACTTTCCAAGTGAGAGTCAAGGATAAACTGTCCGAATCCCTACCAGTCACAAGCGGCGTCCCACAAGGTTCAGTTCTCGGTCCCTTGCTATTCTTAATTTTTACTTCCGAAATCCCGTTGTTAGTTCAAAACCAGGAAGTCACTGCCCGTTTGTACGCTGACGACATCAAAATCTACCGCGCATTTAGCAAAGGAAGTTCATCGGCCCCTCTACAAAAAGCAATCGACACAATTTCAAAGTGGTCAAAAGACTGGCAGCTCCCACTGGCAGCGCATAAATGCAACTCTTTGCATCTTGGCAGGTCTAATAGGAAGATGCAATACACCATAGGATCCACCGAATTAGACCAAAAGGAACAGGTGAAAGATCTCGGATTCTTGATACAGAAGAATCTGAGATTTTCCGACCACTGCGACTTCATCGCAAACAAAGCTAAAACGGCGTGTCACATTGTCTTAAGGGCACTGCGTACCAAAAACAAAGACGTACTCATGAAAGCCTTCTCCATTTACATCCGGCCCATCTTAGAAAGCGCGTCTGTTGTTTTCAACCCATACCAATACAAGGACAAGAAAGTCCTTGAAAAGGTGCAGAACTACTTCACTAGGCGACTTTTCATGCGCTGCTACAACCACACATGGGCTGATATGCCCTCCGCCAAAACTAGAAACGATCAATTAGGCCTTGAGTCACTAGAGAAGCGAAGAGAAGGAATTGACATTAGAGCAGCCAAAAATCTCCTCCGAGGCAAGTATAGTATTTCGTACAAAAACCCGCACTATTTCAAAATTTACTACACCAGAAATGGTATGAATTTCAACAACCCTGGCTCCCGTTTTGGGTACAGGCATAACAGTTTCTTTCCGCGAGCGGCAAGGCTTTTAGTAAAGACCGAGAATCAGACCAGTTTCACCGTATAGAGTCCCAGTATTGTCTCAACTATCATGAATTATTGTACGCCCTGTTTCATGCTAATACTATTTTTACATTGTTTTCACCGTTATTTCATCGAAATAGCATAAAAATATATAAAATTTCAAACCATTTAATTAATTGTCCATTTAATAATAACAACAACATAATCTGACCCTCTGAATCCGCACTCCAGATCGCCCTTCATCAGCACGGGCGTCTTGTTGTCCGTCAGACTCCACAGCTTCAGCGTATCGTCCAGAGCTGAAAGATGGGCCAATCGTTTTCAGAGTAGAACAAGTGCGTCCAAATTTACAAAAAAAAACGCATTTGGATGTTCTAGGTTTCATCATCTAGCTTTTTTCATATATGATTGTAAAGCATTTAACTTTTTTGTGGGCGAAAAAATAAGATAAGCATCCACATATTATTTAGGAGGTAGAATTGAGCATGAATTGATCAACATCGAAATATTCGCCAAATACGAAACTACGAAATTATGTTTTCACTAGCGATGATAATATTTTGTTTTGTGATTGAAGACACACTTTTCATTGTTGGACACCATACTTTCCTTTTGTATCATAACAGCGGTGCATCAAAGTCACTGGTCATTTCTCAATACCGCATTTTCGTTTCCGAATATTACCGAAACCCCCCCCCCCTTTCTACCGTACCTCTCGACAGTATCTTCTTCCCGTCAGGAGCCACGACGACGCAAGTGATGGGCGCCGAGTGCGCCTTCCGCACGAGATACGATGTGTTCACCTGGATTAGAGAGATCAAAGATCAATCGAAAATGATTGATGAGGATGAACAATCACGAAAGAACATCGAAATATTTTTATGCTATCCTAATAGTGATTAGTAACCAGAGAAACATTGGGAATCATTTGACGCTCAAGCATGCAAAGAGAAACCCTCAAAAAGCTTGCCAAAAATGAGAATATTTCATATTTCCTGCAGAACCAGAGAGCTACTGAAGGTCCAGGAACATTTGAGTATATGAGGGGATAGTGAAACCGGCAAAGTGCTAGTGAAAAATTGGCTGATAACAAAAAGTTAGCCTATTCACAAATTCATTATTCCACAGTCAGTGGATTCCAGGAAAAAGCGCGCATCCAAATAATGCGAAAAGCCGAACATCAATAAAAACTCATTTTAAAAAAGAAAAAATAAGAAAATGTGGACAGTTTTCCGGCAACACAGTTTCTTCCCCAGAGCGGCAAGGCTAGTAGTTAAGTCCGGAATACTAACTACCAGTTTCTCTGAGTGATCCCGATCCCGAATAATTGTCCTGTTGAACCACCCTTCGTCGTTTTAATTCAACTTAATTTCTAATTTGTACTCGCGTTTTTCCTTGTGAACACGCATAAATATATATATATATAAAATTATTAAGATTTGATTTTTTTTTCGCCAACGACCGGACTCCAATCTAAGTTTCGGCAGAAGTAAAGAATAAGAACATCTCGTGAAGCCCATTATCGTCATGTAAAAATTATGACACAAATCTCTCCAATGTCTACGAACAACATAATAATAAAATATTAAAGTTTTTAAAAATTAAAACTCACGAATAGCTTGCCGTGCTTCCACGCCTGAATGCTGCCGTCGTCGCACCCGCACACGATCAATCTGCAGATTAATTTAATTTTTATTTAAAATCATACAGTTGAGAATGCGATCAGTGACTTAATCTTAGTCGCTCCATGTATTTCACTAGAAACCCAGGTTCCGCTAGTTACCTTTTGTTTTTTTTTGCAGAATAATTTCGCAATTTTCGCGTATTTCTTTATTGCATCGCATTTATTCACGAGTGCCATCTGGCATCAACCCCTTCTAACTGATATCAGCCCCTCACAGCCCCTTTTGTAAGTCCCCCCCCCCCCCACTCACTTTCCATCGGGAGAATAGGCAAGATGCGAACGCCGCATCCTAACCAGCTTTCATTCATGCGCATTTCTATTTTGCTTCTAATTTATTCATGACATCTTACTCACGAATCACCACCACCAAAGGCACGTTCATAATCGGATGCCCCTCACTCACTTTCCATCGGGCGAGTAGGCGCAGCTCTGCGGCTGGGCGCGCTTCCCGTTCGCGTTCTTCGTCTTGATCACCTACAATTAGATAAATACTAAATAATTAATTACTTAATTATGAAGATATTTAATTAAAACATAAGCCGAGAGGATCCAGAGTGATATTGAGAGGAACCAGGCACTCCTGGGTTGCAACGTGTCCATAGTAAAGGTCGCTGTGCTGGTGAATTCAATAATAGGGTCGGACGGTTCTTTTAACAATAAAAACAACTTAATGCTTACTTTCTGATGCGTGTTGATGCACTTGGTGATGACCTTGAAGTCATCCGTGCTCCACAATCGTAGCGATCTGCAATCATTCAGTAATAAAGATACTGTAACTTTCACAGTGCATTGTGAACTCGTCCAAGACTAATAGGTTTCTAGTCTACCGTAATCATACAAAAGGATCGTTAGATACAGTACTCGCTTCCGTACCCAGTTTCCGTATTACAGTACCCCACCCCTACCGTACCCGTCATCCGACGCCGACAGGAACTCCGTCTTCACGAGCGGATTCCACACGATGCAGTTGATGGCGGCGGTGTGGCCCTTCGTGTGAGCGAGATCGACCAGATACTGATCGCCTCTGCAATGAAACGGAATTTAGACTATTGAATGATTAAAGACTGGTTACTGAAACGTCAAACCCGCTGCTGAATAGTTGATGACTGGCAAAATCTTCCTGGTGATATTCAACCTGCGCGCTTTGCACATAAACAAACTGCAGGTAGTTGATTAGTTGTTGTAACATTTGGAAAGGATATCGCGAAAAAATTGCACCAGTGACATTCAAGTGACACGCGTAGCCCAAAAACATCTCGAATCGTCTAGTGTTTGATGAAATTGAGATATTGCGTGTTATAAACTCATAAAACATTGATTAAGAAGCATTTACAACACCAGCAAGATGTCCGCGTAAAGCTATTTTCATAACCATCAATCTTTTCTTCTGGATGATTTCGTCTTAGCTGTAATAATTCTAACCCGGCGCTTCTAACTCGCACTCCCATCCCTTCCCTCCACTCACCTCACAGTCTCCGCCCACTGGCTGCCCTTCCTATCGAGCAGTCGAATCTGCGCGGCGCCCGATCCGATCGCCAGCGTCTCGCCGTTAGCGTTAAAGGCGAGCGAGAAGATGACGTGACTGGAAATCAGTACAATATGAGTTTGAAGCCCGCACGATTATTGCTTCACCTTTTCATATGAACCACAATCATCGAACTGGTTTCAATTAATTTTGGATAGTGTTTCAAATACCCCGCAATATTGTGTTCTATCTAGAGCTCTCTTTTATGGAAAAATTCCGGATTTTCAGTAAGGCGAACAAAGGGCTTTTCCCGCTCTGCCTGATTCCCCCCTCACCTCGTTACCGTACCTCTCGCACGGCGTCAGTTGTCGATCGGGTCGCAGTCCGTGGTCCATCTTTTGGAAGTCGAAGATGTTCACGTTGTAGTCCTGTCCTCCGGAGACGATGCGCGCACCCTGGTGGTCAAAGGCCAAGGACGACACCTGTAATAAATGCATTTCCCTCAGGTTCGAAATGAAAATTTATGTCTGCAATTGGCAAGGAAACGCAAAACAATCGTTTTTTTCCAAGGAATCCTACTTCTATATACCCCCATCCAACCCCCACTCATCGGGTTCCATTTCACGAATAACGTAGGCATTGAATGCGAATAAATACAAGCCACTCGAAAAGCTTCAAGTGTATACTTCTAATATCCCCACAAATCTTCTGAACTCTCGATGTATCCCAACACTCTCCCTCTTCCCCATACAACCCGCACTCACCGGTTTCGCTCCGTGCTGAATCTTGGCCTCGCACGACGTCGGAATCAGCGCCGTTGTGGGGATCTGCGAATTGATTATCTTATTTTACAATTATAGTTAACATAATTATCGACAGCTGTAATTGAATCTTTGACTAAGATCGTAGAAGGATTGTACACGGGCCCTTACTAGAAGCTACATGGAGGCACTGAATCGAAAAGCCGACGAGTGGAAGAATTTGTTTTGTGTTTAACGGGCATATTCGAGCTCGATTCACCCCGTCACCTCCTAGTTTCACCCCTTCCCCAAATGCCTTTCCATTGGCGTAGTCCTCTAATCATGTTCTTAGAAGCAGTACTTGCACACTGCAGTAAAACTACCCCCAGTAAAATAATCCATCCCGTCACATCCCCGTTTCACCCTCTCCCCTTAATCCCCCACTCACTCCCTCTCCGTTGGCATAGTCTTCGTACTCATCGTCGTCCTCTTCCTCGTCGCCCTCCGCTGCCTGTGATTAAATAAATAATTAATTTAGAAAATAACAAAATATTCAGCCCAGTGACAATCGAGTTCCATGCAAATATTATGACCACACCATCTCTTTGCTTTCGACCTGAACCACTTTTGCAGTCCCAATATGAATGACAAAGAAGAACCAGCATGTCTCACCGTGATCTTGCAGGCCCCTCCCTAACTCCGCTCCCTTTTCTCTCCTCCCTTCGCTCTCTTTCTAACCCGGCGCATCTAGCAAACCCTCCCTAAACCACCCATTTCCATCAAGATTTCCCACCTTAATCTTGGCCTTCTCCTCATCGTCCTTGACGATCACCGACTCATCCGGCTTGAAGCCGGGCGGAAGCATCGGAAGGAAGTCATCGTCGTCTGCAAGCAATTATTTTATTATTATCGATTATAATGTTATTTTTATTCGGACGCGAGACCAAACACACTAAATCTGAGAGCAACTAGATCTGTATAGAGCAAGCGCGCCACAGAATCACCGGTGGAATAAACACTATTGGTTAATTCAGATTTACAGCAGGAAATCGAAATAGAAAAGCCAGGAGTGCTTTAGGAATAACGCAGTATGGTGTTCTTGAAATGGATTCAAAACATGATTTAAATAAATAAATACAATGAAATAATTAATTAATGGCTCACCATCATCGTCCGTCGTCGCAGCTAGGGATGCGTATGCAGAGTCAGACGCTCGACTAGCGACCTGCAAAATATGCGTTTCACATAGTCAATATACTCCCAGGAAATGGGAATATTTTGATTCTTGATCATATCGATCGCTTGTTAGGAACCAAATCAACGATAACATTATTTGGAAATATACCAAACATTGAAAAAAAATGGGCGCCGAATACTTGACCTACCACTATTGTGTTTCACAATTCACATTTGTTCCGAACTGATGGTCTACTTTGATAGCTTCTTATCCTCTTATTCTAACAAACAAACATATTTTAGAACGTAATTCATTAATATCAATAATCAACTCACTGCAATAGTTCTGCTGCTTTCGCGTGCTTGGGCGATCTCTTGAGGATCCGCGCCGCCAGCGGCTTTCTTTTCGGCTTCTTCCAACCTGAAATTAGCAATTAATGCACACTATTCAATTTCAGGGGCATCTACTCTTTAATATCAACTAACAGAAGCTACATTGGATTAGAAGTTATAAAAAAAACAATACTCGAAACCAGAAGTAAAAAGCCCTTTCTTACTACTAACGCAAAGCTACAATTGGAACTGAATGAAATTTCAGCGAAATTTTAACACGCATTTGTATGCAAGGAATAAGATAAGAGGGAAGAATATTCAATCAGTAAAATGAATAAAATATTAGAATAACGAACCTTTTCCTTTCTTCACTTTGCCCAGCACGATCTTGGGCAGACGCGGTCGCAGCTGAGAGCATGCTGCCGAGGTCGAACACCCTGGCGCGCTTGCGGCTGTTCGCGTTCTCGCCCGCTGCGGCTGCTGCAGCTGCTGCTGCGCCATCGACTGCTGCAAATACCATTTCGATATGAATTTATGCTTAAAAATACACTAAACAACAATACTTTTTTTCGCCGATTTTCGAAACTCTACCCCGGTGGAAAAAGCTACCAGTTTGCATTTGTTATGTTAGTTATGGTAAAAACTGCTAATACGACTAAATTAGTGGAAGAATACGAAATAATAAAAGTACCTTCGTCGCCGCCTTTGGCTTGGGCCGGCGTATCAACTTCTTTTTCTTGAGCTGACTGCCGCCCTGTCGCGTTCTGACCATCACTCATACTGAAAAAGGCTCAATAGACCAGTGAACAGCACAATATTACAACGAAAACAGGTATTGCACGTGAATAACGGACAAAGAAAGAGTTGTTTAACATCGAAGGAATTCGAAAAAGAGACTTACCGTAATTCGGCGAAATTTTAGAGTTAGAGCGCGTCAATAGAGCGCACTTTTAACATTCTTTTTATTTAATAATTTCATTTCATTTATTTTTATTGTAATTTTTCTTTTATTGCTCTTTATAATAATTTCCACTATAAAAATAGCTCATCATCCTCTTCTCGCCCTCATTCTTCCTGTTCCTAGTGAGGAGGGACGGTTGCCTCGTCGAGGAGCGTCCATTCGGATGTTCGTTTTCGAGTGGCTCACCGTCCAGCCCGTGGCCTTCTTCAATGGTACGGTATCCTTCCTAATCAATATCTACCGTATTCCACCTACAGTAATCGTCCACACCAATCTGGCGTTCGTCTGTATCGCCCTCACACTGTTCGTTTCGATCATCACATGCGCTCGGGAGGGGAGGAAGAAAGACGTTCAGCGGACCACCAACGAGAGCCATCCATCACAACCCATTTCGTGAGTACGGTAGATTACGGTAGAACTGTTTATTCCGTTCGGAATACTGTAGTACTGTAGATCAACGACTATGATCGATTCTACCGTATCCTACCGTAACCAGCACCGAACATTTCCCTTCAGAAACACGGATACAGCATCGAAAAAGGCGACCGCCACTGCGACGACATCGAGCACCACACCGAACGGAACGAAAAAGGCGGCCCCGGTATACTGAGGAGATCAAAGATCAAAGATCATCCGGTCCATTCAGCTCCCGCCACAGCCAGCCTCTGGCCCGTCTAACAAGGATGCGAATTGTGACGAGGAGAAAGGCGTAAGGAAGAAGCACAAGAGGGAGGAATCTGAGAAGAAGGTGCGAGAGATCAAAGATCAATCTACCGTATTTCACGGATGATCAAAGATCAGTTCAGGATGAGAATCGAGGATCCATTCGGATATCGATTTACGGCGCGGCAGCATCTTCTAGCGAACATGACGACGAAATCTTCATGCAAGATGTAGGTTACTGTAGGAGTACGGTAATCTTGTATCGCAAACTGACTTGCTCCAGGTCTTCGATGACGTCACGGCCAAGGACGATCTCTTCCCAGGAGAGGTACGGGCTACGGTAACCGGCGCAGGGATCAAAGATCAATTCAGAGCGCCGATAACAAGAAGAAGAAGGGTCGCAAGAAGAAGACTGCGTCCTCTTGTGTGAGCCGGGTGGTACGGTAGTCTATCTATCGCAAACTGGTTGGCTCCAAAGACTACCGTACCCTCACACTAATCATTATCGCCTTTTCAGCAGTCAACACAGTACGATACGGACCGCGTCGAGCCTACGGTAAGTACGGTACCCAACCACAAACTGACTTTTTTTACAGCAAGCATCGAGCGACCAACCGACCTCTACCGTAGACCCCACCATTGAAGGCACGAAGGTCCGTCCTAGGAATAATGTAGTATCGATTTGATACCGTATCCCCCTCATCCGTTCAGGATCCAACGCACACGGTCGACCAGACGCGCGAAACGACTATTGATCAGACTCGCGACCCGTCCAAGGCAGATGCGACGACCTCTGAACGGCAGGTAGATAGGTGGAGACACTGGTGGGCTAGGACAAGTGACAAGTTTAACGTTGCGGACACTCGCAAAAGCACTCCTCGACCGTAAGCTTATCTAAAAGGCGACAGATTTATATTTGCGGATGTCCAAAGGAATTCTTGCATTAGAGCCATTTTGCGGATACCCCCACTCTGTCACCTCTCAATCTCACCAGAGAATAGGACAGTGAGGATGAAAAGTCCGTGTCTTCACTCCGCATTATCGCTCGTCTCCCTGACCGATGAGAAATTATGAGGAGTGAAGAGACGTATTCTTCATCCTGTCAGCTCTAGTCAAGCAGCTTCCTATACTGCATCCCCATCCTTAGTGCTACCGTATCCCACACTGATTTTGCAGGGTGCTCGGATCCACCCGAAGCGAGCGAGTGGCCCACGGCGATCGGCGAGCAGGAACAAGGGCAGTGTTGGGGGCAACCAGCGAAAGAAGAAAAGCGCATTCAAGGTACGGTAGTAGAGGGATACGGTAGTCTCCAATCGATACGGTAGGATATAGTACTCAATTGATACGGTAGTCTGCAGTAATCCAATCGATATGGTAGGATACGGTATTCAATCGATTACAGTACGACGCGAGTAAGACGGGCGAGTCGGGGACTGAGAGCACCAAGAAGAGGATACCCAAGAACAGAAAGGTACCTGAATCCGAGTGTGGTGTGCCTACCGTAATCTCTTGCAGAAAGTGAGTGCATGCACCAAGGTGCGAACTCGCTCATCTGACGCTCCGTCATTCACGCCAAAGGACTAGACCTACCGCGGAGTGCTACCGTAATCCGATTATCGATCGATAGACTATCTTGGCTAAAAGCTAAACTCATTACGATAAAAACATGTCGCTTCGAGTCAATATAGAAACACAACAAGATCAAACGAAGAAAAGATCAAAGATCATTCTCACCCAATTGACATATATCACCACGCATAGCGACATTTATTTTCCTCGTCGACTTCTTTATTTCATCACGGAAAAACTAACAACTCAACAATGGGTGTGGAGGAAAATAACAACTGGTACTACATAGCGAACAGACAACAAATTATTTCTATTGCTATATTTGGGGAGGAGCAGTTATACCGCACTAGGTAATTATTAAGAAGCGAAACAAAGGTTGATTGTGTGAGCTCCGTCGCAAATCACGAGTAAGATGGGAAGACAATTAAGTGAAAGGCATGCCCGTTCATGCATATGAGAGGAAAGGTAGGGCAGATACTGATTGGTATGGACGTGTCTTTAACTAGACCTGAGAGGCATATGCGGAGAAAGTATATTATCGATCTCGGAGTATACTACTAATGTGGAGGGAAAGTATATCTACGAATCAGCTAGGTTTAGCAGCGATACACTATAACAGATAACAATGGGTGAGTAACAACGATGGGGTGGGTACAGGTAGATGGCGTCATCTTACTCCGGTACCTCGCAGACCCATTCGGGTCGATCGACGCGACCGTACTGAATATCGGTGATGTGCTCGTAGAATCTCTGCATCAGATTCGGCTTCGAGCTCATCGTAGGAATGGCCAACGACTCGTAGCGACCCGCCTTCCTGTAGACGGTTATTATTGAATTATTGATGTATTATACTACCGTACCCTTCGTTTCGAATACCGTACTTTAGTGCTTTTACAGTAATCTGGAAGTGTGAATACCGTTCCTTTTGTGGTCAAAGGATATTGATTTTTTGGTTTTGAGAACGAAATCACAGGACTATCACAGCAAACAATTGTTGCGTGCCTTAACCCTCGATTCGAATACCAAAATCACCTGGCACTACTTTCCAAAACCAGACTGTATATAAAACAGAGTGCTCTAAATGTATTATCCGTAACCTAACGTTGGGCCTTCTAAGTAGTGCCCATCACCTCATATTATGCGAATTTTCATGCATTCAATGTAGCTTTTTGAACTGTGGTCATACCTCATTACAGTAATCTGTCAACCGTACCCTTCGATTCGAATACCGTCCCGCACTACAGTAATCTCGTTGTGTGTCTACCGTACCTGTTGTGGTAGACGATCTCTCCGACGGGCGACACGACACACGCAGTGCCGGCTCCGAACATTTGCAGCAGCTGCAAGACGGGCAATCAATAATTGTTGGGCTACCGTACTCCTTCTTTTTTTTGGAATATACTACCGTACACTACCACACACGTGTAAACAAGTGTGCATAGGACTTTGTCATCATTACCGTACCCAATCAACCGTACATCACTACCGTAATCCCGCAGGATGACGGATACTCCCATAACCTACCGTTCCCTACCGTAATCCTCACTCACCCTGTCCTGCTTGAGTGCCGCCCTGACGTCGTCCATGGTGAAGGCGCGCTCGGACACCTTGGAAAACAGATGAGTAATTATATTCGACATTAAAAGGCGGAATTATTGGGGATTTCGCTGTTTGCGATGTTACGTACATCGTGTGAAACACAACACTGGCATGCTTATTTTCCAAATTGTAATTACGCTTAAAGCAAACACGATTTTACAATGTCAAACTGTGTCAAAGCCACGAGTCAGTGTAAGAAATTTCGAAAATTCTTAACTTAGCAACGTCAAAACCCCAATTCACCTTGAACTCTCCATATTCTCTGCCGAGGGCGAGCAGGGAATCACGCGTGACGCCGGGCAGAATGAGACCTGGAGATCACTTGTTTCCTTATTCGAATTCAAAATTTCATTTGATCCAATAATAGTAAACAAAGGACCAAATTGTGACACAAGTTCACCCTATTCGAATGATCGCTTCGCTTACTGAAATTAATTGTAAATTTTGGAATTGCGGAATTGATTCTAGTAAGAGAACTCTATTTATACCCCGATCAAGGGGAGGCGTCACCAGCTCCAGATCGCCCTCATCGTTCTTCCACAGCACGAAGATGTTCATCGTGCCCACCTCCGTGAGCTCCTCGTTCTCGCCCGACAGCCACAGCACCTGCAGCAAAGAGAAAAGGTAAAGTCATCCCGTTAATCACAACACTTTCGTCCTGCGGGAGACCCCGACTAGACTAGTGAATATTCAAGCAGAAGGGCTGGATAATATTTTTTAACTGGGTGATTTTAGTACTCATGTTTATTCTATAATTCATGTTTTAGAACTGGTTCGTTTTAGATATCTCTTTTATCATAAAACTCACATTTTAGAACTGGGATTTTAGGACTCATGATGAGTTTTTTTTAGAAACAAATGAAGTATTTTTTTAATTTCTTTCGGGAAATGTATATTTTACCACTTGATAATGATCCGAAGAAAAAAGGGAGTTTTGCGAATCAACCTAGTTCTAAGACGTTCGTTGAAACCCCACCACACCTGCTGGCATCCCTTCTGCTGCGCCGACTGCGCGACGTCGATGGTGGGCGCGTAGTTGCAGCCCATCTTGTACGCTCCCACTCCTCCCGGGAAGGCACGAACGAACCTGAATGAGGGACACGCACGTTAGGAGAATGGAATCTTCGAAAACCGGACAAAAGAAATCCTTCGAAACCCATAAAAATGATTTTAAATAGGGTATCTTTTCAGAAATTTTGTCCAGACGCCCTATTTTCTAAACGGACGAGATAGATTCTTGCGGTGACCCGACTTCACCCCTTATTAAAAAAGTGAGTTGAAACATCATCACACCTGATTCAATTCAAGCCTTTTTAAGGGATTCCAACTGATCTCTCTAACCCAGCGGGTCTAGCAATCCCTCTCTACTGTAACGTCTCGGTCGTCCGTCTGGACAGATAAGCTCAAGTATTGGCATAATACCTGCAAACTTACACGCACTTCTTACATATTGATTCAAGAGCGAAAAAAAACAGATTTTTTTAATGGGCACATTCAGACCTCCATATATTTATTTTTCGAATGGAGCACTCACTGGGAGTCAGCGAGGAGGGACACGGGCTGGAAGCCGCTCTTGAAGTACGCTCCCACGGGGCAAGTGACGACGAAGAGCTTCGCCTCGTGAGGAGCACCCACGCCCAACGTCTTCTAGAATGTTATCGATTGATTACGGTAATCATCGATCGATCGATTACGGTAGTCCAGGGAGGAGCATATTAATTATCGATTGATTACGGTTGTCTAAGTAGGGGGTACAGTAGCCTAATGGTACGGGAGCTACGGTAGTCCAGGGATAGGTTACAGTCGCCCATTTAACGGTTACGGTAGCCTAACAAAGGATTACGGTACACGCACGTCAGTGGCGATGAGGGTGGGCCGAATGTAGAGGGAGGCGGTGGCCGAAGCTCCGCCCCTTTTTCTCGCATCTCTCTCCTCTCTCTCTAACCCGTCTCGACTAGAGCGCGCTCTTTCTAGCAAGTCCCCCAGCCAGGTAAAAGTTACCGGGTAGCCGACGAATGAGCTAGTGCCTAGGTATTTTGAGGCCCAGGTATGCACTTACGTCAGTGGCGATAAGAGTAGGCCGAATGTAGAGGGAGGCGGTGGCCGACGCGGGCACCCATCCCGCATCGAGACGAATCTGATCGGCAATCATTGCGATCAACTCGGCCGAATCGAAGGTTGGAAGGGCGCATCGTGCTGCCGTTCTGAACATGGACAAAAAACGTCAGGTGAGAAAATTCTTGAAAAAGAACGCTATGATCAGTCAAAAAAAAGACAAAAAAAATTGTAAAGGTTATGTTTATCTGTGTTTACTCTTTTCGGATTTTAGATAGCTTTCGATAACTATGGTCGATATGATTCTGAACATAAGGGTGATAAGACATTTCGAAAGTAGGTACCCTCCTTTAGAAACTATGTACGCTTGGAGAGACTAATTTTTGGTAATAGAAGTCTAGTGAACGTACAATAAAATACATAATAAAATAAGTATCGAAATCAGAACGTGTTTTTCTCTCGTCATCCCATGGGATCCCACCTGTTCATTCGGGCCATGTTCATATCGGGACGGAACATGCGGATCTTCCCGTCCACTCCCCGATACGCCTTCATGCCCTCGAACAGCTCCAGCGCGTAGTGCAGCACCTTAAATTAGGACATTTACTCAATTTCACAAATTTGCAAATTCTTCTAGTAAAAGGGGATTGGGTGAATGATAGCAGCATTCTGGGAATTCAATAGGATGTATCAATAAGGGCGCCGTAATTAGCGAAATAAAGAGCCTCAACGGCGAGAAATTATCGCCGAATTGCCCGCTGTTCAAAAATGGCGTATTCGCACCACTTATTTCCAGGCCAATGTGAACAAAATAAAACACCACATCTTGGGTTTCACGACCTGATTATTTGATCTAAGTCGCCGAATTTGCAACCCTACCTTGGCGCCGGGGTGCAGCTGCAAGGGCTGCAGTCGCTGCAGCCTAGGCCTGCCCCATCCTTCCTCCATCGTCCAGTCCACATCAATCATATGGTCCGAGTAGTACTTGCCGAAGGGAAGGGCGTCGCCCGCCGACGGCTTGGCCACCTTACAATACATTGTTATTATCAAACGTTCGGCGTTCATTACCTGTCAAGTTCTAATTCCCCCCTCCCCCCTTGCGAACACGCATAAATATGTAAACGGAAGCCAATATTATATAATTGCTGAGGTAACTGAGATCCTCAATTGTGACAGGGGTATTTTACAACTCCTATGTAGTGGTCTGGTGCGGTTTAAAATCTGATATCCAGCTCGGAGGTTACAAAAAAGCACGGAACCTTTTCCGATGGGAGTGCGGGCGTCGTGTCCATTTCGGAACGGAAGAACGTCCTCGTATGATCGCTCTTCTCCTGTGTCAACTGAATGGGCGTCGCCGAGTCACACCTGACAAACAAGGTTATACCAAAGAAAAATCTCGGTAACCCGCTAAAAATTTTGCCATTCTATGAGCGTTTTGAGCAAAATATGCTTGTTTTGAAAAAGATTTCGGTAGCCCGTTAAAAAATTTGTATTTTTCTGAGTGTTTTGAGCAAAATAAGGTGGCTTTTGAGAGGAGTGGGGCGGCGACTCGTTCCTATGCGTAACAAAGATGCCCTGTGCACACTTGTCGCCAATTGACAAAGATATGAGTGGAGGGGCCATTACTTACTAGGAACAAAAGGGTTCTTATAAGCAAGTAACAAAAGTGTCTGGTGCATACCTGGCACTAGACTTTGAAGAGCAACTAGGGAACTAGTTCCTTACTAGTCAAATGCACAGCTCCACTCGAGAAAGAGTGAGCGGAATGAGGGGAGTCGCGATTTGACTAGTAAGGTTCCTTGTCAAAGTTTACCTGGCACAGTTAGACGTGGCGGTGGTGAGCAGACGACGTCGGGTAAGATGACTGCCAACGATTATCGATGAACGACGAGTGAGCACAGCAACTGATCGTGCAGCCATTACGCGAATCTCAAATGACAAAAAAAATGTTATTATCCTTATTCTGGCATGCACTCTACTGCTATTGCAACATCAGCTCAACACAAAGTGAAAGGCGATCGACACAAGGTGAAATGAGTTTCGAATACAAACAAAACTAAGAAATTTAAACAGATTCACATGAACTACAAAGGAATCCAGCAGGGATCTGACCTGTTGATCGAAGGCAAATCAAAACAGTTGATTAGTAAGTCTTTATTGCACAGTATTATCACAGCCATACAACGTGACACAATGTGGCCAAAATACAACTTTCCATAACATAGCATTTTACATGATTAGACAAACCAAAGTGAATGATCAACTACAATTAGCATTTACATAGAATTAGCAACAACAAATAAGAATAGATAAGTACCATTGATATATTCTATAATTGGCTACCGTATTCCTCCTTTCTTCTCTCTATTCGTCTATCCTCGGTGGCGATTGAGTGGCAGAGACAGCCTTTCGACGAGGGCGGCGACACGGGCTGCAGCAGCCGGCTGGACTTGCTGCACACGCTGAGGACGGGCCTGAATATCATTGTTATTATTTTAATAATGCTATTTTTTAAATAATAAGTATTTATGGGTATCTATGAGCTAGGCAGGAACTATCTTTCCGTGAAACTCGAAACTGCACGCATAAATACGGGTTATCAGGGGAATGAATGAGACTCCTTTGCGAATAATATTGGCATTGTTAAACTAAAATTTAAAGCATTTATGCGTTGCCACGGGAATATAGTGCAGCATTTTGGTTGGTCACAAGTCACCGTTCGAACACGCTTTCAACTACAGTATCTTATATTAATTTTGTGTTGAAAAATAACTGTAATCGGAGAAAAATACTCACCGTGTAGACGCGGAGCAACGAGGGGAAATCGATCGGAGGAGCGATGGATCCAACTCGGACGACTGGCTGAGCGAGCACTTCTAGTCGTGTAACTAAAAAACACACATATTTTCGCATTCCCCACTTTCGGCGCGGTTGTTGCCTGCTGGGCCAACAATCTTGCAAGTTCCCAATATTCTAATTTTCAACTTATAAAAATTCATTAATCGACTGTGCTCTAGGGACACATTTTCAAAATCGCTTTCGAAGCGTAGGATACATGTTTCGTTGAACTTCGGAAACCAAACAGTTTTTTACTTCAGATTTTAGGAGTTTCTTGACAATATTTGTCTACACCCGCCCAATTCGAATTTCACGTGCAACTATGCGTTCAGCTCCAATTCCGCGCAACTTTTATGACTAAAGTTAAAATCGCTCGACCGTTATGGTGGGATCAAGTTCATGTTACAATAATGAAGTATCAATAATCAATGATTGTTCTAAAAATAAATAAATAATATTAAAAAGCGGGCTCACATCGTCGATGGGGAGTGACGGGTGCTCCGGTTCTCGGCGTGCTCGTTAGAGGCCCGTCGGATGAGACGAGAGGAGCAGCGAAATCATCGCCGTTGCGAGGAAGGACGGAGGAAAGCGGCCGATCTGCAAATCATTCCAACTAGACCTTTGAAAACGAGCGAGCACCAAACGAGTTTTCTACACAAGTGCTCGTTTTCCCTCTCATTCGAGTGCTCGTTTCACTCGCGAGTGGTTGTAGGAGGGGTAAACGAGTGCTCGAATGCTCGTATCGCTCGTCATTTCGCGAGTGCTTCCAACCTTTCCCGAAAAGCAATCACTTTTTAGTTCGCAATAAGAGCTCAAAATAGAGAGCCGCAGTCTAGTGACGTCAATTCAATACCCAATAATTTCAAACCGGGTCGTGATCATAATTGTACAGAGGGCGAACTCACCGCGAGATGAGACGAGGGGCATCTCCAACAGCGCGGTCAGTCCGGTCTGGAAATAAGTATTGAGGGCGAACCACCAACGAAAGGTTTTGCTGGGGTACAAGAGGTTGTTTTCCAAGGATACAAGTGTGAAAAATCAATATTTTCGCCTAATTTTCGGACGCACGGCGGTTCAATCGCGGGAGTACACACCAAAGTTTGAGGGGTCGCTCAACACTGCTGCAAATGTTAATAAATGAGGAGAAAGATCGGATTTCATCTATTACAACTAGGGGAATCTCGAATTTCTCGTGGACAAAATCGAGGGGTTTTAATCCTATTAGCGAGAGTCGAGCCCTCTCATTCTGCATCGCGCGCCGCTTGCGGCGCGGCCTTCCGCAGGAACTAGCATTCGAAGAATGCTAGTCAAATGTGAACCAATCCCTAGCTAACTGAGCATAGAACGTCATTAATCTACATGGAGTAGAGTAAATGCTATTTACGTTGAGTTATGAGTAACAATGACCACCGTTAGGCTAATCCTCAAGTCCTGTATGGCGCCTTAGGCTGTTCGAAAAACGCTCCTCATACGGCTGGTCTGGTGTATCGAACCTAAGGAAAACAGTGCCTAACTTAGGTATCCTAAGGAACTCACCGAGTTGAATGAGAGGCGGCGACGAATCGTATCGTCGCGAACCACCTCGGGAGAAGTTCTTCTCTCCGAGATCGTCGTGTCGTTGAGGCGATCCGACGACTCTGATAGCGTCCGGTCCACTCTCTGAATGGTAGACTTATTGTTAGAGCAAGTAAGTTAACAGGCACACACCGGTGTAAAAAACAAGCATGGTGCATGAATGTAACAGGTTAGATGCGAAAACAACCGCAGGAAACATCGATATTTCGCAGCTTCTTTCGTGAATGGATTCAGAATGGTGTCCAGATCGTGGACTGCGTACCCCTTTTTATCCGTTTTTCCGAATTACGTCCTGCCACTATTGCGTTTCAGGCTTCACTTTTCTACTGAACTGATGTGCTACTTTGGTTTTATCGTGTTCGTTCTCATTTTAGGCTAACAAATAAATTCACAACGTAATTAATTAGTAGCAATAAACAACTTACTGCACTCAATTCACCCGATGCGGCTGCTGCAGCTGCTGCGCCATCGACTGCTGCAAATACCGTTGCACTTCAATACTATAAAAATAAATACCAACGCTTTCGCTGATTTTCGAATCCCCAACCCCGTTGAAAATGCTTCCAGTTTGCATAACTAATTATCGTCAAAAGGACTAAAAGAACTAAATTAATGCAAGTACAGAAAATAATAATCAGACCTTCGTGTTCCGGCGAATCAACTTCTTCTTCTTTGTCTTGAGCTGACTGCCGCCCTGCCGCGTTATGATCACTCATACCTCAAACAGCTCGGTAGGCTATTAAACATCACAATAATACAACAAAAACAAGTATTGCACGTGAAAAACGGGCAAATAGAGAATAAGAGGGAACTCCGGCGTTCGCCCGGATTAAAAAAAATTGCCGCTACCTACCGTATTCACGACCGATTTTCAAATTGATTAGTAAGTGGCTTTTTAAATCGATTTATTTATTTATCACGGAATTTCAAGGCACGATTTACAGGTTGACAAAATCTTACAGTATAAGTAGTGTCAGTAAATGTCGAACACACGCGGTAAAATGGAGGGAATATTTGTTTTTCAAATTGTTGAAAATTTGAATTGGCGGGCAGTGGTTAAGCAGGTTGGCGCGCAGCTGAGTATCCAAGTCGCGGTCGTCAGCAAGCAGGTTGGCGCGCAGCTGAGTATCCAAGTCGCGGTCGTCAGCAGAGCCGTGGTCTGTGTTTAGTCTATGCTGAGTACGGTGGTTGTTCGTTATTGATTACCAATCAGCCAATCAGGAAAAAGTGGGCGGAGTCTTGCTTTTGAATTGACCCCAAATTCCGTGTTTATTTTACATTCTAGAATGCATTCTCATTTTTTTCATTTATTTCAATGAATAATTTAGCTTGAATACTTTCCGGATGAGTGTGCTATGCTATGGAAAGCTTCTGGTTCATTCGCCCTTTCAATTGTCCATTATACTGCATCTCGAGATGATGGACAAAATGAGCTTCGCGTCGAATTTGAGCCCCCTCTAAAAGTATAATGAGCAAGAGATTATCCACGTCCGCGTTGAGATGAGGATTATGGGCTTCCTTCCGGGATTACGGTAATCGAGTTGGCGGCGAGTTGCACTACAGTAGCCTCCAGGGAAATGCAATGTGGAAAGTTTCCAGCTCTTAGAAAACGAAAATCTCTACATAGCTTCATCTCATGCAACACAATAATCAGCTGCAGAATATTTTGATCGAGGATTCTGTACAATTTTTCTCCTGTGAAATTTGATGTGTCATTCGGTAAAGTGTCTCTCAGCGCTTATCTGGTTACATTTAGACAGAGTTTATGCACCGGCTGCTCCTCCATAGATTACGGTATAGATACAATCAATAAACAAGAAAAAATATAATTGTACAATCTGTTGGCGTGTTTTATGCACAAACGAATACGGTAGTGAGAGAATACGGTAGCCCTGTTCGGAGGTGAAATCGATAAAGCGAATTGGATGAGATTTAGTGGAAATTTTGCACACAACGGTCGATGGCATCACTGGAAATTGCTGACAGGGACGGAGAGGGAGGTGAAGTGTACGGTAGCCTTCGAAATACAGATGATCGTCTCTTCACTTCGCACACTCTCTCATCGGTAAGACAGACGAGATAGTGTGCGAAATGAAGAGACAGAACCCGTATTTCGAAGTCTATTTTACTGTCATAGAAGCTCGCGAATCAGCGGATATGAGGTGGGGTTGTCACGCTTCGCCTGAGATTGGTTCCTAGCTGGAAGAAGGGGGCAGGGGGAAACGGTATGGCACCTAGATTATCGATTGATCTTCTGATCCGGGTGAGCTTTCGTTCTTCACCGTCAGATTCAACGCTCCGCTCTCGTCTTGCGTCGACAGATCGAGCTCGTTGCCTGCAAATAAAGCCAGTTAGCGATCAGTGGTACTGTACTACCGTACCCAGCACTCCTCTCAGGTCGATTATCGATTGCTGCGGGAGGCAGAATCGGGACAAGACATCGTCGTTGCTGCCTGTCGTTGTAGAAGACGTGCTCGAGGCAGGGGTCAGATATCCCAGGGAGGTCAGGGGATCCACCCGGGGAATGGTTACGGTAGGCTGACCTGAAAAATCGATTTTCTAAATCACTTGAAATTTCAGACATGGATTAACGGTCCCTAGTTCATGAATACCCCTCCACTGTTGTCCCCACATCCTTGTCCCATCCAACTAGTACCAGTAATCAAGTTAATTACTACACTCCCAGCGCCGAAATCGGATACATTTCTGCAGTGGTGGTGATCGTCCCCTCGGCACCTGGCCCCTCTCCCTCCCTCCCTTATGCCCCGATCTCTAGTCAGAGAGGGGCCAGAGAGCAGGAGAAATCGAGAGAGTGCGCATCGCAATTATCTCCCTCGCATCTGTCAGGAAAGGGTTACAAATGACTGTGCGTCCCATATTCAAACAAGTGTCCGGCAGATTGGATCTCAGTGACTACAGTCAAGTACTGTAGTCAATATCGATTTCTTGCTACGGTAGGGTACGATAGTCAGTATCGATTTATCGATTATCTCACCGTCTAGCTGCTCGATGTGTCCCGGATGGTGCGTCTCCATGTGCCGACGTCGATCGACCTGAAGAGATCAGAGATCAAAGATCAATTCCCCTGTCCTATTTCTGCATTTTTAGCGAGCTAGGCAAAGTGCATCTTCCTCCTTCACCGCACTTCCCTTGCCCTATCATCTTTTTGCACTGACTCCATTCAGGCAGATGAAGCGCTCTCTCAATTCGCCCTGCTCTCTCGCCGGTCAGACAGTGCGAGAGAGCAGGGGAAACGAAGAGGGTCAGACAACACAGCAGCATTCTGACTCCCTGTGTTCTCTCCAGCACAGGGAGAACAAAAGAAATTAGTTGTGAATTTTCCCGATAGATCGTAATCGAACTGCCTGCAGAGTGTGAATCGAATGAGTTGCAGAATCATTCCATATTTCAAGATTGCGTTCGACTACAACCCTATTCTGACGGCATAGAATTCCGTGACGAGCGCTCTCATTTCGAAATACGGGCTATCGTCTCTTCTTTGCTCGTAATCTCTCGCCGGTTAGACAGAGCGAGAGAGCAGGGGAAACGAAGAGAGTCAGACGACGAATCTCTCACCTTTCGCTGGAAGGTCCTTCCGCAGACGTCGCAGGCGAACGGCTTGAAGCCGGTGTGCTTGCGCGTGTGCGTGATCAGATTCGACGATTGGGAAAAGGCCTTGCCGCACACCGTACACTTGTGCGGCTTCTCACCTGCAATCGATGAATGACTTTATTGTCTTTTTTAAGAGACCGGATCTGAGAAAATTTACCATTTTGGCCATTCTCCGGACATCGCGCCAGGATTTTCGATTCCGGTCTTCATACTCATAGGACCTAAGGGTACTCTGACCTTGTTTACAAAAATGATGACGTCATCGGCCGTATTGCGAAATGCGGCGCGCCAGGTGCGGGCATGTGGAAAAGTGATGTAAATTCATAACTTCTCAACCGAATAAGATATAACCAAAATTTCTTCTGTAGTATGTTAGGAATGCTGAGGGTGTGCTGGGACACCATTGGGAGCACATTCAGGTTCATTCCCATATTGACTGTATGATCTTGATTTTCAGTTTTTCTCAGTTTTTCCCTGCACGATCGAATTTCCACCCATAATTTCACGCATCTGGGTGTACCCCAATCCACCAAGGTCCAAAGCCCCCACATACGGGAACAATTGAAACATTCGTAAGGGGGGAAAAATCGCCTTGACTCATTTGGAGTCAATATTCGGACTACAGAATGTGGCATTATGAACTCGCCTTCAGCATGATTCCACCAAAAACCACTATTATAGTATTACAACACCTTAATGCATAAAATAATGACCAAAAGAGCCGAATCCCCGATCATGATTTTTTCGACCCATGACCCGGGGGTCATGGGTCAAAAGTGACCCACGACCATGAACCCCGGGTCATGGTCCGAAATGGACCCAAAAAGTCTTGATTGAGAAACTTCATATACTATACACTAATGTATACTACAGTAGCCCAGTAATATATTGTGACCGAAATCAACGTAATACAGGTCTCGCAAACATGATTTTTTCGAAATATCGATTAAAAAGCCAATTCTCGATTCCACAACTGCCGAAATACGGAAATTTGGGTCACAATATATTGCTGGGCTACTGTAGCATACATTGGTGTATAGTACATGAAGTTCCTCAATCATGACTTTTTGGGTCCATTTCGGACCATGACCCGGGGTTCATGGTCGTGGGTCACTTTTGACCCATGACCCCCGGGTCATGGGTCGAAAAAATCATGATCGGGGATTCGGCTCTTTTGGACATTATTTTCTGCAATAAGGTGGTGTAATACTATAATAGTGGGTTTTGGTGGAATCATGCTGAAGGCGAGTTCATAATGCCTCATTCTGTAGTCCGAATATTGACTCCAAACGAGTCAAGGCGATTTTTCCCCCGTTACGAATGTTTCAATTGTTACCGTATGTGGGGGCTTTGAACCTTGGTGGATTGGGGTACACCCAGATGCGTGAAATTATGGGTGGAAATTCGATCGTGCAGGGAAAAACTGAGAAAAACTGAAAATCAAGATCATACAGTCAATATGGGAATGAACCTGAATGTGATCCCAATGGTGTCCCAGCACACCCTCAGCATGCCTAACATACTACAGAAGAAATTTTGGTTATATCTTATTCGGTTGAGAAGTTATGAATTTACATCACTTTTCCACATGGCCGCACCTGGCGCGCCGCATTTCGCAATACGGCCGATGACGTCATCATTTTTGTAAACAAGGTCAGAGTATCCTTAGGTCCTATGAGTATGAAGACCGGAATCGAAAATCCTGGCGCGATGTCCGGGGGGTGGTCACTTTTCTCAGATCCGGTCTCTTAAGGTCATTCGTCATCATTTTCATTCATCTACCAGTTGTGTTTCACAAGCAATTCAAGAGGCATCAATATTTCCAGAAGACAGTGTTCCTTCCGTTGATCACATAGCAAAAAAATTAATACAACTATTAAAAAATGGTGTGCGAAATGACGAGACGTTGCTCGTATTTTGAACTCTTTTACGGACAGTCTGAGCTGCGAAAAAAAAAACACTTTGAAGAAGCAGAAAAAAAAGTAAGAAGGAAAATCGAAAAAGTTCCCCTATTTTATTCTCGAATCTCTTTTCTTCTCAATCCTCGTTCCTACTATTGCCTCCTCCTCAGTGTCAATCCATGTCAATCTAAGACGACGTCAGGGAGATTTAATTTGCTTGCCCCTGACGAGTCGGAATTAATCGTTCCGACCCCCGCCCCCAAACGAGACTTACGCCCGTTAGCGCCGACAGCCCGCCAGATATGACGAATCACTGTGGTTATATGCATCAGTGGCATGCAATCCGAATGGGATGAGGGAGGAGGGGGAGGGGAGGGGGCGAGAGGGCGGGCGGAGCGGAGAGCGGGCAGAGATAGGGACGCGGGCGGAGGAGGCGGAAAGCGCTACACGAGATTCACCTCATCTGGCCCGTCAGTCTTTTGATTGATGATGGTCCCCTCTTTTGCCCCAAATGAGAATGCGAAATGAATCGGGGAAGGAAGGAGATGGGAAGGATTAAACGAGATTCGTGTTATGGCACAGAAATGGAAAATTATCCCGTCATCTTTGCAGAACAAATTCAAAGCAATGAGAAAAGAGCGAAATATACCAAACTGCCTACGTAAAATATGTTTCATACCATGTGTATTTGGAATTGAAATTGTCATCAGTATTGTGAAGTCAGGTCTTTAAAAAAATAGAAAAAAATATATAAACTAGGAAAGCGCGTAACGAATTCTCAACATTAGTGAAGAAGTAGTCTCACAACGAAAACAGAAAAAAATCAGTCCCTGATACACTTTCAAAGTTTTCCCTACCATAACCCCTTCTCACCAGTATGAATGTACGTGTGCTTCTTCATATCACTCTTCTGATGGAATCGCTTCCCACAGTACTCGCAGGGATACGGACGGGTGTCCGAGTGAATCAGGAGATGGGTTGAGAGGGTCGAGGAACGCTGGAAGAGGGCTTTATTAGGATCGCCAGAATGAAGAATCCGCCTCTTCATTTATGACCGCTGAAACAAAGAAAAGAATGAAGAGACGGATTCTCCAACTTCTTCAATCATTCTTCAATTTACAGATCGACAAGAAACATGCTGTAACTAGCACGATAACAAATCGAACTAGGATGTAAAGATGTATGTGACAAAACACGAAAAAAATCGATAATGCTACCGTACCTTGAACTTCTTGCCGCACTGCTTGCACTCGAACTGCCGATCGTGTGTGTGCGTCTGACTGTGCGCCTGGGATACGGTAAATATCGATCGATTCCTACCGTATCCCTCTATTATCGATCGATCCTCCCCGCTACCGTATCAATCGATCCCCATACCTCCAATGCGTGCGCCGATGAGAACAACTTGCTGCACTTTACGCAGGGGAAGATTGCTGCTGCAGGACCGCCACCTGCTGCAGTTGCTGCAGGCATCGAGGCGGTCTGCTGCAAGGCCAATCGATAATCAGGGTCCCACCACGCTTATCCAGGTTACGGTACCTGGAGCGGCGTGTGCGGTCCGCTGGGCGATTCGCTGTTGCGCTTCGAGTCCAGTCCGGGGTCAACGGTGAGATCGGGCAAACCTTTAATCGATAATGACCACCGTAATCCTTCCATAATACCGTACCCTCAGCCATAAACGCCGCCAGTCCCTGCAGACCCATCATCTGCAGCGCCATGTTGCGCAGGGGGCCGTTGGCGAACGCCTGTAATCGATTACCGTAATCTACCGTAATCAGTGCGGTAGGTCGCGAACCTGACTGGCCATGGCGGCTGCAAGGGCTGCTTGCGGCATGGCTGGAAACAGCCCGTTACCCATGACTGCCGGCCGCATCGGGAACATGGCTGAAATTGTGACTTTTTCCCATTACAACCCCCGATTTTTCGTCTGACTCTCTCCGCTTTGCGTGCTCTCTGCAACTTCTCTGCCCCACTTCATTATTCGCACAGGTGAGAAGAAGAAGCAAGGAGGGGAATCTGCGAAATACGATAGCCCCTCTCTCCCTCCTCTCCCTTTTCCCTTCTCGCTCCCACAGAGAGTGTAAATTCGATATTGCTAGCTTGCGAGGGGAAAGGAGAGAAAGCGGGGGAGATTTACTCAGCTGCGTTGAAGCCCCGCCCACCAAATCTCAGCCCTACGGTAGGTGTGAAAAGTTCCCTAGTCTAGAGCACGTTTCTCAGAAAAGCCGAGACGAATAAAGATGATATTAAGATTCCTTTAATTTCGCGTGGTTTCTCAGTATTTCGAGAGCAAATCGAGTACGAGCAATGAAGAGACTCATTCTTCATCCTCACAGCCTTGTCATTGGCTAATATGAAAACACATTTACTCGGAAGATTTTTTGACAATTCTAGTCATGAAGAGACAGACTCTTCAAGTGAATGCCCTTCAAGACTCTTCAAGTGAATGCCCAGTGTCATTATCAACTTACACCAATCTCGCGCAAGCTCCCTAAGTAACAACACCTGATCGAGAGGAGGTGTTCAATGGGGATAATGAAGGGTCGATCGGGTTACCTAATTGACGGATGTGAGATGAGGAGGGAGGGGCAACAATGGGAGGGGTGGGGTTCCCTCATCTGGCACTTCATAGCCGAGATGAGATACAAGAAAAAATAAGTGACTTGCCAGGATTTTCTTAGACTGAAAATAATCAGATAAATAGAAAAAGTGGTTCATTCGCCTCCGGCTTTTCTCTAGAACCCTTCATCTGGCAAGTGTGAGACCAACCTGGTTCCGTGGAACCAACAAAGCAACCAGGGAAACTTGTAGCCAACTGGCTACTGGCTCTTGTAAAAAAGCACACAGCGATAAGCCGGCTGTCAATACTCTCTGTGCTCTCTCCTTTTCGCCTGCTCTCTCGCATACTCTAACCAAATACAGAGTGAGACAAGAATGGAGATGGAATTCCAGACAGATTTACAACCTCCCTTGATGATTTCACCGACAAGAGTAAAGTCCGGGCAGAAAAATTCCCTCGATTCAGACAAACAACTGTCGATAATCCCGAAATTCTCACATTAGCGTAGAGAAGTGATTGGAAACAGCGGAACTCCCACGAAATTAGCCACAAAACAATAAGGAAAAAATAAGGAAAACTGACCATTCAACATGATTTTGTGCTGCAATTCGATCATTTGTTGCAGGGCGTCAACGTCGTCCGATTTTTCGGGTTCCTACAACGAATTTGGAGGTGCACGGCTGACATGTAACTATTTTCTGGGAACGTACCATATTGGAACGATAGACTCGGAATAAATATCTTAGAAATTCGGACTCGAAACATCGAAAGTGAAAACCGCTTTCTCGAAACTATTTTCTCGGAATGATCGGGCGAGAACTCAAACTCTCAGAACTTCGTTTTTAGAATCTACCATCTCGGAACTTCTTAACCTTCGCAAGGTGGTGTAAATTGAGCTAACAATCACTTCTGTTGTGATGTAATCAATGTAATTTTACATGTAATTCAGCTCCTAGATGTTTGGTTATTTGAGGAGACCGATCATCATACTCTTCTCAACTCAAAATGATTTGGTTCCGAGGATAATCATTTTAAAATGAAAGTTCCGAGAGAAAAGTTCCGAGATGGAAGTTTTGAAAAAAAAGTTCTCATAGCGAGATTCTAACGTGAAACGTTCCAACATGGTGGTTGCAAGAAAAATATTCTAGGAAATGTGGTTCCAGGAAAATAGTTACATGTTAGCCGTGCACCAATTTGGAGGTTACGGTAGGTTACGGTAGTCGATAATATCGACCATGACTCACGGGTGTTTCGGGTTTGGCCGCGAGCAGACTGGCGATCGAGTAGATTGGCGCCGGGCTTTCCTCCATACTGGAAGCAATTTCAGGTTGATTTCAGTGAACTTCGAGAACAAAAGGCAAAATCGCGAAAGAGACATCCACGATTATCGAAAATTTCAGATCTCAGATTCAAGATGAAGAGTTCGTCTCTTCACGCATTTATGACCGGCGAGTGAATAAGAATATTGAAGAGACGGGTTCTTCATCCTGTCTTCAAGCCCGAAGCCACTGGATCTTGAATAGAATCACAGGCATATCAGGAAGGAGATAGGCCTTGTTAGAATCGACTGGTGAATATTCTGCCCTATCAGAGATTGAGAGTCTCCTTCGAATCACAGGCATATCAGGAAGGAGATGGGCCTTGTCAGAATCGAATGGTGAATAATCTAACCCATCAGAGAAGCTAGAGATTGTGGAAATTGAGAGACTCAAGTCATCTTTCGAATCACAGGCGTATCAGGCAGAAATATGGGCTTTATTAGTATCTACTGGTGAATGATCTACCCCTATCAGAAAATCTAATGATTGTGGAAAATTGCAAGTCTCAATCCATCTTTCGAATCACAGGCGTATCAGGCAGCAAGATGGGCACACATCAATTGAATAAGTCATAAAGCGGAGCGATTGCGAGAGGGGAAGAGAGGGGACAAACCATGCGGGCCAGCTGCAGGCCATAGGGGGCAATCCCTATTTGTCAGTTATCTTTCATGTGCATCCTCCCCTGCTCCCTCAGGGGTTGGATACAGGGAGGGAGACAAGGGCAGTGATTAGGGTACACTAGACGTTGCGCAACTAGGAATTGGAGGATTGTTTAATGAGAAGAGTTGAAAGGTAAGAAATGGATTGTCAAAGTGAGACACATCCCAGCTTCTAACGCAACTGCCTCCAACACTTATATGTAAGACTTCCAGCACTTCTAACAGCTTCTAGATTTTAGCTCGCAATGGAAACAGGGGCCCTTGCTCGGATTCCATGCCCAAAGTGCGTGATTCCTCCCCTCTCTGCTTGGCCCTTCTCATACATTCGTGAAATCTGCCAGAAGAGAGACAATGGAATATTAAGAGAGGCCGGGGAGAATCTTGGAGCATGTTCTGGCCTTCTGGCCCTGACTGACAGGAAAGCGAGTCTCAGATGCGACTAAGAAATAAATAGTATGCCCTTACCTATTATATTTTGAAGCTTATGCGAATCTAGACTTTGCTTGGGGATAATACAGATGAAAAGTATAGCAGGAAAAACACGAAGAAACTCAATCCGGGCGGCTAAATGCATCGATATTGAGGCTGGACCTGAGATTGCACTCAATTGAGTGGCTGAATCGGATTAGCGAGGGCGAAACTTCCCCCGAATCTCAGTTTCACGTAGACTTCGAAATACGCTCTCTCCATTTCGCACACTGTCTCGCTTGTCATCGCTCGTCTTTTTTTATCTCGGCCTTCTACCCATTGTCCAGTCGCAATATTAATCTTGCCCGAGAACATCTCTGTTCATAAGAAGTTTCGAAATTGCCTACCGTAATCCCCGAACTAGTAATCAGGGAGGCAAAAGAGCCTCATAAAAACCGCCGGGCGGGTTGTTTTCGCTTGCTGCTCTGTCGTTCGGTATACGACGACGACTAGATTTTCGCCTTCTCATCCCTCCCATCTATCCCCCCCCCTCCCTTNNNNGCTCACTCCCCCCCCCCCTCATCACGCATTCAATCTTCACGGGGATTTTCTATGCTTTGAGAGCTAGGGGGATACGGTAGGATGAGGGAATAACAATCTCTGGGCTCTTCAATCTAACACAGGACTACCGTATCTCAAGGGTGGTCGGTGGGTCACTCATATGATTTGCACTTGCGCCTGCAAAGTGCACCTACCGTATCCAGTGGAGAGTGCGGTGGGGCACTCGAGTGATTTGTACCTGTATCTCACAAGTGGGGGTGGCCATAGGAAACAAAGATGTCCCACTGTATATCTCTCTCTGAGCTCAGGATCCTTTCTCTCTGTACAGAAAGCCAGATTGGATCGGCTTACAAGAGCCGCGCGCCCACTTCGCAAGTGAAACAAACACTGGCACACTCTCAGAGAGTGGGGAAAACATCGAGGGAGTACGGTAGGCCTTTCTGTGATTAAGAACTATCGCAAACTGTATTTTTGGTCTGAAACCATGAAAGGGTGGAGTAGCGGCGTAAAAATGAGTGATAATCACGGAAGCGCGCAGTAAAATGAAGGGAGAAGGGACATAAACCCCGTGACAGGAGCGGAGCAATCAGTGCTACGATGAATAGGAACTTTCTCATATCAGAGTACTTTCTTGTAGTCAGAGAAGCGATAGCCACAGGAAAAGTGAGAGAGTGCAGAGTCCGACGATGGATTGACAGGATTGATTTGGATGATGAAGAAACAGATAAGAATGAATGAATGGGATGTAAACAGACGGGCAAAGTTCGAGGAAAGATCGTTGGTGTTTTAGATCGAGGAAATCGAAGCTGAGGGCGGAATGAGAGCGATGAAAGGGTGTTTAGGATGAGACCGGAGAGTTCAAACTGTCAAGGAGCTACTGGAGCGTTTCTAAGACGACTACAGTGAGAAAATATCAATGAAAGACAGCCATTGACTTGGGAATACTGTGGATGGAAAGGAGAAACTTGGAAGTAATGTCCGCAACATCACGTAGCTTCGCAATGCGACATTGGCTTTGGGACTTGATAGAAATAAGCCGAGGGCGGGGGAAAATTGAGGATAATGAAGACTCTTCATTGAAGAGGCGGCGAAATGGGAAATGGGATGAGTTCAATTACCGAGCGCGCGCGCGGCCTCGCCTCAAACTAACTTACCCTTACTCGGGAGATAATCCACGCAAGATATCCGAAACACAATAATCCACCTCGCTAACAAGAAACTCGCTAATCCGTGAGTCCAACAGCCTCATCTTCCCTCTTCTTCTTTCCATCGCCTCATTTCGCTCCCTTCCGTCCCCGGACCCCGCCCCTCCCCTCCCTGGGCTGACTCCGCCCCCTTCCTTCTCTCGCGATTGGCTCTTGTGCCGAGATTGGGGCACAGATTGGCTCCGCCCCCTTCCGCTTTCGGCGCTCCCTTTCCAATGGACAAATCTCAGCTACGGTAACCTTACCCCCATTGTGTTCGCGCTTTTTGCCAGTTAGCCGCACGCAAAATCAATAGACTCACTCGCCGGGACTCTCAGCGCGCTCTGAATTATTGAGAGGCAGAGTGGAGGTAGCCAAACATTCGGCTTGGATTACGGTTATTACCTTCCCTCTTCCCCTTCACTCTCCCTTCAGCCATCACTTTAGTACGATGAGGCAAAGCGTTGAGGATTTCAATGGAGAGAAAGCGGTGTTGTAACTGGATAGTGAGGAGTGAGATTCGCAAGGGATCTGGGACGGTACTGTTTTTATGTGGGGGTTGAATGCGGAATCCGAGTGGAAATTTAAAAAAAAACGGATGGATACTAGGGCTGTCCAACCAATTCCAATTCCAATACTCAATTAATTGACTTTGCGGCCGCTCATTCCCTCGAAAAATGAGGAATAAAAGTCAAGTAATTGGTCAACCCAATACCAATTACCCAATTAATTGGTATTGTCTCCTAGTATTGAGTATTGAATTAACATCACTAATGGATACGGCTACATTACAATCATCATCTAACTATACCAACTGTATGCGAAATGAAGAAGCGTCTATCCATGTTTTGACCCAGTGGACTTTTGAAGAATCCCATGCCCTGCGCGCCTCAGAACGAGCTTTAGTGATGAATTTTTGATGACTCTGGGCAACCTCTGGTTTGTCCATATTTTGCCACGAGAACCTTGATGCTTTCTCGCGGCCGGGTATTCTTGGGATTGAGTGGGGGGGATTTTCCGGTCCTGTCATCGGCCGGAAATTTCATCAATCATAACCGTCCTCGGACACGCGAAATCTCCCATTGCGTGCTCGTCTCAGATTCGTCGGCCCCCTGACTGCACTCTCTCGCTTTTCCATGATCTCTCGCCTTCTCTGCCCGCTCTCTCACTTTCGCGCGCTATCTCGCCTGGAGCATTCCACAACACAAATCATATGCAAATCACCTCGTAACAGAGAAAGAGTCCTATTGTTCCAGAGACAAGCAAGCATGGGAGAAGAAGAATTGGTTCAAATCCAGGAAGTTAAATGCAAGCGAGTTTGAAATCGCGGAATCCTAATGAAGAAAGACAAAGAAAACTTCCATTAGTGGTTCAAGAGGGGTTCAAGTCAACTCGGACAGATAAAATACTGTAGTAATGCGCGCATAAATCGTGGGGCTCACGTAATGTTGCGAGTGCCACTTTTTCGGGAGCCCTGATAACAGCTCACTCGCTCGCTCGTCTTTTTCTACACTGATTAGTGCTCATTTTCGTCTGACTCTCTCCGTTTTGCGTGCTCTCTCGCCTTTCTCTAGCCGATTTTATGGCCCAGAAGATGATAGTTGCGATGGGGAGGGAGAGGAAAGGTCGAAGCAGTGATTCCCTCTCTATTTTCTCCTCTTGCGATATTGATAATGGGGAAATTTGACGAAGAATCACTTTCGCTCAGTCTTCTGTAGAAAAATAAGACTTTTCGGTGCCCTTCATTTCTCGCTTTACTCCTTGACTCTTCCCTCCATAACTTACTCTTGTGTACAGTCTCCGCCACGGTAGATCAATCTTCCCGTCTGCCTCTCCTACCGTATCCTGCCAGTCATTTTAGATCGCGGGTACGCGCATATATTTCTCCGGGGGTTGGGGGAAGCAGCTTCTCTTCAATTAGTATGCATTGAAGAGAGGTGTCTTCCCTATTTGGGATCTTGACTGACTACTGAATGCCAATTTATTTCAATCAACGCTTCTCCCAGCCCGCATTAAAAATGCAACAGCAAGCGAATGACTCTCTCAAATTCACACGCTCTCTCGCCGGGCAGCCTCGCAGTGTGAGGTGATTGACTCTCTTCAAAGTGCGTGCTCTCTCGTCGGTTAGAGTAAGGCGAGAGAGCATGCGAAATGAGGAGAGTCTAGTCGTCGCGCATGATCGCATTCTGTTTCAAACTCTCATCTCGAGTAAGCGCCTCTCCTTTTCAAGCTCGAATGCGTGAGTGTTTGCATGCACTACTTGATGGATTGAGTGAGCATCGGATTCGAATTGCGAGAGGGAAGAAGATGAAGGGTTGAATAGAGCAGGAAGAAGACTATGAATTGATGAAGTGAAGAAAGGGGTCAACTTTCTCGTACTTATAACTTCGTGAATTTTGCCTCAACATAGAAGTGTGATGAAGAGAGCAGAAAGCCGTTTATGAATTGATGAACTTCCTTGCGAGGCAAGAAAGGGGTCAATTTTCGAGTGTCGAAAATTTGCGAAGACGTTGTGGAAGTCGTGTCACGTATTTCGCCCCTCATAACTTTACCGATTCAGCAGCTGTAAAGTGAGGAGGGTGAATGAAGAACTCGAATTTGGGGCCTGAAATAATCTCAGAGATGTGTATTCCTAACGGTGCCCCTCATAGTCCTACCAGATCTCTAAAACCCTTATTCACCTTCCGCCCGACTGTCAGCATCATCTCCACCCCAATCTCTCCCCACTCCAATTAGCAACTTCATCCCTCGTCCCCCTCTTGTTTACCCCCAGCTCCCTTTGCGGGACGCGACTTCTTCAAAGTTCACAAGAGAAATGACATCCGATAGATAGGTATCGTCTGACTCTCTCAATATCCCCTGCTCTCTCGCTGCTCTGACCGGCGAGAGAGCATTGAGGAATGAGAGACGATGGGATACGCCGATGAACAATGGAAGGATTGAGTGTCAGAAGATACAGAAGGGGAGGGACTGAGAGCTGGGCGAGAATTCAAGTGGATAATTGTCGACTTTTTTGTGCACTCGAGACACCCGATTAATTGCGAGTGCAAATAGACAAATCGTGATGGACGTCTGGGAATACGGTAGATTGAGAACGTGAAACTCGCCTTAGTCAAGCCAGATGAGGGAACAAACTTCATTTACTTTATGTTTCACACACTCAACAAAAGCTCCAAGTGTTTGGTGCTTCAATGAGACACAGATATCTTTCTCAAAATCCGTACAAAAAATTTCCCACGGCTACCGTAGTCCCAGGGATTCCTCCAGGGGGGGGGGGAGGAAGATTACTTCTTCCTCCTCCATAGAGGGGGAAGATTACTCGGGGCTGCGGGGCGGGAGGAAGGGGAAGATTGGATTCTCACTCCAGATATCCCCTCGTAGGTAATAACTCGTCGTCCCCTCCCATTCCGTTGTCCAATCTTCGAGAGGATTCCTCTGGGGAGGGAGGAGAGAAAAGAAGCAGCAGATATGAACTAAAAGGAGGAAAGTTCCGAGGAGGGGACTGATTTGTGTGACCATTCCAAAGCTCAAATGAAATTGAGGTTGAGGTGCGTTTCACGATTGCAGCATATGCAATTGAGAGCATTCTCCAACAATTATCTCGTGTTCTTGTAGAAAATAAACCCTTTATCGCATTTCCTCAATATGGAATAATCAGAAGAAGACTGTGGGAAATTATGGGCATGTAATTGAGACTGATATGCCTGTAATGTTAGAACAGAGTCCATTCAGTGCAATTGCTGCAGACGTGTTATTTCAAATTGTGTCTTGATTACACGTCTTGGGATGTAGCTGATTCCAACTCGCCTAATCCCCTCAATATCTCCAAAAGTTCCGAGAGACCTAGTGGAATGAATCAACAAAAAATGTAGCTTGTCTCTTCTTCAAGCTGGTTCCAACTCGCCCAATCGTACCGCTGGCTGATTTCAGATTCTCCGGGGCCGCACAATACTCACTGACTGCGCCTCTCTCCCTGCTCCCAACGATGCATAAATTGCCTCATCCCCTCCCCTCCCTCCCCTCCCCTCCCCGAGATATCAAAGAGAGTGGGCGGAGATAAGCTACCAATTCATTTCGTACCATGACGGGAAACGCAAAAACGTTTCTCTCTCCCCCTCTTCTCCTCTCCTCCCCATCACTCTTTTCCTTCCTTGGCGATCACTCCCCCCTGTTCAAGGGTACCCTCCCTCCCCTTCCCTTCCCTTCTGACGAGAGTGACTCCATCCCCCCGTTGACAGATTGTGATGAGATGACTCTGACTGAGAAGAAGAGAGGGGAAAACAATGAAAATGTGAGAGCTGAAGACGGTAGGATAGTGGGAGACTGTCAGAATTGGGGGCTTGAGATAGGGAGTGGAATTGGGGGACTGAACAGACTCTGACTCGCTTTTGGGGAAAGAATTTTGACTGAAATGACCACAAAGGTTTACTGATAAGAGGATAAGTAAGGATGAATCTCAGGGAAATTAAGAAAACAACAAAACACATTGCAAGATTGCAGCTTCGCAATAGCTTCTCTCACTCTCATTGCTTGTTTCGCTCACGCGAAAGTCGAGTAGAGTTTTGCCACAGTGCCTATATCCTCTCCACGCGATAATCTTTGACCTCTTCCAAATCCCCCCGAGAATCCTCACGAGGAGAGGTAAATGGATAGTAATAACCAACCACTTCTGCTTTCTTTCTCTCTCTTCCCCCTCAGGGAGCCCTCGGAAATCCAATCCCCTCCCACTTCCCCCCTCTCCTCCTCCCCTCCCTTCTCGTCTCAAGCAATTCCCGCATGCAAGATTTGAGTGGACCGAAGGGATTACGGTAGGGGGGAGGCTGAAGGAAAAAAGGACCTGACTTGGATGGTAAGGACATCGGAAATAAATTGGAGTCGCGTTCCTGAGTGAGCTGAAGAGAGGAATATGCCCGCATGTAGAACAATTACTGAAAAACTATTTTTCCGACATAAACTGAAGCTCACTTTCCCTACTGAAGCGTCAAGAAGAAACGAAATCTCATCAACAGTAAAGTTTCAACTTTTTTTACATTTATCAGAAGCTTAATTTGGCTATTGTCATCCAAAGACTCAAGAAGAAACGCAATCTCATCATGCAACGCCTCTTAATTATGCCCCCTATCCACTCCATCAATCATGCCTGCCCTCCTCTGCAAACAAACAATACACACGCATAAATGGTTATTAGAGTGAGAAGTCGGTGGGTCCGATTTCAACTGAACGAATACACTCACCTGATGGTCAGAGCAGAGAGAGAGCAGGTGGAATGAGGAGGGTCTCCAAGTAAAGACTACAGACTATAGTGTCACCCTGCCATTAGAGGCAGTGAGGGGAAGTTGCGCAAGGAGACTGCTAAATGGTGAGGACAGGGCATTGTTGATTATGATTTTTCTCTCTCTAGAACGGCCGATAAATCAGTCCATTACATCTTCTGATTCTCTAGTAGCTCTCGTGAAACATAACTAATTCTGTTGAGCACTTTCTTACCGGTTGGCTGCCTAGCGTTACCTTTCGACTGCAAATTCACCTTACGCTTGGCTATTATACTTTTTACTTTTTTTTCTAATTCCCGGTCCGAGGTTCCCTGTCCCAGTCCGGTCACCGTATCCCTCCTACCCGGACACTTGACACCACACCACACCACACACTCGCAAATCGCAACCAATAATCAAGAGGACAATGATTCGCCCCTCCCAAAATAGTGTCCATCTGTACTTGTTGATCCTCTTCTGCTACCGAGAAGGATCCGCTCCTTCTCTGTCTCTCTCCGTTTCCCCTACTCTCTCGCTCTGTCTGACCTGCGAGAGATCATTAACAATGGAGAGTAACTCCTCACTCCAATTACGAAAGGACGAGTAGACACACTAATCCTGAAGGGGAAGGGCAGAAATGAGAAGAGAATGAGGCTATTATAGGGGCGTGCTGAGGATAAGGGAGAGTTGGGGGCTCAACTCGGGCCAGAGATCGAGGGATTCTGATGACGATAGCGTTGTAATGGAACAATCGTGTGCAACTCGTTTGATTTCTAAACTAACTGTCGCTGGATATTTTCTAGAATTCTATTCGATATCTTACACCTATCGACAAATTTCGTTTTCGCTCCTTCCTGTTCCACGAGTGAAACATAACTGGACATATTTATGTGCCTCAAGATACAATTATCAATTTGTAGCCCTCTCCTTTGATTGATTATGTTTTGTGCCAATCTTTCTCTTCATTAGTGAGAAAATGAAACGGTGCATCAATCTCCAGAAAGTTAACGCATAATTGCATCCTAACTTGCCAAAATTATCAATCCTCTCTGCTCCTCAATGAAACACGTAGATTGGTGCCAGCTGCCCGCCATTGGTTATTGACTCCTCCTTCCCTCCCTCTCCCATTTATGACTTTTTGATTCCCCCCTCTCTCTTCCACATCTGTCACAAAGGAATGAACCAGGCAGCCTCACTTTATGACCAATCTTGTATCCTTTATTTCCTGCTTCTGTGAGGATGAAAAGAAGAGGGGGATGGTGGAGTTGTTTTGAATTCAAGTGATGTCGAAGAAATTCTGCATCAGCAAGTCTCAGAAAAATCAGAAGAACGGCATCTCTAATCACGGTGTAGCTCTAACAGTGCAGATCGAATTTTGATATCAATAGGAGATACTCGGTAATTCTTGTCATAATGTAGAAGAACTGTAGTCTTCTTAGTGTAGCATGGAGAGGACAAGTTGGAAAGAAGGGTAGATGACGGATGGATTTATCATCAGATTGAGACGTTTCGAGCCGTTCGGCTCATCATCGAATTTTGAAAGCACAAAGAAGGCGATTTGAAATACTGCCTGAATCGCAAGCTCAGAAATGGTCTCATCCATCACTCCCGTGAAATCCGCATACCATTATGCCTATTGGTTCTTTGTTTCCTGCCTGCGGTTGTTCAACAGGCTTGACGAGGCTAAATAGCTGAGATGATTTCACAGCGGGGGTCGAATTCAAGGAAAGGAAGTGCAGCCCAACTGGATCACAATTGACTGTGGATGAGAGGTGTTGGCTTGAAACTTCATCAGACGAAAATCGGGATACGTTTCAGAAATATTGTATCTTTTGAAAAAGTTTTGCTGTTCGATATTATAGCGTGTTCCGTTCTACATAACTATCAGGGTAAAAAAAGTGGGCAACAACAACAAAAAAGTAGTCTTGCTCTAATTCCCAGGTCACCATCCTCGTGAAATCATACCATCTGCCCCTCAACGTATTGTTCTAACAAGATTGCCCCCACCCCTACAAAAGTCAACAGGTCATCCGAAATCGAACACCTCTTTGAGTCTGCGGGAGCCGCGCGATAGGTGAGAACATCCTCTCCATTCTCCCTGATCTCTCGCCTCTCTGACCCCTGAGAGATCACTGTAAACGAAGAGATAGAGGGAAGGGCGGCGATTGATTGGCCGAAGAAGAGTGCCGAGCAGTGTCAATTAAAGGACAACACTGATCGAGTTACAGTGTGAGCGGGGGGATGTTCGCACCTTTGAGGATGGCGAGAGGGATTGAGAGGGATCGGTGATGGTAATACGGCAAGCTTCATTTTGCATTTCGTTAAAAAAAGATTTTTGAGTATTCATCACTAATCTGAATAGGTTTCACGCTGCATTCAACTCACCAAATGAGACCTTCATCTGATTCCGGCAAGTATCTATTTCATTCAAAAATAATCTACAATTCCAGGACGTTGTATTTCAATGAAGATCTTTGATCACCTGCAAGAATGTGAGAGTACTTCCTTATTCGTGGAATTGCTCACGTTTCGCGACTTTATTAACTCGCTCCTCATTTCTGACAAAGTGCGATCAAGTGTATGAAACAGCGATGAAATGCTCTTTCTCTTCAATTTCAAGCAAGTCAGAGCAGACGAGAGATCAGGCGAAATCGAGAGAGTGCAGAGACTGATTGACCATTCATGAAAGCGCATCTGATGCATGCAAATGGTGAAGATGAAGAGGAGGAGGGACAGATTTGATGGACGAGAGGAAGTTTATGAAGGGAAGCGTAACTGTTGATCATCGCCATGTCTCAAAAACTTACACAATGATTTTTTGTGTCTAATGAGAATAATTATTCAAAGATTGTAATAGTATCACAATTGAACAGTTGAATGCCTCCTGAAACCTATTCAGATAGGGAAAGATGGAGAGAAGAAGTGAGCAGATTGACGGGACGAGGGGGGAAATGCCGACAGAAAGAAGATTTACCGGGTGGAGATTTATTATTGACATCGACTTGTAAATTGAATATTTTTACCAATGAGAATTACCATTGCAAGCATTGAAATATTATCACAATTGAACAGTTGAATGTCTCCTGAAACCTATTCAAATAAGGAAAGAATTGGTCCATTCTCTTCCCTCGACAATCAGACTCAACTCCTGATTCTCATCTCTCAAGGGAGTCCTAATCGTGCCGATTTCTTGCTGTCTTCCCCCTTTCTTGTTCAATCCTGCACTCTCTTCATTTCACATGTTCTCTCACTTTCTCTGATTGAAGAGAGATAATGAAGAATGAAGAGATCATTTCTCCCTTCGTCTTTCAGCACTCTCGTCAGCATAATTTGACGATTTTAGTGAAGAAAAACGGCAATCTGCGGAATTGAGATAATCGATGATTTATGGGAGAAAGACGGAAGGATTTCTCTACGTGTGAGGCTTTTCGGGGGAAATTCCCACATTCAAGAATGTTGTTGAATGTTGAATTGAAACAATTTGATGCATGAATTTATCGGATTAATTTAAATTAAAATGCTGAACGATCAATCAAGCGACGGGCTCGTAGACATTTTCATTGAGGATATTGCCTCTGAAAGAAATAAAATTTTGAGATTCAGAAATACACATCAAATTACACAAGCGACTATTTCCTTTCGAAATGTCTAACTTGTAAGAGGCGAGTAAAAAAGTAACAACAAAACTGACTCGTCTTGGTACTGGCAAATGACGATAGCCCTGGCGGTTCCCATACACAGAGTAATTCCGCATCCGATCTTGGTAGTCTTGGCCCAAACCATCTAAAAATAATTTTCGCTCTCACATTCAGAATAAAAAAAACGGCAAAAAGTTGCCAGCCCGATGCGGGGCTCGAACCCGCGACAGCCAGATTAAGAGTCTGGTGCTCTACCGACTGAGCTAACCGGGCGATGCTTTTGCCTCTCAATTTAGCACCTACCTGCGTAGCGGCGCTGATGCCAGTGTTTTTGACGTATTGAGTGTAGTTGACACTTGCCCATCCATTTTCAGTGAATTTGTAGGACCATTGGTTCGCTGCCTCTACCGGCGACTTTTGTCTGAAATTATGAAATCAGACCCGGCAAAAGCTTGGAATCATAAATAAAATACTTACCCCGCTGTTTCTCCACACCGTGTACACATTTTCTCCAAGATTGGTTCTATTGGTCGTTCCAGTCAGCACACATCGATTCGAAGCTTTCTGTGCGTTAGCAGCGATTGCGCAATCCCATGTCTGCAGGCGATTTCATGTTATTTATGTAATTAAAGATCAATTAAAGATCAGGAGTAAGATTAAAATACGTTATTAAATGGACAGACCAAATCGGGAATGGGCGTTGCAGCGGCCGGCATATAGTTTCCCTTGACGTAGAATTTTCCATCCGAGACCCGACGACGAAGGGAATTGTGAACGTTGAGGATGGCAGTTATCTGGAAGGAAGATGCTGTAGATAATCTCAACTATCGTAACTGAAAAAATAGATAATAAATTGTAAGGCAAACCTCAGTCTCCGGAATCCCACTGGGGCATGTCGCCGAAAACGCCTCTGAATTATTATTCATTTGCTCAAAAATTAGAAAAACTACAGTAATCCAGTCTGCAGTAAGTCTTTCTACAGTACACAAGTGAATAGATTATAAAACCTGTAGCCACCAACAGAAGGACGATTGCTGCAGTGAACATTGTGAATGATCACAGTAGATAATGCATCTCTCATTTCACTCCCCATTGTATGTATACTAGATATTACATTTGGTTTGCTTAACTGCCATGTTTCGTATTCCCCGACCTACACACGAAGGTACATGTTTGATTTGAACGATATTCGATCAGTCTCAATCGGATCGAGAGATGAGGCAGTAATGGAGCAGCAATCTAAAATGAGTACTGATTTCATCATTACTTTTAGGATTGAAAAATGCGTGGACATTTTCTGGTAAAAAATTCGAAGAGTATTATTGGTTGTATTGATCGCTCAGTATTTTTTATTCTGCCTATAAATTATACTTTCGTGCAAAGAAGATTCGTTCAACAAGCTTCAACGCAGCCTAGGCTTTCACTAATCACCTTTCATTTCCTGCTCTTTGAATCTTAGTAGGATCGGTTGGAGAACTGCCCACACAAATCTTTCGAGAGATAGATATTTCATGTAGACTTTCCCACTATTCAGGTACACATAAGGCTACACTTTATCCATTTCCCCCAGTCTCTCACCACTTCTGCAGTTTGGAATCGTCCCCAACCCGATCGGAAAACGCTAACTTCGTGCATGTAGCCTCGTGTGTAGGTCGGTGAATACAACATAGCAGTTAAACAAACCAAATAGTGTAGTATAAAAAGAGGAATGAAATGAGAGAAGCATTATCTACTGTGATCATTCACAATGTTCACTGCAGCAATCGTCCTTCTGCTGGTGGCTACAGGTTATATAATCTATTCACTTGTGTACTGTAGAAATACTTACTGTAGACAGGATTTCTGTAGTTTGGCTGCTTGTGGCTACAGGTTTTTGAGAGACTATTCACTTGTGCACTGTAGAGAGACTTCATGTAGAATGGATTTCTGTAGTTTGGCTGATCTCTGAGCAGCTTAATAATATTTCAGAGGCGTATTCGGCGACATGCTCCAGTGGAATCCCAGAGACTGAGGTTCGCTTAGGTTACAGACTGTAACTTACAGTATCCTAGTATTAGTACTTATGGTTACCATAGTCACAATTACTGCATCTCCCTCACAGATCACTGCCATCCTCAACGTCCACAACGCCCTTCGTCGCAAGGTCTCCGATGGAAAACTGTACGTCAAGGGTAATTTCATGCCCGCCGCTGCAACGCCAATTCCTGATTTGGTCAGTACATTCTTCTATTTTTGCCTTACATTCTTCTTACATTCTTCTTAATACTTCATATTCTTCTTCTTAGTACATTTGTACATTCTTCTATAAATTATTCAAAAAATCGATTAAACTAAAATACGGCAGTCATTTATCGATTGCAGACCTGGGATTGCGCAATCGCTGCTAACGCACAGAAAGCTTCGAATCGATGTGTGCTGACTGGAACGACCAATAGAACCAATCTTGGAGAAAATGTGTATACAGCCTGGAGAAGCATGGGGGTATGCAATAGGGTTGCCGGTTCGAGATCGGTTTCGGTGTTATGGCGCGAGAGGGGCAGTATATAAAGAGCCCCTCCCCCTCTCGCGCGGTATTGCCGATACCGAACCTGCAACCCTAGTATACAATTGATTTGGCATGCGCCCTCACAAATTTGTAGTAAATCTGACAACTTCTTTGCCCGTATGGGGTGCAAGATCCAACCGCCTTTCCTATGTTTAGACTACAATCGCTGGCAAAGGCAACGGTGCAAGTTATGATTGGTCCTACCAATTCACTCAGAATGGATGGGCAAGTGTCAACTACACTCAATACGTCAAAAACACAGGCATCAGTGCAGCAACGCAGGTAAGCTCTTTTTTTAGGCGGTTTCACATCGCCCGGTTAGCTCAGTCGGTAGAGCACCAGACTCTTAATCTGGCTGTCGCGGGTTCGAGCCCCGCATCGGGCTGGCAACTTTTTGCCGTTTTCATTCTGAGAATGAATATTATTGTTAGATGGTTTGGGCGAAGACTACGAAGATTGGATGCGGAATAACCCTGTGTATGGGAGCCTCCAGGGCTATCGTCATTTGCCAGTACCAGGACGAGTCAGTTTGTTATTTTCATATTTTATGCTCGTCTTACAACAATCCCGGCGTATTGCTCCTGTGGCAGATACGGTGTGTAAAATTGCTTGTAGGTAATTGAAATTGTAACTTGAATTTCAGAGGCAACATCCTCAATGAGAATGTCTACGAACCCGTCGCTTGAGTGATTCCAACAGTTCAATTTCAATAAATCTGATAAATTCATTCATCAATTTTTTTCAACTGTTTCAACACTCTAGACCATTCTTGGTGTGACTTCATCCCCAAGGAACCAAATGCCGCACAAGTAGAGAAATCCTTCCGTCTTTCTCCCATAAATCATCGATTATCTCACAACTCCGCAGATTGCCTTTTTTCTTCACTAAAATCGTCAAATTATGCTGACGAGAGTGCTGAAAGGCAAAGGGAGAAGAGATCTCTTAATTCGTCATTATCTCTCGTCAGTCAGAGAAAGTGAGAGAGCACGTGAAATGAAGAGAGTGCAGGATTGAACAAGAAAAGGGGAAGACAGCAAGAAATCGGCACGATTAGGACTCCCTCGAGAGATGAGAATCAGGAGAGTTGAGTCTGATTGTCGAGAGTAGGGAATGGGATGGGGATTGTTTCCGAAAATACTTGTCAAATACGAAAAAAAGGGGTTGACTGTTAAAAAAACACGAAAATTTGGTATTTTTCTATTGAAATTTAATTTAATCTTCCTCCATTTTCCTGTCCTCCACCTCATTCCATTTCTCCCCTTCATTCCCTCGCTTCTTCCTCATTCCGGGCGGTCCTCTCCCCTCCTCCTCCGCCTCCTCCCTTCCCCCCTCTCTCTACTCGCCACAATGACCCCCGTCCTGCTACTGTGCTGGATACTCGGACTCGCAGCAGGTACGGTAATGAGGGGATTACGGTAGCTACCCTCTTCCAAGATTACTGTAGCAGGAGATCGCGGTTTCATGATAACTATTGTACTCTGAAGACTACAGTAACCGGCATACCGTACCTTGATTACAGTAATCGATTACTTACCGTACCTCCATTACAGTACCCATCTCGCTGCTCACTTGCAAGAAGAAGGGCAAGGCCGGCGGCAAGCCCGAATCGACGACGACAGAAGGAGGAACGAAGTAAGGAATAGATCGATGATCTTTGATCTTTGATCTCAAGCTGCTGATTATTCCCACTGAAATTGCTTTACTCATGCATCATCGTCATCAATATCTTGGAAAACATAGGCTGCTTGAAATCATATCCTAGTTGTGGTGTTTCTGCAATCCCAAATCTAATCTTTCGTCTCTGATCTTTAATCTTTGATCTTTGATCTCTCACTTCAGAAAGAGCAATCCGAAGCAGTCGCCGGAAGTGCAGGAGTGGAACGCGAAGATCAACGCGGGCATGAAGCGACCGCAGAAGGACGACGAGACTGTCGATGTGAGGAGAATGATCTTTGATCCTTGGTCTTTGATCTTTGATCCTTGTTGGTTGATCTGTTCCCATCCCTCTCCTAACTGTGTTCATAACAAACCGATTGATCTTTGATCTCTAGAATTTGATCAGTCTATCAGACACCACGACGGAAAAGCATCGAGTTGATCTTTGATCTTTGATCTTCAATCTTTAATCTTTGATCTCAGGACCAACCCACGGACTGGGGTCAGGTGCAGAAGGTGGACGTGAAGGAGGAACCGAAGAGTCTCAAACCGGACAGTCAGAAGGTCGACAGTCAGACCAATCCGCCCAAGGTACGGTAGCCGGAAGGTTACGGTAGGTCTTGTCTGGTTACGATTACGCTGTATACTGTAAGCCTGGTCGCTATGTAAGGACGATTGTAGAGTGAAATCACTGAATTCAAATTGATCTTTGATCTCTCCTAACCTTCTCTCCCTTCAGGAGGACCCGAAGAAGGTTGTCGCTTGAGAGATCGGAAGACTGCCTTTCCCTCTCCCTCCCCTTCCCCATCACTTTGAATAATCGACGTTTGCGAGTGTGAATACCCCCGACTGGAATAGGCCGCGTTCAATGGAGAATATCAGAATAAAGCACTTGAGTGTTGGGTGCAGTGGCCATGGAATACAGGGCATTGATATCTCCCTCTAGCACATGTCTCTGGTAGTATAGTGGTTAGTATCCGCGCCTGTCACGTGCGAGACCCGGGTTCAATTCCCGGCCAGAGAGAACCTTTTGCACTCCTCTCTTTTCTTGAACTCTCGCATTTTCGTACCCGTCGTGCCTAGCGCACGCTCTGCCTCCAAGTTCTCTCCTTTGGACATTCAATTCGAAATCATACTTCACGGGATAATTTCTGTAGTATGTATTTCACATGATCCCTCACTCTGCTTTGAACAGGCAAACGCGGTGATTGGGAAAAGAGCGAAGCGCGAGCGGGAAAATGCCTTCGGGCTTGAGGACCGCGGACGCTGGAAGCTCACTTTCGGTGGCCTGCGCCTTGCTCATCTGAGCGTTTTTATCAAGAAGTTATCAGAATAGCAAGTCTTGCTAATTTTGTTTTTTTTTCAATCTAATAATTAAAGTTTGTGATAAATTACCAATGTAATACGCTAGTTCATAACTTTCAGTTTTGTTTCAAAGCATTCACTAATGTAAACAACACGCTGTCCCTTGCCAACAAATGAAAGGTTCCGTTATTTCATTTCAATGCATAACTTTATCACACATCACATGTAACACTCGTTCGTTATCGCATAACACAAAACAACTGAGAGCAAAGTGATCAGAAAAGGATGTGATTGTTGATTCAACGGAATCATAGATGAAATCAAGCAAGAGATCGGATGAAAGGCGAGGCTGGGCTTAAAGCATGAATACAATCGATAAAGACTAGATGCATTGGTTAAAGATCGTTTCATAATATGGGATGGCTAATGAGTTAGCAGTTATGTCGCCACCCTCTTGAGATTGACCAGATCTGGGGACAAATTAGGATGATCAAACAAGCATATGATACAGTTTTCGACAAATCTGATTCCGGGACGACGTGGATACAATTCTATAAATTACACTGATACAATTCAAGTAAGATTTCGCTAAAAAGCATGGAATAATTACACATATAAATTAGGAATCGATCATTAGTTACAGTAGCTTGCTTCTCACTCGGAAGAGGTTATCGGCGATCTCCGGAGTGAGCTTCTGCTTGAACCAGAACTGGAAAGTAATCCATCAACAATCGATCGCTACCGTACCCTAGCCACTGTACTCCTCGCCCAACCTTCATACCGTAATTCACACGACGGCAGTAACAGAAGATCCTACAGTAACACTTCGTCTACCAAATCCTACCGTAATTTAGAAGTTACCGTAGCCCATATCCTACCGTAACCCCCTCTCTACCGTACTCACCGCAGGAAAGAGGAAGTTGATGGCCCAATAGGGACCAAAGACCAGTCTCATTCTGTCTCCGATTCCCCGTCCATCGCCCTCGTACGCCTCCCGAATGGACAACGAGTGGTACTCGAACATCGTGTACCCGTGAAGGGTGTAGAACAGCTGCAGAGATCAAAGATCAAAGATCAGATTACGGATTAGAATGCCAGCCTGGCGCATGTTTCACAAACATCAAATCTATCTCTTAATGTTAGAATGAGCCAGCTGTAGATACCAATCAATATTGGCTGCAAACATCGAAAACTAGATTTCAAGAACTCGAATGTTTCTGGTTTCACGAACAGCTCAAAGTATGGTAGCCTGTCCGCGAAACTAATTATTCACTTTCATTGTGTCTCAATACATAATCCCCCACCTTTACTTCTATAGTGTCTCATTATCACCCCTGCCATAACCCCTGTCGTATCTCGCCTCACATTCAGTCCTCGATCATTCACTACCGAACTTCCCCCCCCCTTCCTACCGTACTTCGCCTCTATCCTTGATCACTCACTACAGCACGCCTCCCTCAGTACCCCAATCCTACCAATTACCTTACTCCTACTTGGAATTATACCGTATCTACCGTACCCCTCCCCCTACCGTATCCCTCATCAGTCGTCCCTCACTCACTACCGTACCCCTCCCCTACCTACCGTATCCCCTCCTACCGTACCTGTGTGACGAAGAATGCGAATGCGCCCATGCACGATGCGCACGCGAACGAGAAGATGATGCAGGTGACGACGCTCCAGATGGGCGCGTACCCGAATATCCATCGACCTGAGGAGGGAATGGAATCAGTTATCGATTGATACCGTAACCCGGATACCGTATTCCGAGCACCCCTTGCCCTATCACGAGAGCAGATCCATCCATTGCTTGCTACCCTTGCTACCGTAATCCGAAAGGCAACTTACTGTCAGTGACAGAACTAACAAGTTGTGAGTCTGAGAAACACATGAGGAATGCACCCGTTACATTCGAGTCACACCATTCACCTATCACGTTTCACGAAACTACCATTATTGGTGACTAGGCTTAATTCACCTTGGGACCGGTGAATTACGCTTGATCATCAACATTCAATGAATTTTTAAATTATAAAAACAATAATAAAATAATAATTAAGAAATAAAAATAAGTAACTCACAGACGGTGACGGGCGCGATGTAGTGCACCCAGCCGAACGGATACCTGGAAGGGACAATGAATATTTAATTGAGAGGAAAAACCGTCAAACAATCACTCCCAAGTAACCAATCACAACCTTATAAACCAAATGAAACAACATTGCTTCTGGGGCAAGTTTCACAAAGCGCCGAGAAATCGGAAAACACCCACTTCATTTGGAGTGCTTTCTCGCCACGCTAACAACTTGAATAGCTACTACAGCAACACAAGCCATCACTTATGAGAATAAAATAACAATAGAGCAAAGCAATGAGCGATCTCCTTATCCGCATACACAGCTATAACCAATCGCTCCCAAATAGTCCCCACGTATTCCACACATTGTTTTCAATAATAAATTAATAAAAAATAATACTAGCCAGTGTGCGATCTCCTTATCCGCATACGTGACGATGTACCTCGCTCCGACGGCGCATCCGATTGTCGCCCAGAAGAGAAACGTGATGAAGTATCGCTGCAAATGAGAAGCTATTGATGGCTATTTCCCCGAGATTACTCTACGGTATTCGTTCCCTAGCGCCCCGCACTTTCCCGTTTCTACTTGAAGTAAACTTACTAATTCAATTTGGTCGACCAATGGTTCGAAAACCTGAGAGAAAATAAATAAATTTAGTCGATTTCCTAGCAGTATGCGATCTTCAAATGGAAAATTGCAGCAACTAAACGCAACCTCGAAACTATAACTTCGCGTGTCACATAGTATTTATTTTATTTTGGCACCAAATCGTTCGCAGAATTATCCTTCTTGCAACCTTCCCTTCTTGACCACTGTCTGCAACCGTAACCTAACTGCTTCATTCATGGCAAATTTTCTCAAAGGTCCTCACCCCCCCCCCCCTTTGCTCTTGCCGAGCTGTGCCTAACAGCCTAGAGAAAAAGAGCAGAAAGTTGCTCACCTGATTGCCCAATCCCACGCATGCTCCCGTGATATAACAGTGGTGGTCCTTGCGCAGGACGCACTCGTGGCACAGTGGGCAGTGATGACTGCGGATGGGCGCGTATCGATTGCACTCCACGCAGTACTTCCCTGCAATACATACATTACATTACATTATTTATTCAAGTCTCAGGTGGTGTGCCTGTTGAACGATGCGTTTCTTCCATGTATCAGGGTCTCTTCTGCACATATCTTCCCAGTTTATACCAGCAGCCTTCACAATTTCGTCACGCCATCTAGCTTTCGGTCGCCCTTGAGGTCTTTGTCGATCATACGGAGTCCAGTTCATGCAATACGTACATTTGCGAAACAACCGGACTGGATAAGACCATTATCGGTGCTCAAAATAGCCCCTTTCAACTGCGGTTTTCCACTATATTTTTGGTCACTTTTTTGTCCTGAATCATATCGACAAGGGGCCTGCAAGAAGCACCCCTTTAAGAGGAAATGGTTGTCTGCAAAATAAGCTGCTTATGATCACGGTGAATACCCGAAAGACTCGAGTCGGTAATCTCCTTGCCAAAAAACCACATACTATATTTTCATGGAAATCAAATCCAGTCCGGTCAAATTATCCTGAACCGTCATCACAGGTCCTAAAGGGCAGGTGTGACCTCATTTCACCTAGTTGTTGTCACATTAAGTTCTCGTAATAATGTGTTATTGAAAAGGCATTCCTTCAAGTATCGAGAAACGTTTAACGTAGCTCTGATATGAAAACCTCCGAAACGTCGATGCGCTTGGTTGCCAGTCTTGCTCACTAACAGATTTTTCCAGGTTCTTCCAGCGAGTTTAGTCTTCCTCACCTCTATGTCTCTTCCTCATCCATTGCCCCCTTCCTTCCTTCCTTCATCGCAGTACTATCGATACTATCGAACCGAATTCAAAATAGGCCCTTCTATGAACCCCCTGAAACCCCTATGTTGCGGGTCTCACCTCTATTCCTCTCCCTCTCCTCCTCCTCAGCCTCCTCATTTCATACCAGTTGGTTATTCACTTTAAATCCACAAACTCGATATTAACGAACTGTTGTCAACACAAGGGTGATAAGATGATTCGGAAAAATAACATGAGAAATCACCGATTCAGAGAAACCCAAATTAAAAAAATAAAATAAGAAATTACACTCGAGAAATCAATTTTTCAGAAAGCGACGTTTCAGAAATTTTTTTCAGAATAGGACGTTTCAGAAATTTTTTTTAAAATATTTTTTTGATAATAAATTGTTGTTAATTTGAAAATTGGGAAAAAAAAGAAAAAACAATTTCTGAAACGTCCTTTTCTGAAAAAAATTTCTGAAACGTCGCTTTCTGAAACAAAAATTTCTGAAACGTCACTTTCTGATTTGAAGTTTCTGAAACGTCATTTTCCGAGTTTTCATATCCGAACCAGTCATTTCAATTGTAGTTTTTCTGAAACATCTTATCACCAACACAAGCCCTTCTATGAACCCCGTGAAACCGCAATCTCACCTCTATTCCTCTCCCTCTCCTCCCTCTCCTCCTCCTCAGCCTCCTCATTTCATACCAGTTGGTTATTAATTTTAACCCCACAAACTCGATACTATCGAACCGTTGTCAACACAAGCCCTTCTATGAACCCCGTGAAACCCCAATGTTGCGAGTCACACCTCTATTCCTCTCCCTCTCCTCATCCTCCTCCTCCTCCGCCTCCTCACTTCCTCCACTTCCTCCCTGCTCCTCATCTCCGATCATCGATCGACAGAGTGAAGCGACGACCGAGTGACGCTGCCAGTGCTCAACGCGGTTCTCACTGCAATTCAACGGATTTTCGATCATCTGTCGAGTAATTTCCGGTTCCCAAAACAAATATACAATTTCACATATCATTAGTTCCCTGCTATGTTCTCTCTGCGAATCGAATAGGGATATCGATCATTAGCCCCCTGCTTCACTAGGATGATACGACAACCCACGTGAGGATACGTATTGATTAGCCGATGAACTTCTCCCACGCGCATCACAACCGAACATTTAAACATGAAATAGTGAAGCCGAGACACAAAATCAGTTAGTTGTATAATAACTGCAGATACTTACATCGATGGTCGATGCGATCATCCCTTTTTGTATACACGTCGAAACTCGGGCTCACCTAGTGTACTATTCCCCATTTGGCCTCTCTTTTTTGCAAACAAGTTCTAATTTGCATGTTAGATAAATATTCTCACTGTCGGAAGTAGAGGAAGCGTCACAAAATCACTTCTGATGTGCTCATCCCTTTTTGTATACACTTCGAAACTCGGGCTCACCTAGTGTATTATTCCCTACGTTTTCCCGATCTTACAAACAAGTTCTAATTTAGATATTTTCGATTCTTTCCTTTGTTATACTAATTAAATATTAAATAAACTAACTGTCTGAAGTAGAGGAAGCATCCGAGATTGCCCATGATCTCCGCGACGAGGAAGACTGCGAGCAGATCGAGGTCCGAGCAGTACGCATCGTCGTACACCCCGGGGCATGCGACGAACCTGGACAATGGAAGATAAATAACAATAACAAACATTCGACTAACTAAGGAGATAAGGACCGATTGGTTTGTGGTTATTATTTTTATTCGAAATACAAGTAAAGGCGAAATCGCATGTTGAACCGCTGGTCGTGATATCACATGGTTAGGTGACAAAGATACGCCGGGGGAAATTGGCGAGCATCTACAACTAGGTGCGATACCGTCAGGCAATGATTAATTTGTTCAATTCGAGGATGCGATAATACCATCTTCGGCCTGCCCTGACTCTACTATGATTACAACATGAAAAAAAGAAATCGAGAGCTCCCAGTTGCCTCGTACCAAAACTGATTTTGATTCAAGAGCAACAACTGGGCATCAATCATTTCCGCGATACTATTACCCATATGAAATGCATCTGCAGCAGCCATGCACCTAGTAATCAACTTTTGGAACTTTTTGATTTTTCTTTAGCTGTCTTTCGCTTCCCGGTACATTCCGGCCACACCAATCGCATATTCCGCCTCCGGACTACTCCAAATAATCTTCTCCATCTCTGTTTCAGAAAATACCTACTACTCTAGGCTAATCAACATTCCTCTCATTTCTCTCGTTATCTAGTCTGATTAACCGAATAGAGAGGGAGTCACTGCTCCATCCTCCTCATCACAACAGCTGGAAATACGAATTATCGTCTCTTCATTTCTCACGTACTCTCTCATCGGTCTGACCGGCGAGAGAGTATGGAAACTAGAGAGAGTCAGACCTTGCTCCCCCCCTCCTCACTGACCTCGCGAACCACGTGACAGCAACGACGATGAAGACGCAGTAGCACACGCCGCCCCACGCAACGAACCTGCAGGGATGAAAGAACGATTAGATCTAATAGAATGACTTCTGGTTCAAGAACAAATCAAATTTGTTCAAGTGTGCTTGCTGAATGGCAGCCGTCTTCCAATGATCGGGGTACCTTCTACATACGTTTAGGAGGGTTCTAAGAGGCTTAGAACACACCTCGCAATATTCCTTGCACATTTGTAAAGAGCCCGCAATCGCCAAATTTGTTTATTGTTTTATTGGGACAGCAGCAGTTCTGGTTTATTTATGAACCCCCGAGAAACAGCAATGATACTTGTTTGTAAAATTTCATTATTGAAAGTTGAGCCGTTAACTAAACAAATGTTCACTTGATTCTATTGTTATATTGAGAATGAGAGCAGCCAAACAACGTGTTGCAACTATGCCTGGTCTATCTATGAACCCCGGGAAACTGCAATGCCACTTGAAAGTCGATCCTTAAAAACTAACCAATCGCCCACTCGATCCAGTCGGGTCTTCGGGCGGGCCGGAAACTGGGAGGAGCGGGTGAACCGATAGCCCTTCCCCGCGTGTCGCATTCCTGCAATCAGGGACTGGAGTTATGGTAGGATTGATCGCTAAATGAAACTAGCGAACGGGGGTATTTCATGTCGTGTACATGCATCAGTGAATATAGGGTACACGGACGTCTGAGAAAGTCACAGCGAGAAAAGAATTGCGCTCGTAACAGGATAATAGTACCATCATAACCACGAAAAAAAGGTTTCACTGTTGGAATAGATTAAGTTTGTTCAAAGAAAAAAAAGAATTATCAAGGCCTGGTGGGGACCACGATTATGAGGGAGTTTCTGAGTCATTGAAAAAATTTGCACTGACCCTTGGCAAAGTGCAAAAATTCGAATTCCTCCAAAATTTGTGGGTGAGTAGTACACTTCGAGTGTAGCTCAGCCCCAACTTATTTAGTGATTTGATTCACCCTCCGACGAATGGCGCTAAAAATTAAAGTGAAACATAACCCAACCGAGTTTGTCATTTCGCAATCGTTCGATTCGAGTGATAGCGCAAAAAATGCGCAATAATTCACTGATTACATGCCCCCATTTTTGTCCCGATCAACCTCCAATGCGTTGAGAAATTTTGAAAAATCCACTTTTTTGGTCATATAATCGTTATTATCTCGCTTGGTTGGTTACCAAGCAACATTTTTTATTTCATTATTCAAGAGAGCAATCATTCATCTATTTCATATGTTCAAATAAAAGAAATTTAAAAATACCGTCTTAACTTATTGCGAAAATAATGTAACCGATTTGAAATAAAGTCAGTTCTCGATCAAACTTTACTTACAGTAACGTTAAACTTTTTATCAAATTTGCGCACTTTCAACGCTTTCGATAGTTTTATTTTTTTGTTAATTGTGTGGACAAAACATCCGCCGATCGAATCAACAATTAAAATCTTCTTCTTATTAATTCGCCATTTTCGCGACTTTGTGGCATACTGTAAGTGAAAATCTCAAAATGATTGAAACAACAATGTTAATGGTTATTTAATTAAGCACTTATTTAATGAGTTTATTTAAGAATAAAACCAAATTATAGAAAGCGTTGAAAACGCGCAAATTTGATCTAAAAATTAAGGTTACTGTAAGAAAAGTTTGACATTGAGTATCGAGAACTGACTTTATTTCAAATCGGTTACATTATTTTCGCAATAAGTTAAGACGGTATTTTTAAATTTCTTTTATTTGAACATATGAAATAGATGAATGATTGCTCTCTTGAATAATGAAATAAAAAATGTTGCTTGGTAACCAACCAAGCGAGATAATAACGATTATATGACCAAAAAAGTGGATTTTTCAAAATTTCTCAACGCATTGGAGGTTGATCGGGACAAAAATGGGGGCATGTAATCAGTGAATTATTGCGCATTTTTTGCGCTATCACTCGAATCGAACGATTGCGAAATGACAAACTCGGTTGGGTTATGTTTCACTTTAATTTTTAGCGCCATTCGTCGGAGGGTGAATCAAATCACTAAATAAGTTGGGGCTGAGCTACACTCGAAGTGTACTACTCACCCACAAATTTTGGAGGAATTCGAATTTTTGCACTTTGCCAATGTATTTTCACTTGAGTCAGATAGTCCCTCTTATACCTCCAGGATGAAACTCGACATCGCCATGAAAATTCTCGCAACAGATACTGACCGTGGACTTCTGACCACTTTCCTCCATTTCAAGCACTTTTATTTTGTAAATATTGATTTATCAGCATCGTAAACATTACGAATGAGCAATCACAGCAACTTCAGAGATACCAACTGATATGGAAAAAAGGAGATTGTATTCGGCACAATGCCTAATTATGATTCAGATACTTCCTACGTCAATATAGTAAAGCTGCACCTCCAAAATACACGAATAATATGCATAAAAACAGGGACTAAGGGAGCAATAATACATCTAGAGAGCAATGTTCTCTTCATTTTGCCTAATCTCTCGTCGGTTAGAGAAGACGAGAGAGTGTGGTGAAATGAGAGAGACAGGCTAGATCTTTTCGAAATGGCTGGTCAGGAGCTCGAACAGTCGCTTATTCGTTCTTCTCGCAAGGGCGAGTGGAGTGTCGCCGGCTCCCGATTGCACGCCTGCATCCACTCCTGAATGGAAGAGAAAGGGTACGGTAGGATTATCGATTACCAAACTTCTTGCAGTTCTTTATTCTAGGAATACTGTAATTTCCAATTCAAAATGTGCGAGATCGGCGCTTCACCATTTCCATATAGCTGCTCAGCTAGGGGCTATGCTGATTCCGCAGTTATATCCCCCACAACAAGAAAAAAGAAATATTATACAATATAAAATAAGTTAATAAATGTTTGATACCTGGTGCTTGGAGGAGGTACCGGACGGTGTGGAACACCTTCTCGGGGTCTTCCTGTGAGGAGACGGCCAGATGGAGCGCCTGCAGGAGGAGGTATTATTATTGTAGTTGCGAAAACACCCAAACTCTCGATTAAAATCGTAGGCCTGTCCGTTAACTTATCATATTTCAGCACCACAAAACCGCCAACTCATTTTTAACAAATAAAATAGCATCGTTAGCACGAAACAAGGTGGATATTATACGTTTCGTACCACCCTTTCAAATGAAAAACGGATATATTTGCCATCTGAATCACCGTTTCAACGGCTCTGTATCTTACTAATCACTAGCATTAAGACGATATTTTCGACGACTTTACATTTGCACACCGAACGGAGCACAAATTGAAAAAAATTCACCCTGTTTGCCATTTTTAAACCGCCCCCTCTCAATCGCCGATTCACCTACTCCATATCCCCCGTCAACTCACATGCAGATGCCCGTTGGAGAGGGCGTTGACGTCGACGCCGTGCGACAGAAGCACGCCCACTACCTGTAAAGAGGGAAGTTGAAAGATCAAGAATGCTTGATCTCAATACCAGAACACCAAAATAGAAAGCTGTGGAGCAAAATATGAAAAGAGAGAGAGAGGCACAAAAAAAATAAATATGAAAAGCTGACCTCGAAGTTGCCCCAGGCAGAGGCCGAGTGCAGCACCGTCCAGCCCTCGGAGGTTCTGAATAAAGATCAGTAACTTATTCCTAATATGTGTGCCCCTGCGAGGTCCGATCGGAAGGTGATGGATTGGTATGAATTGATATCGAAGAATTCCCAATTAATCGCAAAAATTCATCGACTCCCGAACTAGTAAACGAAGTGAACCAAAAAATCTCCTAGAATCCCAAACTTTGAAATGTCTGCTCTATCCACTCCTATCTACCGTATCCCCCCCCCTACCGTACCTCGCTTCGGGACTCGCTCCATGCTGCAGCAGCAGTCGCACCGTGTCCACGTGGTCGTTGTAGGCTGCCCGGTGGAGCGGCGTGTAGTTGTCCTTGTCCACTGCCTGCAAGTAAGGAACGGCTCAAACGAGATCCTCACCATAACCCAGCACGACTAGCACGCGCCCGCTCCCACCTATTAGAACTAACACCAAGAAATACAATGGAGTGTATCATGAGCAGAACAGTCATTACGAAACATATACGCCAAACTAAATCATGCGAGAAATGTACGGTATCCGACCTTGGCCTCAGCCTATTATTGTTTTTTTTACTGAAATTTGAGAATTACTCATCATAGAGTGCAGACCCGGTAGGGGAAGTAGTAACTATGCGGCATCAAATCTCCTGGTGAAATTCGAATGTTGCGTGGCACTCCAAATTCGCTAGTTAGCAAGAGTTTGTTACTCTTTTAAAGGTAACTTATTTATAAACAATTCCGGACATGCATTTCGTGCTTACAAAAATTTGCACTTTTTTCAAGAATCATTCGCATTTCAATGGTTCTTTAAATGCTAGTGGTAGACCCCATAATGATCATATGTTGGATTCAAAAAAATTCTAGAATAATACGTGTTTCACTAGTTCTTTAATGTCTCGTGGGAAACCATTATGCGATCATCGCTTGCTACTGGATTGGAAATCAATAAAAATCAATATTCAGCACTATGTATTTCAAGGCCGATTCAGATTTCACAAGCTCATCAAACCCTCAAGGGGAACAGCCTCAAACTGATCCATCTATGTATGACCTTTTCGAAATCAAATAAATGAACCCCCCCCCCCCCTTGACATACTCCGGATTAATTCCCAACATCAATCGTATGGAGCCTCCTCCCCCCCCCCCCCC
>LS485662.1:306401-356390 GCA_900490705.1 Pristionchus arcanus
GTAGGTATATGGTAGTTTGGGTTACGATAGGTATACGGTAGTCAGGGTTACGGTAGGTATACTGTAGTTTTGGGTACGGTGGGGATCGATTCCGACATGTTTACACTTGTTTCCTCTGCGTCTCTGCCCCAGAGAGTTTCTCTGGCACTCTCGCCTAGGTGGACAAACGTACATACATCGGGAGGACATTCTCCTTTATATAGGAGTAATGATATTTATGCTATTTCGATGAAACAACGGTGAAACAAAGTAAAAATAGTATTAGAATGGAACAAGAGTACAATAATTCATGACGTTTGAGGCAATGACGGGAACTCTATACGGTGAAACTGATCTGATTCTCGGGTAGCGACTGAATAGGTTTGAGAGTGAATTTGTATTCATTGACTTGACAAGAGATCGCCTCAGAATGTGTGGTGAGATATTTTTTTAGTGGATCCAGCGTACAAAACATTAGCAATGTCAGAAAACGCTCGTATATATAACGAGCATGGAGCGCCAAAGATCCGGGTGCTCAAACATAGCCTGTGGCTGGTAGGGAATTTTTTATTTCTAAAAAGTTAGAATAATTGCTGCTGATTGAAATTGTGCGGATGTGAATGGCGATCGAAACGTTAAGTACCCAGGTGCCCAAATATTGCCTACTAGGCAATGCCTACGAATAGTGACATACAAATCAGAAAGTTGGCTGTGGGTGGAGGGATAGTATTTGTATTCTGAAACTGGATTGCTGCTGGTTGAAAATGCCTGATTATGTGTTGCGTGCGAAACGCCAAAGGTGTGTGTAAAATCAACTGGCAAGTAGAGGAAGAATTTTGAAATGTTCGGCAATTTTATTTGCTTAAGTATTTGTTTTCGCAGAAAGTGGAGAACATTGCGTGCTCGGCGCGCGTGGACGACATTCTGTGCTCGGAGACGAGATGGAACCATCGATTCGTCGAGACATTCAGCGACGTCGACCCCGTGAGTTGCAACTTTCCCGCTCCTTTTTGGCCCAGATTGGGGCCAGAAGCTAGCCAATAGAACATAGCAATGGAGGGCAAGTAATGCTAAGGGTTCAAAGGACCAAATAACTGAATGTGGTACCAAAAAGCAGAAAAAAACTTTTATTTTTATCATTTTGTTTTTTTTTACCTTTGCATCGCTGGATTTGAATGAGGTTGTTTGGATGTGTCCGTTATACTTGCTATTCTCATTTTCATATTACCCCAACGATGATGGGCTTCGAAGAGGGTTTGAGGGATACTGAAGATTCCCTAAATCGTTATTAAGAAAACTACCAATCCAAAAAAACAGACAGCGTCCCTCCGGTTTCTGTGCTTAGTCGAGTTTCAATTTTGATTTCAGCCTGGTGAAAATTAGTTCTGAGGAATGTACTAGTGCCGCACAAATGTCTCTATTTTGGTGTACCTGGACCAATTTCTCGGTGAAAGGAGAAATTGTTCCCGTGTATACCAGCGACAACTATACAGTCCTCCGATTTTTCCTCTCCAACTCGCAGTTATATTTGCCTCGCTGCTGCAACATGTAACCTTTTTTTGCGAAAACCGTTAAAATGGTTTCATGCGGATCCAGGCTTCACGCTGTCGGTAATTAGATTGGGCATCCGAGAAATGCAATGGTGCTTCCAAGGATCAATAGAATAAATCTCTTATTGTTGGATAACTTTAAACACTTTCTGACTTCTAATTAATTAATTAATTATAATATTAATTGCCTTATTTCCAGTTACTCGTGTGCGAAGCTGCGGACGCGTTCGTCTCTCTGCTGCTCTGCCTTCGTCTGCGAGCGAAGCCCCTGCCGTGCGGTGTGACCAGGAAGATGTTTGTGGACCTGCAGGTACGGTAGGGGGGGGGATACGGTAGATCGATGATGGTGTTGTAGGGAGGGGTTACGGTAGGAGGGAGAGTGCAGTAGCGTGAAGTGACAAGTATGACGTTTGTGGATGTCCTGGCACTCTAGGGGGGTACGGTAGATTGATATTGCCATACGGTATCTTGTTGGCTATATGGTAGATCGTTGATGGTGTGGTAGGGAAGGGGTTACAGTATGAAGGGCAGAGTACGGTAGTGAATGGGCTTTTTTTCTGGTTATGGGTCATAATTCAATTGACAGACGGTGTCAATAATTGGACTTCAACAGCCATTGAAACAGAAAAGGAATTAAGGTTTGATTCTCATTGGGAACAACTCACTTTGGCGTGGCTCTACTCACAATGAGCATTGTATCGTGTTTACGAAACATCAATGACTTTATCAGGTGATCCTGATCGACGACTTCCGCAGTCGTCTCGTGCAGGTGGCGAATCAGGCCGAGTCGCCATGGGAGACGCCATTCTCGCAGATTATGAATGCAATGTGGTGAGTATGTTTGGTTGAGCATTTGGCAAGTGATGATGAAACAATGAATATCAGTTGATGTATGCTATCCAATTTGACCTAATCGGAGTTAGGTTTCACGCTGATGGTAAGCAGATGATGTAGTTCAAGCGGTAATGCTGTAACGAAACCCGGCGCTCCAAGCACACACCTTTCCCTTATATCGCTCCTCTTCAGGTACCTCGAGAAGAGCATCGATGAGTGGGGAGAGGCGGAGCTGGTGGCGGCACTGGAGGAGGAGGGAGAGAGGGAGGACGCGAGAGGGAGGCTGGCAGAGAGTGTCAAGATGTACAAGGTTGGTGGGACTACCAATTATCTGGTTAGCTGCACCCGAGGCGCTGTCGTTTAAAATTTGTGAGGTAGTTGCAACTTTACTTAAGGGTGGAAGAGAAGTGATGATCGAGGATAATGGGGCGAAGCTAGTCTAGTCTACTTCCGATGGATGTGAGAGAAATGAGCGTCGTTTAAGCGATTAGCTTGGTTTTGTTTGTTTTTTAACCTACGACTCTCAACGATTGGAATATCAATTCTTTGTTATCTTAAGTGAGCACAGTGAATCGAGAAAGCGGAGGGTTCTTGATAGAAGTATGTTATAACTCACTCAATGCACCATGATTATGAAAGGCAAGTAAATCCAGCCTATGTGTGCGATGCGCATCCGGAAAGTGACTTGTTCTCAAACAAATTTTCGAAAATTGAAAGAAAACTGCACGACAGATTGCTCAACGAGAGCGGGACAAGTATACGAGTAGAAAGCGCGTCCGCAAAGTGCCGGGTTCTCATCCAAATTTTTGAATATTGTGTGTTGAATACATCCGGAGTTTGATTCATTGCCCAAAGGAAGCCTGTCCAGTTTACGTGTAGAAGGAGCATCCGCAATGTGACGGGTTGCGTTATTCAGATTTGGTAAAATAAGTAATTGGCCTAATAATCACTGGCCTAGCAGTGATTTCCTGCAGGGCGCACGTGCCTTGAATCGAGCCCTCTTTATTAACAGGATAACCTTTACCTTTTTTAAAATAAATTTTTTTATTTATTTAATCAATTGCAGCACATGTGGGAGGCGATGGCGGGTGACGTCATCGGGTCGTTCCGCTCCCAGCTGAGGACATTCGCTACCAATTATGCGAATCAGAATTGGTGAGTGAGAGGATACGGTAGTGATTCCTAGATAGGATACGGTAGCCTGGCTGTAATGCTGAAATGAGAAAATATCGAAGTAGTTGATACAGCCAGGTAGTTCTAGGTTGCGCTGTGATTATAGTATGCCGAGTGGGTCTTGATTTCAATTCACAGTTCTTCCATTTCACAGAAAAAAATGAAGATAATAATTAGATTCAATGGGGTGCGGTAGTGCTTCCTCGATAGGTTGAATTGCAGTACGAGATAATTTGAATCGAAATTATGCGAAAGCCCAAGTGGTTCTAGGCTGCGCTGTAGGTAAAGTATGAGGAGTGGGGACTTGAGTTCAATCATATGGGAATGTCTCAGAGAAAAAAAAACTGGATTCAATATTGTATGGGCAACACACCGAGTGAATTTGTTTTGATTGTTCATTTAAGGGGTTAAAGTTACATCTTAAAATGATTAAAGTTAATATTTAAATGATTAAAGTTAACTGAGCAGGCGCGGCGTCACTCGACTGCGCAGCGGAGACAGGGAGATCGCGGCTGCATTCTGCCCACTTCTGCTAAGGGTTTGCTTACTTTTCCAATTCTATTTCATTATCTGGCACATATCTAAACGGAATCGTTTACAATGCGAAGCGGAGTAAACGCTGAACCTGGTCACAATGAGATTCCCAGTGATTTTTAGCAATTGAAAACAAGCTCCATTATACCAGGGAATTTACGGTCAGTGACCAGGCACTCCTAGGTTGCACCATGTCTATAGTAGGATGATCGAGTCGAGGATTTCGATTCTGATAGTTTTGCTTGCGGAGGAAAAAATCGTAATGGTGTGCATAAAAAAAGTTTTTCTGAGCACTCGGTTCGTTGTTGCAAGAGAGATATACTATTTCGGATCGGTGTTGATCATTGATATTCCTCCTATAGTGGCCGCAAAATGCGCAATTCAATTCTAATCACTGACGTGCCCATGAACCCCAGCAAACGGATTGTTCGGTCAAAGCAACGTCCCTAGTGAAAGGTGTCGTGGACTCCACGAACTAGATTATTGATGATTCATCCACACTTTATTAACCCATTGTTTGTAACTAGTTATGTAGCATATTTCACCATTCCTTGCGCTATTTATCGCTTATCGCTCCCAATCATCATGCTTTTCTCATTGCTCATAACTCCCGTGTTTCCGTATCTTCCCCTCTTCTCTCCTTGAGAACCATGCTATCTTACTTGCCCCACTTTTTGTCTCTGGAATCACTCATTGATTCCTTGTTTCTTTCTCTAGCAAGCTAGCACCCCTACCCTCTCTACTCTCGCTTCACCGTGTACCTATATAAACCCCCCGAGCACCCCCTGGCCCTTACCTTCTCTTACCACGGAACCTTTTGCCCTTGTGAACCACTTCTTTTGCCTTTCTTCACCGACGGATTTGTCCCCCTGGTCTCTGACTCGGGGTTGCAAGTCGGTGAGCAAAGGCAAGAGGCGGGTCTCGGGGGCCTTCCGTTGATCAGTTTTCTTTGCTGTTTATTGTATTCTGCGCTCTGTATTATTGTGAGTTGTGAGACGATAAAGGTTGCTCTTGTGCCACGAGCAGAACCTAATTCGTCTCCTTGTTTCGCATAAGAAGATCGTCGATCATAGATCACGATCTTTCACATGGTGCATCTAATTGGGCCGAATACCCAGTAGTTGTTCCGCGTGGCGCGATCCAAACCGATCTCGTTCTCTACTTCTTCGTTTGTGGTCGGCCGCCTCGCTGACCTCATCGTTGGGTACGAGGACAGCTTCGGTGTCCTTCAATCCGATCTCGCCTCTGGCTCAGTGGTGTACGGTAGCCTCACCGTACTCTCTGTGTGTTCGAGCGCGCAGCTTCGGCGCCCTTCCATATCGATCTTCGCCTCTCACCCTTCCGAACTTCTGCCTCGCAGATTTCGGTAGTGCTGTAGCAAGCTTCGGTGACCTTCTTGTTGATTCTCGTGATTCTTTGCGATCACAAGACTTCAACATGGTCAACACGGGGGATGGACCATCTTCTGATACCGGATATCAGGCTCCCGTCGTGACTACGTCACACGATCGAGCGGAGACTGAGACCACACCGTACTTGAGATCTAAGCCACTGAGACGAATCATCTCGCGAAAGATCGACGCAGTGGTGAAACTACTCTCGGCAGCCACCGAACTCATGGAATCGATGGAGGGGTGTCAGCTCAATCCCGGCCTTTCCTCTGACGAACGAGTGTGGATAATCGAAACGAGCAGTGCTCACGCTCTCGCTCTGATTCATCCTCTCGAGAGATATGTGCAGATTATTGCTGATAAGATCGAGGAATGGGGTGGCCGAATTTCCGATATCACGGATCCACAGGTGATGCAGGAGGAAGCTATCTACCGTGCACAGTACATCACTGCTCTTCTCGATCCATATTGTAGAAGTCGGAGAATGTTCGAGGATGATGAGACTCTGACGGTCTATCAGCAGTTCCGAAATGACTGTGCTGAGGCTATCTCTGATCTCCGAACCATTATCGATACGAGATCGGCGACGCTCGACTTTCCTGCGAATGGAGTTCCCTCATCCCTGATCGATACACATCCTTCCTCGAGAAGAATTTTCCCCTCGTCACTTCCGATCGGACAGGATTCTGTAACTCGCCCTTTGACCACTCCCATTTCCATTTCCACTGATACGGAAGAAGCGCGTCAAACTGAGTCAGCTATCTCTCCTTTGACCATGCCTGTCGAAAAGGGCGTTCCAGTCCATTCATCGACTGATCATACACTCGTGCATCCCCATTTCGAATACGAACCACCGATTGTCAGCCCATCGGGCGTGATCCCCGCCCGGGAGGATGCTACGTGCGAGAATGAAAGATACAAATCGACGAGAGAAGAAGTGATGCACACTACACCTTCGATTCTGCCTATTCCAATTGCTCTCTCTTCGACTCTTCATTCCGAGAATACATCAAATTTGCCTCGGAGTGTGAGCCGACCGACCACTAGTCAATCCTCAACCTCTCCCTCTACTACTACCGTGAGAAGAAAGACGATTGAGGAATCAATGATGGAGAGAGCCGAGAGGGAAAGGCGATTTACTAAGATGAGACAACTCAAGTGCAATGAGAAACAGCGCGACTCTGATCTCCACCAGGAAGAGTCAATGCTAATCTCTGGATCCGAACTGATTGATGTGATTCAAGATATCGAGAAGAAAGATCAACTTCTTGCACATCACAGTTCCGTTTCTACTGCTTCTACAGTTCCCGTTACTCCAAAAGTGGATACTGTATCAAAATCTACATCCATCGTTCCTACCAGTCATCTCGCGGTGTCTCGTCCTTTGATCTCTCTCCCCTCTACTCCTCGAAGGAGAAAGACCATCGAAGAGTCATTCGCTCATGCATTTCCTCGCTTGAATAGATCAGTTGTTAGCCCCATGGAAATGAGCCCAGTGATGAAGGACATAACGATTGTAGAAGGGAAGCAGATCCTCCCCTCCGATACTTCTCATTCATTTGCTTGCACAACCTCACACTCTCTGAATGACCAAGGACAGACGGAGAAAAGGAAACAAGAAGAGGAAGAGAAAGAGAAAGGGATGAGAGATGACGAGAACGAACCGAGAAACCAGAGATCGGATGAGAATCCCATGGAGGCTCCATACGATCAATCGCATTGTGCATCTAAGTGTGCGGTCAAGAAATCGATCTCTTCTACTTCTCTCATTACTCATGAGTCGGAATGGATAAAAGAACATACACTCTCCCCTCTCTTCACTGTCCCGCCAGTAGAGCCCAGTCGGAGACACTCTCTTTCCACTGAAGAGAGTGATGTGTCATCATCGACTCTAAGTGTGAAGAAACAAGATGAAGAGATGGATGAGATGATAGTAGAAAAAGAGAACGCACTGACAGAATGTGAGGGATCGAGGGCGAATCAATCTCTTGAATTGATCGATGAACATAATACTGGTTGCGTACAAAGAGATATGGAGTACCGTAGGCCACCAGCTGGTATCTCGGCCATAGAGTCCCCATTCGATTCTCTGAAGGATTTCCATTCACAGTCTCAAGCATTCATGAGACAGACCGATGATTCGCCAGATGGAACAATTCAGACTCGACTCCTTTCGGTAATAGATGATCATGATACTCTCCTATCGCACTGTGACATTCTTCCAAAAGATCAAAGGTCATCAATCCTATCTGACTTTGGCAATGAGCTCTCTTCAACTAAACACAAAGAGAATGATATGCCATCGTTTCATCTCGGTGTAAAGGAGCAAGAAGAAATGATGGAAGATAAGATTGCCGAAGATATCTCGACAGACCGAGAGAAGGAGAAGAAGAAGAATGAGAATGAGGGACTGACAGATGAAGATATGATTCCTGATCCAGGTGTGCATAAGTGTTCCCTCCATAACCAGCCGATTGAGAATGAGCCCATAGAAAGATCAAATGGATCAACTGAGGTTCTCGCTTCAACTGTGATCAAAGAAGGCAGCACTTCATTCCATATGTGGACCAGTAATGCACTGAAGATGGAAAGACATGAAGAAGTGAATACGATGCGTGTGACTGCACAGCAAGGTCTACCCTCTCAAGAAGTCGTCTCGCCACCTCTATTGACTGATAATGATATCACCGAGAATCAGTGTACCATCAATACGATTTTCGAAGTGTATAAACAAGATCACCGGAATAACGATCATTCTTCGATCTCGTCCTTCGATCAGACTGATCTGTGTCTGAAACTTCAGTCAATCCAGAAGAAGAAGGAAGATGCAAATGAGTTCGATGTAGCAAGTTGTCACACTCATATTCATTCAACTGCTCAACATAAAGGAATCCATCCAGACCAGCACAACCAATCTTCCGATCGAGACAACTCTGAGAAATTTCTCTCACGATCATTCCAATTCACTACCGTGGAATTAGTCGGACCCTTGTACTGTCGTGATAGAATGATTGGAATGGAAGCACACGCTCTCCTCTTCACGTGCGCAGAGACTCATTCTATTCATTGGGAGATGATGTGGTCAACAGTAGTGAACGAATTCTTCTCTGCTTTCTCCCGATTCACAAAACAACGAGGATATCCAGATGAGTTGTGGAGTGTTAGTCAACAGCCATCCCGACTCAGAGACACTTCATCGTCGGATCCTCTCACAATGGCGTATGAGAAGCTCCGCGCATGTTTGGAACTTCGATGGAGAATGAAGTGGAAGCACGACTCAATGGAACAATCAAAGTGCCATGAGTTACAGAAGACATGCACTGATCAAGTCAAAGTTATGGTCACATCGCTTCTGAATCCATTCATGGAGAAGGAGATGATGACTGATGTCTTTGTTCAGATAGAGGATATTGTCAATAAAAGATCAACTGAGACAATTCTCGCTCGATCGCTTCTCAATGACTATTCGAAGAACGAAGAAGGGAATATCTGTCGTATGGAAGACCATTCCGACTTCGATATTGATGAATACTATAATGAATTGATGAGAGAAAGAGATGAAGTCTGCGATGAGATCAATTCTCTCCAATGTCGACTGACAGACAGCATACACACGGTGCATGAAATGGAGAAAGTGGATCCAGATGAGGATTTATCAGCACGACATGTACTTCCACTTCAACTCGTGAACCAGACTGATCAAAGATCAATGGAAGAAGAGGATATGAAGAAGGGTTTCCAGCACGAAAAGGAAATGAGAGCGGAGAAGGTGATCAATGCACTCGATTCCAAGTTGCACTTCAAAGAGATCAAGGAAAGCATCTACAGAGTGATGGGACTGTCTGAACCAAGTCGCATCAGACTACGACCATGGAAACCACAAATGATCTCTACTAGAAGAGGTTTTCTCGAGTTGACCAAGGAATTCCCGGACCCCGGAGGACTCTTTTCTCCAATCACAGTCAATCTGAAAAGGTTGGCAAAAAGATTGCACATCGGAAAGAGGAGGTCAAACTGGTTGACCAAAGCTGAGAAAGACGAAGTGAACGATTATATCGGAAGGTTCCGATCATACTTCCTTCATGCCCCGATTATTCCGTTCCCATTATTCGATGAACAAGGGAAGACAGATGGAGACCTGGTTGTATTTTGCCATGGTCACCAATCTTCCTATGCTGCGGCAGTATACTGGATGAGTTCAGTCGACAACGTATCCACTCTGATTCTGGCGAAGGTCCGATTGCTTCCTTCACCTGACCCACTTAAGAGAAGAGCATATGCCCGTCCTGAAGCTGACCTACGTGCAGTAGAACTGGGACTCTCCCTTCTACATGAGGCCCAGAAAGTGCTCACCAATCATGAACCAGAAGTGACTATCGGAGCCGCAAATTGTCTGACAGACTGCCCGACCACTTATCATCGCTTATTGGAACGACATTCGGATAAGATGGATCTGATTAATCGATTCGCTAAGCAGAGAATGGCCAATATCACTGAGAAGGAAGGTTCCATCTTGAGTCATCAATCAGATAAGAATGGACAGAAGACATTCGCCGATGGATCTCTCACATTCGCATTCGCTCCCAAGGAGGCAAATCCAGCGGAACTGGCCACTCGAGGATTGGATATTTTCCATCTTGAGAATCCTTCTGGAAATGCCCTAAGACTATGGTGGCGCGGCACTGAAGATCGTGAAGGAATGAGAAAGGCGCTTCAATCTTTCCCTCCTCCGGAACCTCTTGATTTCGAGAACAGGGACGACCGATATACTTTTTGCGGTGCCGTTGATCCGATGTACAGAAGGATCAAGGCAGATATCGTCGACACTCTGCGATCATGGATCCCTGCTGTGGAAGAGACTGATTCACTCTATGTCACCACGGAAGAAATCAGAGGAATCGGAAATTACAGAGAGTTGATCGATACTGTCGCTCTGCGAATAAGAGAAGAATGTCTGGGAGATCAACGATCAGTACTCCTACCCGCGGACATCTCATTCATCAAGAAGGATGGGGTAGTATCGAGAGAGGAGAGAGAATGGGCGGAGAATATGCTGATCAGACAGCAGCAATCACGATGGAGATGTCAATGGGAAAGGATTGGAGGACTCAGACCACAAAAGGACGGCAACAAGATCATCCGGACAGGAATATCCCGTCCTAGAATGGAAGATTGTCCTCTCGACATCAAGCTCCCATGCATTCTCTTCCCCAATGATCCGTTCACCCACAAGCTGATCCATCATTACCACCATGCAGAAGAAAGATGTATTGGAGCTGAAAGAACACTTGCGTCGCTCAGAGAACGATTCTGGTTGATCGGTGGACTGAAGACTGTTAAGAAGGCTCTGTGGAAATGTGATGAATGCAGACAACAGCATATCCCTGTGCCGCTCAATTTTCCATCCATCTCTACTATGGCCATTATCTCATGCCTACTAACGGTGGTGACTCCATCTGAGAACGCGTCCATCAAGAGCAAAAGAGTACCAGCGGACCTGTCCACTGAATTGTATCAGTCCTCTCCACCTCCTCCTACCACTTCGCTCCTCCCTCGAATGAACGTGCACGGAAGTAGTGCAACAATGAAGACTCCACAGCCTCCACGGTCTCTCAGTTCATGGCTTCTTCCATTCAAGCCATCATGGGACACTCTGTCTACTTCCTTCGCACTACTCTTCTCGCGCGTTTCTGCGGCCCCGCCCAGGGCACGTCCTGAACGTGATAAGAGAATGATGATTGTCCAAGGGAGTCTCACTCATGGCTCTCATACGGATACAGACATCCATGATCTCCAAGTTGCTGATGAGAAGAAGGAGGAACCAAATGTCGTGTTTGGAAGTCCATTCGTACTCCATTTGTGTCTGCTGTTTCTACCAGTTGTCGCCAAGGGCGCATCACCAAGCTTCTCAAGCAGCAGCAGCTCTAGTCCAAGTGCTTCAAGCTCTACAAGCTCCTCGAGCAGCTCAAGTAGCAGCAGCTCATCACCTTCTCCGAGCTCATCATCGATTAGCAGCACCTCTCCAAATCGAGAACCTCCACCAACCAACAAACCAACGAATACGGTTGATGATGTCGATGAGATGGCCCGTATTGATGATGAACTCGTTCAATACTTAGAGAGACATCAGCAGTGGAGGCTGGAGCAAGAACAAGCAAAGATACGAGAGCGGGAGAAGTTGATGTGCGTCAGATCCCCGAAGCAGGATGCATCATCATCATCGTTGTCGAATATACCAGACCGGAGCTCTCGTTCTGCACCGATCTCGCAGTATGCATCAGTTCATACAGAGGTCGATATGCCTTCAGTTGGTGATCGTGCTACTTCAGCGTCTGTGTCACTGACAGAGAAGAGCAACACGGATAGTCGATCATCTCAGCAGAAGCCTGGAGCAGTCGGAGCAATGAATCCCCATCACTACAAAATACAAGTGACTGGTACTGGACGAAGAGTGGTGAACTACAAGGAGAGTGGACGAATCCCTCAGAAGCGGAAGATCGCACGGTGTGAGTTCTGTAACCGCACAAATCACAGTGCTGATCAGTGTCGCAAAGTTGTGGAAGTAGAGAACCGACGTGCAGTACTGACCAAGTATGGGCGATGCTTCGCTTGTCTGAGTAAGGACTGCAAGGGAAACTGTGGTGCCCAATGCGAGAAATGTGACCTCAAGGGTCACCATTCCACAATCTGCATTGAAGAGATTGAGTGATGTGATCCATCTATTCCGATCACATCCATCGAGAGTGCATCTTTCAGTACCGCTCTCAGAGCGTACTGTTTCCATCTCGAGTGTGTACCGCCTCTCAGTACCGCTCTCAGAGCGTACTGGGATCTACGTTCTGCATTCCGATCCTCCTCATCACCCTCGCAGTCTTCACTTCATCTTCATCTTTTCCATCTACTCGCGCGCTGATGATCTACAATCGCACCTCACTATCTCCTGTCGCTGCCACCCCTCGCCCGGGAGTGTCGTGGACTCCACGAACTAGATTATTGATGATTCATCCACACTTTATTAACCCATTGTTTGTAACTAGTTATGTAGCATATTTCACCATTCCTTGCGCTATTTATCGCTTATCGCTCCCAATCATCATGCTTTTCTCATTGCTCATAACTCCCGTGTTTCCGTATCTTCCCCTCTTCTCTCCTTGAGAACCATGCTATCTTACTTGCCCCACTTTTTGTCTCTGGAATCACTCATTGATTCCTTGTTTCTTTCTCTAGCAAGCTAGCACCCCTACCCTCTCTACTCTCGCTTCACCGTGTACCTATATAAACCCCCCGAGCACCCCCTGGCCCTTACCTTCTCTTACCACGGAACCTTTTGCCCTTGTGAACCACTTCTTTTGCCTTTCTTCACCGACGGATTTGTCCCCCTGGTCTCTGACTCGGGGTTGCAAGTCGGTGAGCAAAGGCAAGAGGCGGGTCTCGGGGGCCTTCCGTTGATCAGTTTTCTTTGCTGTTTATTGTATTCTGCGCTCTGTATTATTGTGAGTTGTGAGACGATAAAGGTTGCTCTTGTGCCACGAGCAGAACCTAATTCGTCTCCTTGTTTCGCATAAGAAGATCGTCGATCGTAGATCACGATCTTTCACAAAAGGGGAGCGGCTAGGCTCCTACTGCAGTGACGTCACGTTTGTCGAGGTTCATGCATTCAGTAAATGCATGAGGTGATCGCCCATCAGATTCCATGTTTTTCAATGCCACGTCGCCCGTCAGAAACAGGGGCGAGAGAGCATGCGAATTTGAGAGAGTATCACTCCAATCAATCGATAATCGCAGGTGCGCACGGCCCTCTCCGACACGGCGACGAAGATGTGCGCCCCCGCCGTCGTCATTCTGTTCAGGTACGGTAGAATACGGTATACAGAGGGGTACGGTATATTAATAGTAACGTTCTGGAAAAGTGTATTTGGGATGGATTGGATGACATGAATCGCCGAAAGGGAAAATTCCTGGCCGTTATCTGAAGGGTGGCGCTTGAGATCCCCTAGTTGCCCAATTCCAAATTTTCGATTTATTTGAATGTTTCTCTCATTTCGCACTGCTCATCTTTTCAATTTACCAATTTCTTCTCTCTACAGGCGAATGCTGAACGTTGTCGCGGAAATTCTGATGGAACACGTCATCACGCTCGTCCATTTCAAGTTCGTTTTTTTAAAATTTTAAATGTGTGTATCATTAAAATTAAAACAAGGTTTGAAAATGTGAGCAACTACGCTAGGCGAAGTCGCGTTTCGTGTACACTACGTAGGTGCTCTGGGTTTGGCTCCCATAGTATACATTGGGCAATCAGCATTCGAATAAAATATCACTTTTCTGCAACCAGGTAACGCAACCGTTCCGAGTAGAATAATAGAGCTGTGAAATTCGCACCCTGTGAAAATCTAGATGAAGTCGCGTTTCACGCGCACTACGTAGGTACTCCACGCCTTGCCCACCTAATGAGCTTGTATTTTAAACAATTGTTTTTCAACCAGCGCTCTAGTGTTGCAAGTAGATTATTAGAGCGATGAATGGAGCAGTATTCGGTGTTTGCTCCCCTCTTAGAGTCCTCCATCAATAAAGAAATGAAGCATAAATCATCCTTGCATTATTTACAGTGCGGAGGGCGCGGATCAGATGTCGTTCGACGTCGGCGTCGGTCTCGTTTCCGTCGTCAATTCAGTGCTCGAGCGAACGGAGACGACGATGAGAGTGGAGCACGAGAGGGAAATGGTCAAGGTACGGTAGAGGGAGGATACGGTAGGTACCGAAGATGAGAGGATACGGTAGGTACGGTAGAATTGGGGGAAATGGTCAAGGTACGGTAGATGAGGGATACGGTAGGGATGGGAAAGATATGGTTGATGAGAGGATACGGTAGGTACGGTATGAATGGGGGAAAGGTACGGTAGATGATGCATACGGTAGGGAGATGTCGGGGATGGATATTGACTGTTACCGGTTTGTAGTAAATAAATTGTAAACTTGTTGATACTGGCGAATCACAAATTGTTTCGGTAATATTTTCCATGCAATGAGGACTCTGTGAAACTCGTATTTCACACGTTGCGCAAGTGTGGATGGACTGCGTTTTGGGGATTCATAGATGTTTCTACGCTTCCCTTTCTCCCAGGACCTGTGTAAAATCACTGAGTTCACTGAATTGATACAACGTTTGTATTTGATTCGCGGTTTCATTTCTTCATTTCATCGTTCCAAACTCTTTCTCTCAGGTGCTCTCCTGCCTGCGAGTCCTCTCGCTCTCCGTGCCCAATGCGATGCTGCTGCAGGAGGAGTTGCACGCGTCCGGTGAGGGAGCAGGGATTATTGATTTATCGATTTTAATTGGTTCAAAAAATGTTTTTTCTTAGTAGGAATGCGAAGGTTTTCTGCTAGGTATTAGGGCTTTTACGAACAAGAATATGCATGTTTCACGCATGGCATGTAGGGAGCTAGTGTGGCCAATGAGTGATCGTGGTAGTGCCTACTTCAGGAAAAATCAAAACAAATATATTTAAATTATTTAAACAATAAATTGGTATTTTTAGGCGATGACGAGGCGGAGGAGAAGCTGATGTCGATGAAGATCCATCTGGTGGACAAGGTGAGATCATACCTGAGCGAGGGAGCTCCTTGGTGTACTCCCTCCCTAACTCCGCCCCTCTCTGGTTTCTCGTAACCACTGGTATACCAGTAAAAGTGGGCGGAGTTTACGATTACCACTGGTATACCAGTATCCTGACCACTGGTATACCAGTACGATTTTGACCACTGGTTTACCAGTACCCTAACCACTGGTATACTAGCGAGTCTTACCCGTCGTGTCCAGAACACGCCTTGCCTATAAGGTCCCCTCCAACAGCCCTAGGCAGACGGCTCTCGAGCGTGGATGCCGTCTACTGCGATCCCACCAGGGAACGCCTTTTGGATGTGACTACCGTACAGGGATGTTCCATGTACGGTGGGTTACTGTATGAGATAACTCATGATACAATCGATCAAAAACTCCCAAGCACCGTATCCTGACCACTGGTATACCAGAACCGCTACCACTGGTATACCAGTACCGTTACCACTGGTATACCAGTACTCTAACCACTGGTTTGGATACTCGCCTACCAGTGGTTGGAGTACTGGTATACCAGTGGTTACGAGAAACCAGAGCTCTTCTCTCTCCTCCCTCCGCTCTCTCTCTATCCCGTCGCGTCTAGCACACACCCTCTAATAGATCTAGCGACCGCGAAGCGGCGGCGACCCGTGCTCCGTAGGGAAAAGCGCGCTCATGTATGAGTGAGGTCATTGTTATTTGGCAAATTAGAATGGGTGAGTTGTGGTTTCGTGAACTGCCTTAGGCTGTTGAGAATTGATTATTGCTGATGGTACGAAACCAGATTTGCAAACAAATTATATTTTTTGAGATCTAGGCAAGATGAAATGCGGTTATCGTTGATTAGTCTAAATATATTAGCAATTAGTAATTTAGTTTTGCGTTGTCTGTGGCGATAAAAAGTGGGATGTTTTCGGTGCTTACAAGAAATTGTTAGAAATTGAGTCTAGTGGGGATCCAGTTCTGTTGAATGATAACAAAGTTGATATCCAGGAAAAATTTTCTCTCATCAATTCGTCTAGTATCATCGGTGTTTCCCTAGTTTTATATAGATAGCGTCTGACGTGATTGGGAATATCATCACTGTATCTGAAATATTATAACAGTTATTTTCTCAGGATCTGGCCCTAACGCTGCTGAAGAGACGATCGGACATCAAATTGGAGGGCGGCCGAGGTCCCGTCAAGATCGGATTGTGATCCCTGATTCAGGAGGAGTACGGTAGCGATGTTAACAATCGATAATTTTGACTTTACAAGAGTACTGTATAAATATGCCTAGACAGAGTTAATAACATATTTTGTATAGATATATTATTGCTAATATCGTTGTTCTCGGGTTTTATTGTGATCAAATACTTGCAATTGTGGTGTTGAAGTGATAAAGTATTTCGTGATATAATGGAGTGACGTGTGGAGGCACAGAGTTTGCAACTCTAATATTATCGGTGATGAATTGTTCTACCGTGCTCTAGCCAATTTGGGCTCTTTCGTATAAGGGTAAAACTACTGTAGTCTTTGGCTACCTTATTTTTTGCCAGTGATATTGCTTTATATTACTACCTGTGAAAACAGAGTATTCTTCTTTTGATTTTGTGGAATTTACGAGATGCTGATATTGGATAGAGTTTTCACTTGCTATAACTATCCTCGTTGAAACACAAATCATGTCAGATGGCGAATCGTGTGCAGATTGTGATTGAGGGCTACGTCGAGGGAGACAGGGCCACCGGGACGGTGACACTTATCAAGACCAGCGATGGTGAGTACGGTTGATGGAGGAGAGTACGGTAGAAGATGTGATGTTGAGATATTTGTTTTGGCGAGAGGAACCGCTAAAAAATTAATATGCTTCGTTAGCATGCATCTATGTGTAAATGCTGAAACGTTAAAGAAATGGCTTGTAAAATAAATATAATTTTTATATTCCTTATACGAATTCGTACAATCGTTACGAATACAGTAGTATGGTATATGCATTAGTGACGAAACATAGATACAATAGGTCGAAATTCCAAAAAAAATGGTTTATCTTCCAAATATAATCAGAATTCTCGCAGGCCGAGTGGTCCTCGTCGATGCGGGCGATCCATGGAATGGAGAGGAGCTGAGAGGGCGACTGAAGGAGGAGGGATTGGAGCCCAATGAGGTGAGGCTGTTTAGCTGCCCCAGATAGGTTGGTTGGGGCTGCCGTGCACCATTGAGGGTGCAAAAGGTAATACTTGTAGACTGATGAGATGGGAGGGGGGGTGTCCTAACTAAGATACTAGCTCAACGGAGCTCCGGGTATTTAAGTAGACTCATGGGGATCGAAGATAGAAATAGGATAAGATAGAGGGTGGAGAGGGCAGAAGTAAGTGTGTACCTTGCCGGTCCGTTCTCGCAACCTAAAAGGGGAAGGGAAACGCTAAAGGGAAGGTTGGGGTTTCACGGAGTGATCAATAGCCTGGCTTTTGCTAGTTGACGTTGTCCTTAGCACCAAATACCTTTAATCCCCTTCCAGGTCACCGATGCCGTCATCACGCACGGTCACGTCGACCACTGCGGGAACATGAGCATGTTCAAGAAGGCGAGGTGAGATTGATGTCATTGATGAACACCAGGAGGGATGGTCTGACGAGAAAGAGCATTCCCAAATGAGAGAGTCTTTCGGGAATGCGATGTGAAATCGGATGGTTTAGTGGAAATATGATCAAAGACATAAAAAGGATCCTGAATGGACAAAAATGGATAGTATGAGACGATGCGCCCATCACGTATATGATATGGCCTATTGGGACGTTTGCGTTTCACGGATATGTTATGTGCGGGACCCGTTAATTCCTTCAATGCTTGGTGATAAGACAACTCGACCGAAAAAATTCGAATAACGACATTTCGAACAAGGACTTTTCGCACAATTGCTTCTCCATTCTTGTATTCTTGCACTTTTATGCCCATCGTTAGGTTCTTCTACTCGGTATAAATCGAAATTGATAAATAAACATGAGAAAAAATTAATCTAAACACGCGAAAAATGCTTTCAAAGCAGTGATGAGCGTGAACCTCCAACTCCAGGTTTTCAGGGGGTACAAGAGGGGGTTTTACGGGGGTCTAACAGTGAAAAATCGATTTTTTTTTCGGGGGTTCTGGGTGTGACCGGGGGTCCAATCGCGGGGGGTACACCCCAAAGTTGGAGGGGTCGCTCATCACTGTTTCAAAGACGTGTGCGCGCTCACGAAAATTGTGCGAAATGTCCTTATTCGATTTTGTTTGGTCGAGCTGTCTTATCACCCAATGCTTCTTGCATCTAATTCAAAATCATAACTTAATTAATTTTGCTTGTGATTTATTGAGTTGCTTACAGATTCTTCATGGACGGCGATTGGGCGAAGGACGGACGGTACGGTCAGCGAGAGGTTCGTGAGTGGAGATTTGGCAATACGAGGTTTGCGGGCCCGCAACGAATAGGCAAGGGGAGGGGGAGAGAGATGCGGGCCCAAAACGTCCCACTCTCTTCATTTGATACACTCTCTAGTCGATAACCCTCCTCCCATCTCTCATTGCGGGCTGATGCGGGGACCGTAAGTGAATTACCGTTAGTGGCAAGGCACTCTTGGGTTGCACCATGTCTATAGTAGGATGAGTGAGCCGGGGATTTCGATTCGCTGTCTTCTTTCAATCGTAGATAAATAATCATAATGTACTGTCGATGAAGCTCTTATTATTCTAGACATTTTTAAATGATGCAATTACCACATCGCCAGCGTATGTGTCTATATCAGTGCATAACCCAAATCCAAAACGCGTAACCTGCGTGTAACCGTAAATTGCGTAACCCAAATCGGCCGGGTGCTGATCGCTCTGATTTCCTCTATATTCTAGACACACTAGAGTATCGAGGACTGAAATGGGCGTACGGTAGCTGGCTTACCGTATCCTTTTCTTCCGCTCAGGACCGTCACTCGATCACGCCTTCCGTGTGGATCGAGGCGAGACGAGGGCACACGGCGACTGATCTCATCGTAGTGGTGGAGGAGGAGGAGAGAGGAGGAACGGTAGTGGTGGCGGGTCAGTGGCTTTATTATTTACTATGGTAAAAGTGGTTATGACTAGAGTTGGCAATACGGGCTAAACGGGCCCGTATTGGCGCCCCTCTCCATTACGGGCCCGTTTAGAATTCGAGAGAGGAGGGGGAGCTAAACGTGGCACGTTTAGCTAAACGTGCCACGTTTAGCTCCCCCTCCCCTCTAGTCCCCTGAGATGGGAAGCGCTCTCTTCATTTCGCATGCTCTCTCGCTCGGAACTAGGGAAGAGGTAGGGGAGAGGGAGCTAAACGTGCCACGTTTAGCTTCCCCTCCCTAAACGGGCCCGTTTTCCCGTTATCGTTTAGACAACCCTAGTTATGACTCGTAGACGAAGCGTACCGGGTAGATGAATTTAGTTTTGTCAGCGACGGGGAGTGACGTCATTATATTTATTTTGGGTTCAGAGGGAATAGGAACAGAGATTAGAAGTAGGGAATAGGAAGTGGTTCTATCACATAATCGAAGCTGAAGCGTACCGGGTGGAAGAATTTAGGTTTTGCACTTTGGTATCTTTTTAGGGTTAGAACTTGAATCAGAGAAGCGATTGCAGTAGGGAAAAGGTGGCGAATATGGCTCGTAGGCATAGCTGAAGCGTACCGGGTAGATGAAAGACGGTGTTGGTGGCGGGTCTGTCATTATTGTGTTAGAAGTCAAACAAAGACGTCATTAGCAGTAGGGAATAGGTGGGGAATATGGATAGACGATGAAACTGGAAGCCACCTAGTAGCAGGGTGTTGCATTTTGAAGAACAGTAGTAACGAGGGAGGTGAGTGACGTCATTACCTTCATTGTGTTAGAAAGGGTGGATGGGATCAGCAGTAGGTGAAGCGGGATGACACCTAGTGACTTTTTTCATGTACGTTGAAACGGTGGTCGAGTTGATGCGGCGCCACTAGGGGTTAGAGACGTCATCATCTTTATTGGGTTAAGAGGGAAGAAGAAAAGTAAATCAGCACGATGGGATAGGTAGTTGTTATGTCTAGTAGGTGATACGCTTAGTCACCTAGTGGCTCGCAAGTTTGCCGCTTGGAATAGTCGTTTTGGTTGGTTTGTTATGTTATATTGTATTCAGCTTAGAAGGGAAAGATCAATAAGTCATTAGTGGTAGGGAATAGGAAGTGGTTGTAAATAGACGCTGAAGCGGAATGTCACCTAGTGACTGAATGCGGGGTTTTGTAGTTGAAACGCTAGTGGTGCGTATTAGCCTGGTGGAATTTATGACTTTTAATGTAACTATAATTTGAATATCGTTGCAGGCGATCTATTCGAAGACGGGGATGATGAGGAGAAATGGAGGGGCAACTCGCAGTATCCAGAAGAGCATGAGGAGAGTAGGGAGTATGTGAGGTGAGCGAGGGGTTACGGTAGTGTATCGAGAACTGAAATGGGAGTAATGTATCGTGGACTGAAATGGGAGTGCAGTAGAGTACTAAATTGGGGGATACTGTAGATTGTTGAAAACTGAGATGGGAGTACGGTAGCTGACAATCGATTGCAGGCGGATCGCGGACTGGATCGTGCCCGGGCACGGTGACGTATTCAAAGTGGAGAAGAAGAGTTAGGGTACGGTAGAGTTGATATTAGAGTACGGTAGCCGACGGGTTATTGAATTTCGGTTTTTGTTCTGTTACAGTTTCGTAGCTTGTCATATCAGAGATTGTGCTAGCAGGGAAGTTTTGTTGTATTGAAATTATTGCGGCTCATTATGATTGTTGATAAATATAGTGTATAATAATTGTTTTGTGTTGGAGAATGAATGGAAAGGGTTCGAGACCCCACAAGAACTATCTTTCAAGTTCTCATGAACTCCCTAAACAGTTTATTTCAATTTACTGTTTATTTCCGTTTTGAACATGCTATAACGAACAAATTATCTTGATGATGAGCGTAGCAACTGAATTAAATTTAATTGAATTTAGTAATTTGATAATAATTGACAATCAGATGTCCTCCCAATCGCTGCGTTATCTCACGCGGCTTCGACTGCTGAAGATTGCGCCCTCATCGAGTGAGATAATTAATTGTTATTGTGATTGTTATAGGTTTTTTAAACACGGAACTGGATATCATTAGTGCTTGCAAGATTCCAACGTGTTCAATAGAAAGTGTGAAGCAGGAATGTGCTTTGTGCTGAATTTCGGCAGGAACCAAGAATGTCGTAAAATCCTAATGGTGGTGGGCAAGGTTCTCTGGTGTTTGCGTCTAAATGTGTGTGTTAGTAGGCCCTACTAAGTAGGGTGATTCGTACTTCCAATATTTCCTAATTTTGGATTTTACAGCAATTAATTCCAGGCAGATCAATATCGGCCTCGCCGATGCTCAGTCGGAGAAATCAACGCGGACCCGGAGAGTTAGTGTTTCATCCTTTCTAAATCACGGGGACATATTTCTAATTTCAATGACTCTTAGGCAGTAATGTGATAATAACTTTATAATGCTAGCTGTTGAGAGAGAATCAATTCGATCCATTGTTGATAAGCTTTACAAATGGCGTGAAACCGAGAAAGTCAAGTCTAGGCAAGTAGTGGAATCTCGACAGTATTGGGGGTTTTCTCCTATCTGTTTAAACAATACCTTATCCTCACCTTGGTTGGCATTTCGAAACCTTCAAAAGAATATCATTTAAACCATCCTATATTTTTCGATAGATTTTTATCAAACAAAGGGCTTTCTTCTTCGAACGTTGTCCTCATCACTAATGTCTCTTCAGAGGCACTCCGTTCCGTGGCAACCAGAAGGGCGTCCCTGCGGACAGAGGAGGAATGACCATCGATGATCTCATCGTGCCGAAAGTCAGTTACATACATTTTCATAACTATTGTGCCGGTAATCAGACCACTATATATTTAAGGGAATCTATCGTCTGACCACAATATATCCACTAAAAAATCTGATTTTAAGCCATTAGACCTCTGCTATTAGTGTCTGACCACTATATATTTTGGGTCCCCGGTTGTCAATGAAAAAGTATGGTCAGTTATGCACTTCCTGAAACGTAGAAATGAAGGGTCTTAACAGATCAGAATAATGTGTCGAATTTCTTCACTTCTGGGTTGGGGTTTGTAGGGGAGGGGTGGCAGAATGACCATCGATGATCTCATCGTGCCGAAAGTGAGTGGTTAATTAATATTAAATCAATTATTTAAATATTTATTAGTAATTGTTATTGCGAAGTACAGCGGGATTGATTGCGTCAGAAACTAGTTGTCATGTAGAGCAGCTGAAGCAGAAAAGTGAAGGGGCTAAACAGATCGGAATAGTTTGATTAATTTCCACTTCTTTGGGTTAATTTTTTGTATGGTGCAGTCAGGTACGCTTGATTGCTCATGCAAGCAACTTGCAGCATTGTAAGCCTACTGAAACGGAGAAGTGGATGGGGCTAAACGACATAATATAATTTCGAATATATATACATATATATATAATTTGCAGAGTCTGCCCGAGCTGAGCACGTCGGGCACGATGGACAGCGAGTGGCTCACGGACATTGATGTGGTGAGGAGGGGAGGGTATGGAAGGATTGCATGCTAGTCGCGCCGGGTTAGAGAATATGCAGAGTAGTGACGTCAATTCAATACCCAATACTCAGAGACAATACCAATTAATTGGGTAATTGGTATTGGGTTGACCAATTAATTGACTTTTATTCCTCATTTTCCGAGGGAGTGAGCTGCCGCAAAGTCAATTAATTGGGTATTGGAATTGGTTGGACATCCCTAATGCAGAGTGAGAGATGGACGTGGCGGCAGGAGGGTCTGTGGAACAATAAAGGGATTGTGTGGCTTGTTAAGGGTGACGAATTAATTGAAAGTAATTGAAGTCCCAATGTTTTCCTGGTAAATGATGCTGTAGTGAAACGGAGATTGTGCGTGTGATAGGCATGTTGAGAGGAGGGCCTGTGAAATGATAAATGGATAGTTTGTGACTTCTTTAGGATAACGAAACTCGAACAATTGTACCACCAACGTTTCTATGTAATATGAGGATGAGGTGAAACGGTGAGCGTGCGGATTGAAAGAGCAGAGCTGTTTAATTTATGGGGAATAGCAGTTTAACATGGATAACAAAAATGTCGGAAATGAAGTTCTTAGACAATCAATATTTCCATCTCAATGTCCAGGGTACGGTCAGCCTCGTGGTGGAGGAGTTCATGCGACGACCGATGGTGCGACAGCAAAGTGAGGAGAACGGACTGACGGATAAGATATTCATGAAATCGTTTCTGTGAGTTCAACCATTGTTTTGCTTATAGGAGCTTCAATGAAAAAGCGCTCGTATAGACCATTTGTATAGACCATTTGCTTATCTAAAACAATAATATAGCAATCGTGAACGACTAGTTTGATTTTTAAAACTGGTGAGACAGCAGAGTGAATCATTTCTGTGAGCCATTGCCCCTCTAATCATTGACAAGTAGGCTCACAATGAGATATCAAAGGTTAGTGCACTGCCCCGGATTCGGTGTGTACATTTGCCGTTGCTATATCAAATAATATGAGTACATTTGCCGTTGCTATATCAAATAATATTACTTTCTAACAGACTTTCGCGAAAAATTGTGGTCTAAAATAATTTCTACGAAAACATTACTCGTATAGTACAAAAGCTTATTAGAGATATGCCTGAAACTAGCAAACTACGCTCGCTGCGCTCGCTCCGTTTGCTAGGTGTCGCCGGGTTATCCCAGTCATCTGCAAACGCTTCGCAACGCTTAACCAGTCCTTTGCAAACGCACTATTTCTCACGAGCATTCCGCGATCGTGAAAGTGTATTTTTAAGCTTCATTTTTTTTAGGTGAATAGCGCTAGGTGGGTGTCGCCGGGTAGCGTATTAAGGTTTTATCCCAGTCATCTGCAAACGCTTGCGAAAGGCTCGTGAGGCCTCGAGCGACCCGAAAAAAGTTGGGATGGAGCCACTTCGTGGCTCCATCCCAACTTTTTTCGGATCGCTCTCGGCCTCACGAGCCTTCCGCAAGCGTGAAAGTGTATTTTAAGTACCATTTTCTTCTCACAATAACTCATATATTTCACCCAGTGAACTACGCTAAACGTAGGACTCCATCAATTTAAAATAAACGTCATAAATATGACCCAGTGAACTAAGTTTAACCTAGTCGACTACTTTGGTATACGGTGATAGTGGTACGGTATCGATTTATAACAAAAGTCATAAATCGAAAAAGATTTGGATCTTCACTTGAGCAATTCACCCGAATTATAAGCGAAAACAGCGTGAAAAACACTTTTGTAAATAAGTATTTCGTAATATTGCATAGTGATGACGAAATAGATTATCTTTTTTTTGAAACTTTCGATTATCAGCCGTGGTGGCACGGACTATCGATTTGGTCGAGTTTCCGGCGAAAACGGCGTAAAAAACGAATTATTGCATCATCATTACGTAATATTGCATAGTGATGACGAAATAAGTTATTTATTTTTTCGAGAATTTCATGACGAGCCATTTGGTTCATTACGTGATCGATTTGGTTTAGTTTGAGACGAGTTCTACGCGAAAGACGGATTATTGCATAATGATGACGAAATCAATTATCGATTTTTTTTGGAAATATTTTTCACTACAAGTCTTTTACTGAAGGAGTTAGGCTTGGAAACGAGCGAAAAGAGCGATTTCAAGCAATTTCAGGAGCGTGACATACATACATACCCACCCACCCACATACGGACGGACAGACAGACACAAAAATTTTATAGTCTCTTAGTAACACGGAACAATCGTGAACGAATTGATTTCTTTTTTGAATTTGTGCTTGCTTCGTTTACATTCAAGCATTAAATGTTCGCAAATCAGTGGCGACTAGTCTGAAAGTTTGACTCTTTCATTATTAGTTCCTTCCCTGACAATTACCTTCTGGCAATCCCAACTAGCTCTATTTCGCTTTCACTGAGATGATATCACGATAAGTCGCCCAAATTGCTCAGTTCCTTCCGCGCGCACTGCCTGAACGTGGCGGCACTGGAGCCAGCCCTCGTCGTCACCCTCAAGGACATTATTCATGTAATTTAATTTAATTATATTAATTTAAAATATATTTATTCAAAATTTGGATAATTAATGGTATAAGTGAATTTAGTGTTTCAGAAATAGTCTAAAATTGGTTTTGTTCATGGATTGTCGATGTGCGTGTCAATGATTCTTTGAATTAAAATCAACTTGTACAGAGATCTTTTAAAGTAGTCGACATCTTGGTGTTTCACCTATGCTCTATATCAAGCGCAATACGTGGATAGATAGAAATAACACTTGGAATAAATTCATCGCTGCTATTAATAATAATATCTCAGGACAAGCACGACGTGGAGCGGCTCTTCCCCTACTTCCTCAGCCACGCGAGAAGGGTGAGTGGGAGATGGTCTTTGATCTTTGAGTTTAGTTGATCGTATGGGGTTATTGGATGGAAAGGTGCATTTGAATGCATTTGAATACAGTATGTTTGTTCATATGTATTGAACGTGGATGGTATCTTCAAATTGAAGCTGTTCGAAAATATCAGAATAATTTAATATCGTGAAACAAGGGATAGAAAACTACTAGCTTGTTAAATTCCATGAACAGCGCAGTGAATTTAGAATTCATCAAATACCAATTAAAATAAATAATCTTTGATCTTTACAGATCTTTCCTCATCTCGAGGCGATGGACGATCTACGAATGATCTCTGATCTCACGCAGCCCCACAACTGGTGAGCATTCACTCTCATTTTCTTATTTCTCCTCCAGATCGAATTATTAGATCTGCGGTTGTGCGACATAGAATGCTCTGGTAAAACTGGCGAACTTATTGTAAATTGTATTTGAGAGCATCTACGTAGCAAACGCGAAACGCGCAAGTGATTGGTGGAAAATTGAAAGTTGCAGAATCCATTCGCATTCGTAGCATTCCCCTATGCCCCCTTGCAACTCCTTTAGCTATCATCATATCCTTTGAGATTATTTTTCTCTATTTGTGGCATGTACAGGTACCGCTTAGGGATATTTTAGACATTATTGTGTCGTCATAAAGCTGAATGCATTCAGGTACCCCGAGGCGCGGACGGTGCAGCGCAAGATCTTCTTCCACGCCGGCCCCACCAACTCGGGCAAGACCTACCACGCATTGCAGAGGTTGGCATGGGGGAGGGAGGGCATACATTTTCATTGCCTACCGGGTACCAAAAATATATTGTGGTCTGACACTAATAGCCGAAAATATGTAGTGGTCTATGGCTTAAAACTCGACTTTATAGCTGATATACTGTGATCTGACGACAGATTCCATTAAATATACAGTGGCCTGATTCCCGGCCCGGTAGTTATGAAAATGTATGAGGGAGGGGGTTGTCTGATTGGCACTTCTCTGTTTTTTGGCCCAACCTTTTCTCGCTGAGTATTCCCTCCCTATCATTCTCATTCCCTACCCCTTCACATTAAGAGCGGTCCCCGGATAATTCAACATAATTGAAAGTAGATTCGACTGTGTGTTATGTAGAGACAGTGAATCGGGAAAGGTACGGGCTGATGAAGTGAAGTAAGTTTGATTCGATTTTTCTCCTTTTAAAAATCTATTAGTCTGTTTTCGGAATGCGACGAGAATATTTCATTGAGAAACAGGGAAGATATTGTGTTATGTAGAGACAGTGAATCTAGAAGCACGTGGGTTAGAACGAGAACATTTGAGCAATTTCTCTTTTCGCTATTCAAGTATTCCGGAAGATCCAGAGCACGAAGCAAGACCATGATGAATCGTTTGATAGAAGGGAAAGCTGATGAATAATGTCCGTCATCGGGAATAACGTGGCTGTTGTTCGCCTGAGCGTTGCCAGTCGGTTAAAAACCAATCAGTAGCCTCATCGTACTTACAGATTCCGCGAGTCGAAGAGTGGCGTCTTCTGTGGTCCGCTGAAGCTGCTCGCTTCGGAGGTAAAGCATATTCATTTTTTGTTATTTATGTTGTTCATGGAGAGAGAACAGCGTTGTATGGTAGACTAATATAGCTAAAAGTGTTCAGGTCTTCACGAGACTGTCCACGGATGGATTCAAGATTGACATGGTCACGGGAGAGGAGAGGAGGTGAGAGAAAACCTTTTTTTAAAGTTGAAATCGGTCAGCGAACATGATCGTCATACGAGTGGGGCTATGGGCCAGAGATGCAACGTGATAGTGACGGGCTCTCTCGTTTAGATAGTTGATCGATTGATGCGAAGTTAGAGAGTTATATAGAGAAGTTCAAATTACACGACCGTTTAGCGAAGGCCAGGTGCCATCTTAAACCAGGGATCCAATACATAGGTCCCTGGCAAAGAGTAGATGTATGGTGCATGCGAAAGAGTCAAATCGCGAGCCAAAATACGAGTTCATATTTTTAAAGTTTTTTCTCCTTTTCGTAGGAAACTTCTATTACAGTTTTATTGCAACGCGCGGATGTATGGTGCATGCGAAACACTCCAGTCGCGGGTCCACAATACGAGTTCATATTTTTAAAGCTCCCTTATTACCTCTCTTCGCCAGATTCGCCATCGACAATCTCCATCCATCTCCGCACATCTCGTGCACCGTCGAGATGCTGTCGACGAACATGCGCGTCGAGGCGAGTATATATATTTAAATATTGGAGAAACAAGGTATTTTTGAAAGTGCTTGTCCTAAAAATAGGTCAAAAGCACCCGCACCTATCGTGCTTCACCTATGGAGGAAGTTAGCTGGAAGGGAGTGGTGCAATGATTTTCGTCTATTTTTGAAATATTCCTCTTTTCATGCGCTGCAGAACTGACGCTGCGTATCACTAAAAATAGGAAGAGACCAAGAATAATTTTCTCAATTATCTAAATTCCACATGTTCTCTCTGTTCAGTGATCGATAAGCGATCATGAGAAATTGAGAGAGAGCCCCATCCATCGACGATAACATCATCAGTGGTGAGCGTGACCCTCCAACGCCAGATTTTGCGGGGGTACAAGTGGGATTTTTCGGGGGAACTAACGTGAAAATCGATTGTTTTCGCCTAATAATTGGGTGCACGGTGGGTCCAATCGCTTACACGCCAAAGTTGGTGGGGTCGCTCAACACTGATCCATCGACGATGACATCCCCTCTTCCCATTGCAGGTTGCCGTCATCGACGAGATTCAGATGCTGCGCGACGAGCAGCGAGGATGGGCGTGGACGAGGGCGCTGCTGGGAGTGGCGGCTGATGAGGTTAGACTGTGTAGCTACTCCTAGGGATGAGATGGTGGGGCAGCCTCACAGCGTAGAGTATACAAGTAGTCGACTATAACGTTTGATCTACTGTAGGTATAAAACTATTTTTACGACGGAAGACCACTGAACCATTACATTGCACACTTCTCGGTCTGTCTTATAGTAATCGTCGTGAATAGTGAATCCGCCGGCCCAACAAGAAAAGAATTTTTTTTAATGGGAACAATCCTACTACCAATTTCGTTCATCATGATACGTAGCTACAATGAAGCCCGATTCGTACAGGTGCATCTGTGCGGAGAGGTAGCCGCCATCGATATCGTCAAGAAGCTTCTGGAGCCGATCGGAGAGACCGTCGAGGTATGGGTGATCTTTGATCTTTGGGGATTGCGGCATCCAGAGTCTTGTGTATTCTATATTGTCGTATGCAAGGAGCTCAAACAAGGGCGGATTGAACGTTGATCTTTAATCGGTCGTCTAGTTTCGGATTCTGAACTGTGTGGAAAGTTCCCAAAGCAGTTTCGAGGACTGATTGATCTCTGGTCTTGCAGGTAATAACGTATGAGAGGAAGACGCCGTTGACGATCGCCGAGAGAGGGTTGGGCAGTCTGAGTGATGTGAGTTACTTCCCTTTATCCTAACCCTAGTGGATAATTAATTCAATTGAGCTAAAGAGGAAAGATTGAAGTTGCCTTCTCCAATGACGGAATCGTGAAACACTAAACAAAAGAGCTGGTTTTTTTTGTATAATTGCGCGAGTTGAAAGGACAGATGTTTTTTGGTAGTTCTTTGATTTTGCTGAATATTCTATCTTATCGATTAAAAATGGCGCGAGTGTTCAACTAGGTGGTTTGATGATTTTGAGGTTTCTCTAAAGTGTTGATAGAAATGAAAGAATAATTTTACTAGGGCTACTAGGGGCAAAAAAAAACCTAGTCTAGGGCAAAAAAAACATAAATGACATAAAGTAGGATTGTGTTATTCTGCGTAAATTACAAATGCCGCCTGGTGGATCGAGATTACGCTAGGTCTATGAGACCACGATGGCGTGCGAATTTCGATCGTGCTTCATCAATGATTGAAAAAGATATATAATATATTTAATTATCTAATTGGTAGGTGCAACCGGCGGACTGCATCGTGTGCTTCAGCAAGCGGAACATCTTCTCGATTACGAAGCGATTGGAGATGATGGGTACGGTATTGAGTTCCTGAAGATTACGGTAGTGATGGGCACGGTATTGAGTTCCATAGGATTACGGTAGTGATGGGCACGGTATTGAGTTCCATAGGATTACGGTAGTGATGGGTACGGTATTGAGTTCCATAGGATTACGGTAGTGATGGGTTGTTACGTGGTTTCTTGATTACTGTAATCCACCTAATCGATATCCCGCAGGCATCAAGCCGGCCGTGATCTACGGCGACCTTCCGCCCGGCACGAAACTGGCCCAGGCGGCCAAGTACAATGACGTCGACGACCCCTGCAATGTCCTGGTGAGTACGGTAGATCACGGTAGAGTATCGATTGATTGGAAGAGCTCAAAACTAACTCGCAGGAGGGTTGGAGATGCAGGCAATGTACGAGCGTGTTTTGTTTTCTAAAGAGGTTGCAACCGACGTTCCATTGTCGAACAGCAATGATGGACAACAAAAGAATGCGTGGAAGCGTAAAAAACCTGGTCGAAATTCAATTTGGGCTTGTTATAGTTTGATTGACAATTTCCACCTAGTGAATTAGCGCCTCGCCATTTCTTGATGAACCATAGCTACTTGAACTGAGCAATGAGATGTTGCCCTATGGATCAAATAAAAATTAAATATTCGAATTCCTAGCAAAAAATTTTTTTAATCCGGTTGCGCTATAATGTGAAAAATAAATCGGTACTTTGCGCAGACTTTTTAAATCTATTTTTTGGACGATCAAAAATAATTGGGTTTAAAATGTGTAGCAATCTCACCCGGCTGTTCGGTGCCGCTATCATCCTGCTTAAACCCTTGCGAGTGATACGGAGTGATTTTTCTCGGTCCTTAAGGTACTAAAAATGATAATGATTGATTTTCTAAAGTCAATGGAGTGACCTATACTGATATGATTGTTATACAAATCATACGAATATTAAATAAATTCTTAGGTGGCGACAGACGCTATCGGAATGGGTCTCAACCTCAACATTCGCCGCATTATCTTCGCGTCTACAGTGAGACAGGGCAAGTTGCTGCCGACGTACTCGGCACTGCAGATTGCGGGACGGGCGGGAAGGTGAGGCCTTGAGAAGAGGGTGTGAGCTAGAAGCGCCGGGTTAGAAAGGGGAGGGAGAGGCGCGAGCTTTTGAGGCAGATGAGGAAGGGCTGGAAGGTGAGATCAGATGGAGATCTTGACAGGAAAGTGTGTGCTAGAAGAGCCTAGTTTGAATAGTAGGGGCACGTGCGAGTGATTTTGAAAGAACGAGAGACAGGAAAAGATTTACACTGTGCGCAAGGTACTTCCGGTTTCGGCGACATGCGGTATCGTGGTTTCACGGTAGCATTAAGGGAGTGGGGAGTGCTTAGCATTCGTTCATTATTCTTTGATTATTTCCCAAAATATAAAAAAAAATACAATATTCACCCCCATGTCAGATACGGCACAGCGCACGAGGGCGGAGTGGTGACCACCCTGCGACCGTCCGATCTCAGCGTCCTCAAGGATATCATGGCCAAACCGGTACGCTTCTATTTTATTTATTTATTAATCCATATCACATAATATGCTGCTGTAAGTAAGGCGAACTTTGGTTTTCTTGATGGTATTCAATCTAGCATTGTAAAGGAGTTAGACGTGGAGCTGCAATAATTCTGCTGATAAGTACGCTTTTAATTTTGATGATCTACCAATCAGACTCATATTGAATTTCGGCTTTGTCACTAGGGATAACATCTTGTTGAAGCGCAGTGTCACTAGGTCGAATTTGAAAATAATCTTTTTCTGAAATTCAAAATTTCAGGTGGAGCCGATCGACAGCGTGGGCATCGCGCCGACGTTCGATCAGATTGAGACGTTCTCGTTCCATCTCCCGCAGGTACGGTAGCTAGGGGATACGGTAGGTAGAGGGGGGGGGGGGTACGGTAAAAATGTTGTGAAGATTCACCCGCACTATCCATTTCGATGGCTAGTTTGAAAGATTTGGTAACCATATGATTGTGATGAAGCAAGCATTGTGCTGGTTCTTTTCTTTCTTTCAAAGCGGTCGTTCGACAAAGGAGTGATCGGTCTCACTTATTTCTTAATGCATATTAGTCGATCAGAGAAACCGAGAACAGGCGAAAGTGAGATCATGTCCATCCTCGCGGTAGAATCCCTGTACCTTTGGAGATGCGCAGGACACTAACATTTTTGTTATGACGCTCACACAAATGTTGGTAAAGGTAAAAGGTGTATCCACGTCAAGCGATTTTACAGTCGTAAGACAACGCTAGGTGGGATCCACTGGTAAGGCCAGCTGTTAGATCTACAAATGTTGGAGAGAAGTGTAAATTAACGATGATGATCAATCATCAGGCGTCCTTCGTTCGTCTCCTGGACATCTTCGTCTCCGTGTGCTCTGTCTCCGATCACTTCTTCATCTGCACCGTCAATCAGATGAAGGAACTCGCCCAATTGATCGATCGGATTCCCCTGCCACTCAAGGTATGACGGTAGGATGGGGTACGGTAGGATGACTTATCGATCGACGGTTCACGGAACCCTGAAGGTATACGGTAGGATGATGTACTGACTCGTGAAAAGGGTAAATTTGATTTGAAAGTAAATTGGAGCTCGGTACTTCACGCTTCACGGATATTAGATAGCGCATGTAATTCCATGGTGACAATCCTTTTCTCGTTCCTTTTGTACACTAAAATTCATCATTTCAAGAGATGGCGGACTAAATTGTGATCTTTGATCTCTCATTCTCAGATCCGGTACACCCTCTGCATCTCTCCCATCAACGTGAACAACAACAAGTTCGCCGAGGCGGCATTTATAAAGATGGCCAGGAGGTATTTTTTAATTTATTTTTTTTAAATAAGGGAGAAATTTGATGTTGCACGAAAAGTGTATCTTGGTTGCGTTTACGATGCTTTAGTAATGGGCTTGATTACTCCTTGAACAAAATTTCCACTATATCCGAAGACTACAGCGCTAGTAATTTGTGAATGATGGTATCGTACCAGGCCATTTGAAGCTTCACCAGCAGAACATCCTTCAAGGGGACCAGTGTCGTTAATCATTTGAAATTATAGACTAAGAATTGCTCCCCAATCATCCTTATTCTCGCCCTTTTATTTCGTGCTTCATCAACAATATATCATTGAAGTTGCCCAGTTGCGTGAATAATACCTTCTTTTTGTTTCAATAGTACAATTGCCATCTCTTCCCATCTTTCAGATTCTCGTCCGGTCAGTCACTCACTGCGGACTGGCTGTTCGACATCGTCGGCTGGCCGCCCGCCCCCGTCACCAACCTCAACGACCTCGTCCATCTGGAGAATGTGAGCGAACAATGATCTTTGATCTTCGCCTTTTTTTTACTATTTTAGGTTTTCAAATAATGAAGGATCGCAATGTGTTTGGTACAATTTGAGGCTTATTGAGAAATGATAAACAGGAAACGGACTGATCGCTTTCTTTAATAAGAATGAAGTTATAATCAGCGAGTGTAAAGTGGGTAAAGTTGGCAATACGGTGGTAACGGGCTCGTTATTCCGCTACAGTACAAGAAATCCTTTTTTCAACCCGATAATATGGCCCTTCTCCAGGTATACGAGATTCTGGACACGTATCTGTGGCTGTCCCTTCGCTTCCCCGATATGCTGCCGGATGAGGAGATCGTGAGGCAGGCCGGGAAACAGGCGAGTTTTATTATTATTATTATTATTATTTAGTTTTCCCCGGATTAATTACCCGAAAATTTGTAGATATTGGGTAAATTAATGGGTCTAGGGCAATGCGCTTGATGATGGTAAAGTGAGGCAGGCCGGCAAGCAGGTTGGCTGGTTTTTAGATAACTCATGTGGACCGTACAATGCGGCAAGCGCCGAATTGACAGGTGTCGATGGTTATGGAATTTTATTTGCTGGAGAACAGACAACGATTGTCGATGGTTAAATCGATGCGTTATTGACGGTTAGGTGAAGCACAAATTGTGCGTGTGCTGAAATGCTGATTAATCGAAATTATTTGACAGCTCGGTATTCTGTGTGAGCAAGCGATTAAATTTTTTTCTACACCAGGCATTTTTCATCGATTGAATTTTCGCAAATGAAAAGGTAGATGAATCATGTGTGAAACACAAAGCAAGCTAGTGCTTGGACAAATGAAATCTTAATGTTAAAAATAAATTTCAGGTGGACAATCTGATTCGCGAGGGCGTCGAGAACATGAGCAAACTGCTGGGCGGGCACGATGGAAAGCAGGTACGGTAGTCAGTGTGGTACGGTAGGACGGAGGGATAAGGTGAGGAGTACGGTAGTTAGGGAGTACGGTAGGGCACGATGGAAAGCAGATGAGTGACGGTCTGACTCTCTCGATTTGCCATGCTCTCTCGCCTCTCTGATCGACGAGAGAGCACTGATGTGTGAGAGGGTGAGAAGATTGAATATGGAGTACGGTAGTCGATGCAGGGAATACGTTAATGCAGAGGGACAGATCAATCGTCCGACTCTCTCACTTCACGCGAATTGAGAGAGAATGGGAAAGTGAGAGGGTCAGACCATCCCTCTAGTGATAATGCATGTACGCCGTACGGTAGATTACTGTTTATTCCTCCTTGGAGAGATAAGTGTGATTAGAAGATATGAAAAGCCAGTTGCGGACAACTCTCGGTTACGGTCTGGCAAAGTACGGTATTATCAGGGTTCAATCGAAAAGACGAACGAGCGTAAGGCGAGGGCTGCAGAAGAGGACAGAGAAGAGGAAGAGAGGGAGAAGGAGGAGGAAGAGGCAATGGCCATGCCAGGAGAGAAGAGGAGGAGGGGAAAGTGAGTTGATATTAGAGTTTTGAAAACGAGCGAGTACTTGTCGAAAAATTGAAACGAGTACTCGTTTTCCGATCCATTCGAGTACTCGTATTGCTCGCCGAGTGGTCGTCGGATAGAAAACGAGTACTCGTCACTCGCGAGCACGTGCGTTTCGCGAGTACTCGCCTCATTCCTCTAAATATTGCGTTGCATAGCGTGTCAGAGAGGGGAGATAATCCAATTATTGCGGCGGAGAGGGTCGCTTGTGATTTTCCCTCTCCCTTTCATTCTTGGTCATCCCAAGGGAACTGCGCGGTCGAGAATGAATGAAAGAGATGGAACATCTCTCAATCTATGCTAGTCAGTGTGTCGATTATCGACAAATTATTATGATACGAATGAAACATACCTAGAACCTCTCTTTATTCAGTTATTCAATTTCCTGTATGAGTGAAACATAACATAGAAGCCACATAAAATTGATTGTTGAGGCGTTTCGAGCACAAATCAAAAGTTTTCTGGGGACTGGGGAAATATATGAACATTCCGCCAACGCAGATCTCTTCGTAGACCCACTGTGCACAAGTTGTAAAGAGAGAATTTTCAATTTCCAATTTTGAACTGATTTGTACTGTAAAACGTGCGATAAACAGCGAAATTACAGTACAATTCGTATTTGGAGTTTATGTGCATAGTGAAACATGAAGTGATTGGGTATTTTTGTATGAATGGGCGTTATCCTTATTATGTCCGTTGGAATGCTCCTTGGTGAGAAGAGGAGGAGAGGAGAGTGAGTTGGAATGTTGTACAACAAATGCTTCCATTTATCAAAAAAAGATATTCGATTCGGAATGTATGAGAGTGGTGAAACACGAAATGACTTCGGGTTGATTTTGATTTTTACTTACAGTTCATCTGGTACACTTGTAATTGTGGCATGCTCGGAGTTTGTGCGCTTAGTGAAGCATGAATTCTATTTGGTGCAATGTTTATTTTTCGTAGTTAATTAATTAATTATTAATTTAAATATTGTAAATCATTGAGGTCGGTACTGGAGCGAATGATGGCGAGAGGAGTCCTATCGAAGGAGGAAGCGGCCACACTGAAGAAGGAAATTCTCGAGAAGGAAGGACAGGAAATTTAGGGAGAGTACGGTAGCCTACCGTAACCCAATTGACTACGGTAGTACGATAAACTACAGTAGCCCGATTGATTACGCTAATGAAATGTACCTACCGTATTCCACCATCTGAATTTATTGTTAGGAAAATATAGGAAAGTTAGGCTCGTTGATAGACACATTCGTCATAATTTTGTTGTTTCTTTGCGCATGTTACGTTGTTGATTTCTTGTTTGCTTTTGATAAAGATTATCAATTTATAATCAGTTATTTTGTGTTTTGTGCAATGTTGAAGGTGATCATTCGAAATATCTGAGATGTGAGGCGGAAATATTGGAAGACGTCGGTGGGAAGCGCAACTTTACATTGGTCTTATCTATGGTTGCAATATGATTCGATGATTAGTGTCATTTACAGATGTGTGATAGCGCAGAATCAGCGGATCAGAAGATGGATACGGTACCCCACGAGGTTACCGTACTACCTCCCGAAGATCAAGAAATGCCGGCGATCGATCAACCAACCGACCCGGCTACCGTACCCTCGACGTCAGAGGTCGCCAGCGAGGCTACGGTAGAGGCCTCTGAATCTACCGTACCTCCTCCCCCACTCGATACTACCGTACTACCTACCGCTTCGAACGAACCTACCGTAACCTCTCAACCGACCGAAGAAGAAGCGGAAACAGCTACCGTACTTCCTACCCAAGACGGAGATACCGTAGCCCCTCCAACCGTAGCCGAGGTGCGTCAGGAGCGCCGGGAGCGACGCGTCCTCAGTGGAATGGCCGCCATGCTGGCGATGGTGAGTACGGTAGTTCACGTGGAAGGGCTATTTGTGACGGTAGGTATTATAGGAGTTTGAAAAGGCAGTTGGCGATAGTCAGTGTTACTGTATGTACGAAGTTTTTAAACCACAGGTTGTGATAGGAGGGGCCACGTTGCGGATTTTAAAAGACAGTTGGCGATAAGGATGGATACGGTATGATACGGTAGCGATCTTTTGATTGCAGATGCGCGATGGTGGAGGAGGGGAGCAGGAGGATGAGAAGATGGAAGAGGAAGAGGCTGCAGCGGATCCTGTCGCAGCTGTAGCTGCTGCACCGCCCTCACCGGTCGCAGTCCAAGCAGCGGCAGGTATTGAGATCATTATACTCGATCGTGGGCGGCTGTCCAAGCTAAGAGAGCTGAACTTTCCTGTTGCCCATCAATAGTGGATGACCTTGTAAGGAAACGGTGAAACACAAGAGTTAAACGCATAGCTTTATTTTCAATTTTATTCGATTTTAATGGATCAGAATCTCGAAAAATAGCAGTCAATACGGTTTATTGCAGCAGCTGCAGCCTCTCCTCCTCCGGCTGCAGCTGCTGCAACTGCAGAGAAGAAGCCGGAGCCGCTGGGCGAGGGCGGCCGCAAGCTGAATCGACAGGAGCGAAGGGCGATGGTGAGGATATTTTGATGATTTTATGACAGGCGATGTTTGGCAATATTTGTGTTTCACTGATGCATCAAGATAGGAAATATTTTCCCGCCAATGATCTTTCCTGGTCTGTCTGGAAAATATAAATAAACTACTTTGTGGATCGAGAGATCCTCGCACGAATATTCGTGCTTCAGCGGATTGTCAATAGGGGCTGTTTTTGTTTCATATTGATTTCAACAGGATGGATAAGCGATAAAACTAATATTCTAGATGCGCGCCCAGGGAATGTTCGAGGAGAATGCTGCGAAGAAAGTGGAGGAGAAGAGAGAGGAGGAGAAGAAGGAGGAGGAGCAAGCCCCGCCCCCTTCGATAGGAGAGAGAAGGAGAGTGAGGATGGAGATGGCCAGTGGTGAGTCTAGATTATGATTATTACGATCCTTACGGAGAGGCCGAAATGGGAAAGCAACGGGCAGTGGTAATAATTATTTATAATAAGCACTGGATATACTAAAAAAATGAAGGGGTAAGTTACCATTGCGGAAGAGATGGCACTATTTGAAAGACTAGGTGAAGTTGGGTTGCGCGATTGTTCCAAAAGATGAGAGTACGTGAATGGGTGATCAGCGACAGTAGAGTTTTCAAAAGGAATAATTTAAATATTCTAACAATAAGCAAGGTTTTGTCAGACAGCCATTTTTGAGGTACACGGCAGATCGGAGTTACGCGTTTGTATCAATAGCCCTAACCTTTTCTATGCATCAATATCTTTGCCTCTTTTTTTTTCAAAAACAATTACATCTTGATCCCCCATGGTAAAATTGTGGTAGTGATGATTTCAGTAAGGGATGGCTTTACTCTCTTAGTTATTCATGCGCTCTGACTGACGAGGTTGCGAGTTGAGATTGTCAGACGATTGGCTATTTCAGTGTCCTCAATATCTTTGCCCCTTTGTTTTTCAAAAAAAAAAAACAATTACCTCTTGATCCCACCATAGGAAAGTGGTGGTGATAAAGGTAAATATTGGCCGGACTCTTTTAATATTCCCTGCTCATATTTCATTTCAGTGTCCTCCTCGCCAGTCTTCAGTGAGACATCCGTCTTCTCTGATCTGCCCCCTCCGTCCGGCTATCAGCCCGTCGTGTACGGTAACAACTACGTCAGGAGCGTCCAGTTCTCGACCGGAGGACGGTGAGTACGGTAGAATTATCGATTTTAATTCCTCCCGGTCTGCCGCACAACAGCAGGAGAAACGGCAGAATCGAGAGGAGGAGGGGGATACCTAGTCCTTATCGCAGCAATAGATGAGCGAAAAAGAGCCATGATGCGATCAAGAGTGCCGAAAAATGAGAAAGTGTGATTTTACCGATCGATTATGAGTTTTCTGACACTCAACACTCAATTACTAGAGATTAGCAGAATATACAATAGTTAAGAGATCAAAGATAATTGCAGAAATCTCGCGACGACCTCCCAGGATCGGCATCTGCGCCTGTTCAAGTTTGACGAGGAGAAGGGAGAGGTACGATTGATTTGTTTTTTTTTTCGGTCATGGAGGGAATATACCAAGTTCTGCTATTGAAACTGGTTCTTGACATGAGCTTGAATCTGGAATGCGTTAGGTCAATGTCTCAATTTTGTTCTTTGCCTTATGCTGTAATTTTTTTCTCAATGAAATCCCGTCTGAATCAAAAGGAAAGTAAATTATGTAGCTTATGGAAACGTCGAATCGCGAAAGTGACGGGCAATTTCATTTAATTCTTTTTATGGAAAAGTCCTCACCCACATTGTTGTAAAAGGAAGGACCTTGAGGTGCCCTTTAAACTTGAACCTACCGGGATGAAATTCTCCCTTTGCAGACCTCCCTGACAGTCTCGCTGCCGCTCGGCGGCCTCATCTACGATGCCGCCTGGCATCCGAAGGAAGGTAAGGACGGAGTTGATCTTTGATCTTTGTTTAATCTATTTTGCGATGCTCTTGTAATATGAGAACGGCCTTTCAGGGACTTTTAGATGAAATAGCTTGTCTAATTTTTGTAATCATAATAATATTAAATCGCAGAATGGATCGCGACGTCATCTCGTGACCATCCGATCCATGTGTGGAACGAGGAGGGAGAGCGGATCATGTCCTTCCGAGGCATCAATCATCTGGTTATTTCGATAATTATTTTAAATCAATTAGTGGCCACTGAACCAGCGGTCGGAAAATACGTATGGAATTTCAAATGCTTCGGCGGATTCCTCTGTATCAATTGGTCCATTAGAAAGCGACGTGTCGCAAAGGTATTCGATTGCTGTCGGGCACCTGGATGGCCGGCATAAGGCCTATTTGAGATGTCTTATCTGTGATCGTCTTGCAGTGATCTTGCAAGCGGAAATGCTACCAATTTAGAAGTTGAGTAGAGGAAGAAGAGTAAGGAACTGTAGTCGTTTGAGAGTGAATAGTTGGGCAATCATTGTGAGGGCGGGAGATATCTCTCTGTGCTCAACCCTTACTCAATGAAGACAAATTGTGATCAGAAGATAGAATTTTCGACGCGAACCGACCAAACTTTTTCGATAGACAATCAACGTAGATAGCCAAGAGTGTCATTCGCGAACAGTTTGTTACAGTACTTAGCTTCATCGTTCGTTACAGTACTCAGTTCATACTCGAGGGGTCATCGATCCCCTTTCCTTCCTTCTTTCTAATTGCTCTCCACAGGTTTCTTCTCTGCTCCTCCATGCATTTCTCCCAATGGTCCTTCCCAGTCAGAATGGACGTCATCGAACGTCGGATACTCATTACGCTCCTTCTTCGCTCCTGCAGCAATTGCTTTCTGAAATTATAATCTTTGGTATTTGATCTTTGATCTTTGATCTCACCTCCTTCTCCGTCAATTCATTCGTCTTCGGTTCGATAGTTCTCTTGGGAGTATAGATGATGGGAGCGCCCTTCTTGCTGCTATTGTCCACTGCTCCCTTCTTCTCCTTCGATCCCGACGACGGGTCTTCCACACGATCCGACGACTTCTGAGTCTGCAATCGTTGATTTTTGGTCTTTGGTCTTTGATCTTTCTTACAGAATCACTCTTCTGCTTGCTGCCATCGGCCCTCGCCGAGTTGCTCTTGAATTGGAACTGCGGCGCAGTCGAAGTCTTAGTCGTCTACAATCGATAATCCTCATTCTACAGTATACTACCGTAGTCGTCTCCTACAGTATCTACAGTACCTTCATGGTCCAATCAGGATACTACCGTACTCATTTCCTACAGTACCCCACCTATCTACAGTACCTTCATAGCGCACCCAATCGATAAGACACATCGTACTACCGTACTCTCCTCCTACAGTATCTACAGTACCTTCATGGCGCATCCAATCAGGATCGGGAGTGCAGTGAGTGGAAGAAGTGTGAGCAGAGGGATCATTGTAGACAGCGAGCGACCACTCGAGAAAAGAGAAGAGGGTATAAATGAGAGAAGAAATGAGGAGACGGAGATATTGTCGAATGCTTCAAATCATTTTGTCTTTTGCTTTGCATCGATGTAAATCTCATAGCGAGGCGACGTTCAAAACAAATTTTGATCAAATTATTGTAGATGATAATTCAATCACGGTGTATTTTATTTTAAAAGTTTAAACTGTTCTATGTGTCCTGTCTGATTCACGTTCTAGGCTGTTACTATTATTGGGTCAGTGTGTTTGGGATTGATCACAAGTCGATATTTAGTGGAAAACATATATTTTCGTCCCGAATGAGCGCATGGAAGAGCCGTGTTTCACGTTATGGTTATCCTCAGCAGATTTTCCTTTGAGTAATGCCGAAGCACTTTCTATTTTAAAAAGATTTAACGACAACAATTTTCCAATGATATAGCATTCAGCATATTTATCAGCCTTTTCCAGCCTATTCCCCATTATTGAGAGAGTCCGACAACAAATTAAACTTCAAAAACTTCAGGACGAGCTCTCATCTGCGAACACTCTTCGATTCGCCATTGACGGCAGTCGACTGTACGCCGGATACCACAAGTACCTCCGGTGAGTGGCCGAGAGTTGATCTTTGATCTCCTTTGGCCTTTGGTTTATATTTGTATTCCGATAGTCAGTGGTTCCGGAGAGTTGAATGGGGATTGTTTCAAATCGCGACATGGCGGTAGTGTGTTTCAGCAAGTGGTTTTTATTGGTATTGCGCCGACAATCCAATGTTATAGACAAACTTTGATGATAAAATCACTAATTGCAGAATCTTTGACCTGACTCGACCGGGTCGCCAGACGAGAGAGATCAAGACGTGGAGTCAGTTATTTTAATCGGTTTCTGCAAATTACGCTATATCGCATGAGTTTTATTGGATGAAGTAATGTAGCAATAATGATGTCCGGTAGAACATTCATCATGTTCTGGGATTACGGTAGTTCATCGCTAATGTGGTTCGCCCGGTCACGCACATTCCTTCCTCAGGTCGCGAACACGGTGGTCAGCGTGCTCTCCTGTCCTGCATCGCCATGCATCCCGTGTACGCGGGAGTGATGGCAGTGGGCTGTTATGGGCGATCAAGTGAGTTATCGTTTGTCTTTATGTTTGCTTTGTTATTGAAGAGAGGGTAAAATAACGAGGTATACCATCGAGTGAGTGGTTGTTGGTATTACATCAAAGGGTGTTTTGAGTATAGGTAGTGCAGAAAAAATGCAGAACTAGAAAGCGACCAAGTAGGGTTGTGTTTCATGATACCTAGGAAGTATGATGTGTGAGTTGCGTAGTAATCATGCTGTCCCATCATATTGATAACCATCAATTCGATTTTGCCGTTCTCACAATCAGGAGCGCTCACTATTTTGTCTCTCAATTTGACAATGAGTGATCTCAAGTCGACAATAGCAGGCCTAGTCATGCTTCAGAGCTCATGGGAAATGGCTCTTATCGTTGATAAGTAGTACTGATCCAATAAATTTTTTTAGATAGTATAAAGAGTATTTTCTGCTCCCATTTCAGTCGGACTGTACTCTGACAACTGCAAGGCAGTCGAATGTCTCTTCGAGATTGGCCATTCTGCCCTCACTCAATTGGAATACTCAGCCGATGGATTGAGACTGTACGGAGCGACGAGGAATGTGAGTCTGTCCATTCATTTATTATTTCATACAATTTTCTTCTCACTTTGCATTGGTCTTTCGTTGATCAGAGAATCGATACAGCGTCGGGAATGAGTTGGCCAGACCTAGTAGTCATTGATTACATATATTTGACGTGCTCTTTGGGAAGTTAAATAGACCGAGAAAGAGTGCGAATAAGAGAGCCTAAATTTCTGGAGATCAAACTAGCTTGTTTTTCGATGCACACGTGGTGCAGTATTGAAACAAAATCGCTTTATCGATCAATTAGTCAATCAGATAAAATTATAATATTCTTTTTGTGCAGAATCTGCACTGCAGATTAAGAAATCGTAATCTACAACGGTTGAACAATAGGAATAGCAATATTATTTTTGCTGATTATTATTTTAATATTGTTTCGTTATTGCGTAGAGGAAATAGCCACCGGTTAGTCCAATGTTGAATGTAGAGATGAGATAGACTTGCAAAACACAGAAAGTATCCCATCTGTCCAAAGCGTCGTAGAATATGCGCGCGGGCGATTTTTCGCCGGCTTCTTTAAAATATCGATACCAGAGGCTCCGAGTGATATAGCTGAAATTACCTTTTCACCAAAGCAAATCATTAAAATTGCGCTGATTCTCTCTTCAAGAACTAACATATCAATGATTTACCCATAAGCTTGACCGATGAAGAAAGGAGTATGTATGATGAGAAGGACACCTTGGATCAATGTATAAATTCCTTGGCATATGGACCAGATCAGCAATGAAGTTCCTGTAAACTGGAGAAGCAGAAGTGGAACGGCAAACTGAAATAAATGATAATAATTTATAAAAGACACAATTATGTAAAAAAATTATGCAATAGACACAATTATGTAAAAAAAAACCTACCCTTTTATAAAGAACAAGCGTACGTTTAGCGTCTTCCTTTGTAGCATTTCTAGCGAATTTCGTCGACCATACAAAAAATATCTGTGAATAATACTTTAACTTAAAACAAAATTAATAAAACAAGAAGTACAGAACATAACTCACGAAAAAGAGGCAAGAATGTGCCCATAGTAAGTACCAAGGAAGAACTGATAGTAACGCCATCGCTCAATGTAGAAGAGTTTGATTCGAGTACCGAATTCTGATTTGTATAGAACCACGAGGTGGTGGTAGCTGTCGAGCAATCGATACGCTCTAGAAAATCGGCCACGTTCTCTCTCTTCTCCCTTGCATGTGTGACCTGACCTTTCTCTGTATGCCCAAGAACTCTATAGTGATAATCAGACTATCATGAATTTCTGCACTTTATGAATATTCCGCCCACGTTAACTTTATTCTTTATTCAATTACAATGCCAGGAATACTAAAATTCATTGAATTAAAATTTATACTTTACTTTGTTCTTTGATGTTATCAAACCCTATTGCGGTCTCAATTAGGGTTGGCATTTCGTCGTTTGCAACGTTGCAATAGCGATTCCCTAGGTAGCAACGTTGCAACGGAGAGGCGAGGGTAGGGGGAGGGTAGCAACGTTGCTACGATCGTTGCAACGTTGCAACGAGAGAAGGGAAGACCCTCTCATTTTCGCACGCTCTCTCGCCTGCCTTTGCCCTTCCCTAGAGAGGTAGCAACGTTGCTACGAGTCCCTTGATAGGTAGCAACGTTGCTACCCTCCCCCTGCCATTGCAACGTTGCAATGTCGTAATCGTTTAGCCTACCCTAGTCTCAATGACAAGGTAGCCTAGGGAAAATGCGACAAAAACACTGGTAATCATACAATTGAACGAGATGGCAGTATCAAACGAATCAAGGGCTTTGTCGACGATCCGGGGCTGCGATTGACTTGCTGTGTAGAATTGACGATGCCACAGGGTGCAAGTGATATACCTGCATGAGTTATAATAAAACTTTTTATTAATGCCTGAGGTTCGAGATGGAAACGGTATTTTATCAATTCAACTCAATAAAATGTTTTCCATGAGAATCGGTCTCTTTTTTGGGCTTTTCGTTTTACTGGGCTCACCCGTATGCTTGAGCGACGAAGAATGGCATATGGCAAACGATAAGAATACATTGGATGATCACATAATTCCCTTGAAACGAAGAGTAGACCATCATAACAATTGACGTGGCATGAAGAAGCAAAAGCGGAACGGCTATCTGAAAATATTACAACTTATTTACAACTGAATAATATAACAGACTAACCTTCTTATATAGAGCCAGCGCATCCGATGCGACTCTATTGTTGTGCCATTTTCTCCACACAAAATATATCTTAACGGAATGTTATAATTTTTAGAAGCAAACAAGATATAATTTTAAGCTGGACCGTAAACACTAACCTGAAAGATGCACGCATGTGTCCATATTAAGTACCATGGAAGTATCGACATCAACAACATTTTGATCTACCAATAAAGTAATTCGTTCAAGAACAACAAGTTATGATGGTCATGAGAAGACTGATGGCAAGGTCAAGCAATGTGATCTTAATCTGCCGTTCTCTGTGGCATATTCTCCCTCTCTCCCTCCTTACATTTGGTTGACCCCCATCCCCTCTATCACCTCTTATGTAGCCCTATTAGATTAATGTCCTGATCATGTGTTTTATTGATTATCTCCTCGCAAGATTATTTTATTTGAGCATAGTACATATGAACTTTGATCAGGCAAAATTGAAATAATACAATAATACTAGACATTTTGATTGTCGACGACAAAGTTAAGGCAAAACAGATTCGTCCCACATAACTCTGTCTCCGCTGATCTCCTGCCAATACACTTGGACTAGCCAAATAGCAGTTAGTACGTGAAAGCAAAAGCCTGGAATCGCTATTAAAATTGCCGTCAACAATACACAATCCTTGTATCCTTTGGTGGCATCATCCGAATACAACCGATGCCAAACTGACGAACAACGGAAATATCTGGAAACTGTTGACCTGTGAATTTTCATTGCGAGATCACTAACCCATACGCATTGTAGATAAGAAATACTGTGTTTAGCAGAGCCAATGACAGCTGGTTTGCCACGTGCTGCCCTCGGCAGAAGTTGTGGTAGAATAAAAGAGTGATAGTAAAGTGAAGAAGCAGAAGGAAAAGCGATATCTGAGAGATTGATCAAGTCTCTAATGAAATTGTGACTATTTCTTATACCTTGTCATGCCTCTTCAACCTTATTGCTGCCTGGCTTGAACGATATGCGAATAGAGCCTGAAATATGTTTGAAATAGGCATACTTGATTTCAAAATCAGGATGCGCTATGAACTAGCTCACCTCTACAGCCCGCATGCACAGATGAGACGCTGCCAGTGACCACGAGAGCCAAAGTAGAAACATTTTCCTTTCGGTTCAATAGTCGGAAAGCTGGAACTATGGCTTGGGGCGATTATAGATAGAAGAAATCACCTCAGCATCCGCAATTTTAAGCCCTTCAATTTTTGCGAACGCTGATAAGTAAATGCCCGGCCTACAGGTGGTCTACGGGGTGGGTAGATGGGGGGGGGGATTGACGCGGAGCACTCTGATGGATCAATACTATTAGGACCAGCCGACCACCCCCTCTCCCTCATATCCCTTTTCTCTCAACAAGATTTATCGATCACACAATGTTGACAGACATTGCACAATGAAATACGTTTGTATGGTAACATTCAAGTCGTGCCAAGACATGTACGCAGTTCACGACAGTCTTTTGTTGCAAATTCGATTACTTTAATTATGTTAACTAGTAGAAATGCGATTCCAATAGATCCGCCAATCATTCCACATACGACTACATAGCCCAGATACGCTTCACTGAATGTTTCGGAGTAAAGCCGATTCCATACCGTCGAGTTGTTGACAAACCTGGAAATTGGCTGCAAGTTTGCTTTTTTTAAAAATTAATACCGAATGAAGGTTACCCGTGAATATCGGCGAAGAGGAATGGTGTATGCAATAGTCCAACAACTAAGTGCCACACTGGATAGAGTCCTCGATACCAATTGTAGAAGAGTAGAAGGACAATTGTGAAATGGAGAAGAAGAAAGAAAAGCGATATCTGAATTATCATGATATCGTTAACATTGCTCAATTGAATGTACCATTTCATGATTTTTCCATTCGTTGTTACGTGTCTTGCCAGCGATTATTTTCTGAAACATCGTCCACTTGGTCAATCAAAGTCATGAATCATGACTCATGATATCAAAGCTGACCTCAATCGTCCTCAAACTCATATGCACGGCGGCCAGTGAAAACGATAGTTCGACGAGAAACATTTGGAACTAAAAGGGCAAGAAATACTGGGATACCGAGACCTGAAAATGAGCGGGAAAAGGAGGGACACTGGACATTGGATCTAGTGCCAGCCGCGTTACCTCTTCTTTCTTATTCTATCTTCTTAGGTGTAGGTTAAAATCAGTTTCTGTCGAAACGAAAACTATCGATCACGTACGGCACTTGGATGTTTCGTAGTAATAAGTACGAGAATTTTGGGATGAAAAATATTTTTTTTAAAAATAAATAAATAAATATCCTTAAAACTCCAAATATTCTCAGGACTCTGCGATCGTCTGCTATGATCTGCGCAATCCGGGACAGACGTTGTTCACGCTCGACCGACCCGGCCACACCAATCAGAGCTTCGTATTCGATCTGGATGGGTACGGTATAACGGGGAGGGTATGGTCACTGCAGAATACGGTAGATCACGATAGTGTCAGTCAACCAATAGGGAGATGTACGGTGTCTGTATATCGATCCACCAGAGCTTCGCATTCGATCTGAATGGGTACGGTGGGATACGGTAGATCGGAAAAGTAATGGGTTTACTGTGGACCACGGTACATCGCTTGTTTTACCGAAAAAAAGATGTGTAAGATCATACCAGTCTTAACTATTCTGTTATCAGTGCAGACACAGGCTCCTGATAATTTATGCAGCCCCTGAGCCAATTTCGAATGAATCTCGACTGTATCTTGACGTGCAAGCACCTTTTCAACACTACCCCGTGTCAATCAATAAATCGTTCAGATCGGATCGTTTCCTCATCTCGGGCTCGTCGACGGGCGAAGTGCTCGTGTTCGATGTGAAGACGGGCGAGAGTCAGCCCGTCCAGAGGGTGAAGGCCACGGAGAGTGCGCTGGTTGGAGTGAGGTACGGTAGAGGGAGAGAGGTACAAAAGCTCTCGATAGTATTGACAGAACGACATTTTTATAAAGCGAACTGAGAAAGCATCACGTGTACTGTTGTCCTGGAAGGGATATCCTTTGGCTGAAGCGCAAAGTTGCCAGGTAGGCAAAATATGTTATTCGGGACGCAGATTACCCTAGGGTAAGGAATTGAGCTTTGTATAATTAAATAGATGATCTATGGTAATCGTAGGAACATACAGATGAGCGTACGCAATGAATACCCGAATGGGATATTCTATGACTGAAGCGCGAAGTTGCCGGGTTTGCTCTAGGGGTAGAGATTGGTAGGTCAAGCGATCTCCTTTTCGCTCTATGCGCATCTCGCGTATGGCGAGAGATCGTGTGAAATGGAGTGACACTTACAGCCTCCACCCTACTTCGCAGCTTCTCGCGACGTGCTCCGGCGAGCGAATCTACCGTGTGATGGAGCTGTCGGATGACGAGGATGAGGAGGAAGGAGGAGGGAAGAGAGTGAAGAGGAACGAGGGAGAGGGAGAGGCCAGACAGCCAGAGAAGTATTCAGAAGGCAAGCAGCAGCTGCACAACGGGTTCCAGATCTGGAGACTGTGAGCTACCGTATCCCCCCCGTTGATCTTTGATCTCTGATTTATCCCATATCTCAAGCTCGTTCCCTTCCTTGGGACGTACGTGCGGAAGGGAAGAGATGGTAGATCACTGACCGAGTTGTTTGTGTCCCTCCCTGCTTCCCTTCCCTTCTATTCCCCCCGATCAATCGATTTATTGGCAGAGAGGCGATTCCCTAGTCAGTCTTTGCTCCTTCCCCTCGCTTGTTTGTACACTTTTCGAAATTGTTTTTTTTGTGCTGTTATGAATCTGGTTTCTGTTCGTCCGTGACGTTGTTTGCCTTGATCTTTGATCTCTGCGTCCTTATATTTCTGACGGTTGCGTCTGTCTGCTTTTGGAGCTCTTTCCGTTCACTTTCCATCTTGTTCCCTCGTCTCTTCCTTGCTGCCAGTTATCGATCGAAGTCTACCGTATCATCTGGTTACCGTACCCTACCGTATAGTCGTCGATGGCTCGTGGCTGGCTTGCGTTGGCGTGTCTGCTGCTGGCTGCGGCCCTTGCCGCGCCCGCCCCGCACCATCACAAGGGAAGAGGAGAGGGAGGAGGAGCGGAAGAGGGAGAGGAGGACGACGGACATGACAAGGTTAGTGGAGGGAAGGGGAGGGGAAGGTAGCATTTTGTTGGGAAGGATCGATGTTGGAATGATTAAAGTTTTTTTGCGAAGGCAGTGCGCGATGTACTGGCTAGCAAGAGTGAAATGTGTTCTTGTGGAATATCTGAAACATAGTTACCCCAGGGGAAAACGAAAAGTCGGATGACGATAATTATCCATCCTCAGAGCTACCTGCAGCGAGCGTGGGCCTGGATCAAGCACGCGGGCAGGAAAGTGAAGTGAGTTTTGGGTACGGTAGTCAAGCGAGATGCCAATCGATAACTGATTTATTTTTTCAGGGGCTGGGTGGTCGGCGAGCACTCGCTGTACAACCAAGTGATGAGCAAGCTGAAGGAGAATGTGAGTTGAAAGGGGTACGGTAGGTTGGGCGTATCGATTATTGGGTTAATAAACGATATCGGACAATTATTGAAAGAAGCATCGTCTTGTGGAAATAAGTGTATGCTGGAACTTCAATTGGCCGGGTGACGGAACTGGTTAATTCTGGATATCTCGCAAAATAGCGTGAAAAAGGCGTAGGAGTGAATCGATGTTCTAGGTTGGCGAATGGATTACGGTATCGCCTAATCTAATCGATAAATCAATAATTTGCAGCGTACGCTCTCGGTGCTCGGGAGGCAGGTGACGTTCACGCTGCCCGATCCATCGTCCGCATCCGATGTCCACTGGGGTACGGTAGGGGGGATACGGTATTTCGGTAGGGGGATAAAGTAGCAAGATTACGGTAATGAGGATAACGATAGGGTTAGCAAGGTTGCTAGGGAGTCCAGGATCAAGGGGGAGATAAATGGGGAGGGAGGATATGGTAATGTAGATGATCATCAAAATACAATAGCTATGATCATTCTGGGGTAAGCGAAGAGGGCCGGTAGGGCGCAGGGTACGGTAGGGTTTGTTAAAGAGACTTCATTAGAAAGATCGAAGTGGGTAATATAACAAAAAAATACAAATCAAAATGATGTTGCGATATATTATTTTTATTCATGGGGTTACCTGCGATCGCATTTCTTGCCCGAGTTCTCGTCTTGTAGATTTGCTGAAACTCAACTTTGATGGGGAGTTCAAACACAATATTTGGTGCAATTCTCGAATGCAAATACATTCACTAGTCTACCATGACCAATCATTTATCACTCTGCAGGTTCCTCCCTCTCGTCCATCATTCACAATCTGAAGAAGGAGCCGGTGCTGAGGGTGCTGCTCGCGCTCTACGTCAATATCGTGTGAGTACGGTAGATTTGGGGGTTCGGGATCGGTATTCCCGGGAAGGTTGGGATTTACCGACATTCTCGACTCTCTCGCTCGCGCGCTTTTCCTTGTCTCTAATCACCTGGCGCGAAAGCGGTCGGTAATACCGATACCGAACCTGCAACCCTAGAGGATACGGTAGTTTTTGAGATGGAGTAGGCTGGTGTTGATGATTTTTTTGTAACATGATGACAAGGTGTGTTATTGAGTTGTTCAGTAGCCTTTCTGAGATGATGTGCAAGTGAAACGGGAAAATGGCTGTTGAGAGATGAAATTGTTACTTATTTTTAATTTTTATTTTGTTATTTTATTTTATTTTTATTTTGTTATTTAATTGTTATTTTGTTACAGGATCTTCATCGCAGTGTACGGCTACCTGATCGCCCGCCACATTATGCTGTCGATCAATCTGAAGAAGGTTGGTGGAGAGGGGGGGGGGGGAAGGG
>LS485662.1:356606-372834 GCA_900490705.1 Pristionchus arcanus
TAGGGTTGGCAATTCGATGGATGCGGCATCGCATGCGAGAGAGGTCAACATGCGGCATCGAATGAACATGCGGCATCGCATGTTTGGGAAGAGGGGAGAGAGGTCGCGAAGCTCCGCCCCCTTTGTCTTGCCTCTCTCTGCTCCTTCTAACCCGTCTTGGCTAGAATGCGTGCGTTATACAAGTGCGGGTGGGGATGCTCCTCTCTTCCCAAACATGCGATGCCGCATGTTTATTCGATGCCGCATCCCCTCTCCCTCCCCTCCCTTCAAACATGCGATGCCGCATGTTGACCTGGCCTCTCATAACCCTACTTCCCATCTCCTCTCCTCTCCTCTCGCCTCCAAGAGAGGAAGAGGGTGCGGGAGTATTGCAGTTTTGTAATACTATTGCAAGAGTGCGAGAGTATTGCACCCTCTTCCCATCTCTCCCTCTTCCTTTCGAGAGTATTGCAGGGGCGGAGTCAGGAAGGGAAGAGCATGCAATACTATTGGTATTGGACTTGCAACCCTAGTGGCTTGGAGGAGGACTGGTTCATCACGTTGCCATCAACCCGCTTAAAGAGATGCAATGAGAAGTATTTGTTATGCGGAAGCGCAACGTGAATGGGTAAAGATAAGAGGAAAGAAGGTGTTGTATTGCGATGTTGATTTTTTGTTTACGTCGGGCAACGGAGCAGCATTAGTAAATTGAAGAAAACGTGCTATTGAGGAGATGGTGAAACACAACTTGGTCTAGGACATGAATCGGCGTTAGATTGTTGTAGTGTGTCTTCGATATAGATTTTTCGTACTGAATATGAACAGACAAAGAACATTAGTCAACTAGCAAAGTATGTGTAATTGAATGGGCGGTGAAACACAACTTTGTCAGGGTCTAAAACTCGAAATAAAAATAAATCTTTCAGGCGGCTCAGCCGGAGAAGGAACGCGAGCGACGAAGACAGAAAGAGAGAAGGAAGATGGCCAAGAAAATGGCCAAAGAGGGAGCCAGAGGATTCAGAAATCGTAAGTGTTGATCTTTGATCTTTTGGTCTTCGGGAACGGTGTTCTAAGATCGGTATATGAATAAACAGATGAATTGATCTTTGATCTTTGTCCCCATTGCAGCCGCCCTGTTCTCTCCTCCTCTCTCATCGGAAGGAGGCCACGACACGATTCGATCGACCGACTTTGAGGAGGAAATCGTCATGGATAGGTACGGTAATTGGACTGAAAATGGAAAAAATATTATTTATGTGAATTCACGGGGAAAAGGAAATAAGCAGCTATGATCTTTCGTAATGAGAAACTGATCTGAATTTTCACATTTTACTATACTAGTCATGTTTCGAGGACGAGAAGTTATTGGTGAAGTAGATACCGTACTCATACCGTATCCATTCAGAGTGCGCAGTCCGTTGCTCGAGCAAACCGACGCCAGTGTCTACGCGACTCCCAACCAGACGGCCACTCAGTGATTACTGTAGCCTCCCGATGGATACTGTAGCCATTCCCAGTAATCGATCGTGCACCACCCGTGTTGATGTCTGTGTAAATTTACTCGTACAAATTATTGATTCCTGATCTCGCTTGTTTTATCGATATTTTGACTAGAGCTAATGATTGTAGATTGGAGAGCAATAATAAAGGAATTTTAAAACATTTCATAGTACATGAAAACATGTTGTTGTAACGATGAGAATACTTGAGAATTGGGCAACGGGAGCGGGAGCATTTGTGTTACTCAAGATCAATGATCGATACCGTACTCTGATTACAGTATGGATGAGTGTCCACAGTGTCACAACGAGAATACGTTCGTTGTGCTGGACGGAAGGTACTCGTGTCGAGTGTGCAACTTTGAAGATCAGGTAAGGATCAGGTATCTGGATACGTGGATACGGGCTAGATACCATTTAGTCTGCCTTGCTTTTGTGTGATAAAAAATAAGGATGGTTTCCTGTAGTAGTATTACGGAGGTATTATCCTATAATGATGCCTGATAATGACCTGATTGGAAAGAAAGAATAGTCTGAGCGAGAAATCGATGGCCTAAATTGATAAAAGAGCAATGATTTCAGCGTCGTGTCGAGTACGAGATGGATACGGACTGCAATTTCATCGATTTCGGGAAGACGAACACCCGAGTGATGACCGAACTGAAGAGATCCGTCAGAAAGGTATGATAGAAGGGGAACATTATTGATTGGCGTACGGCATAACGGAGCGGCATCGATTACAAGCCGAACAAATGTTCCAAGGGGGGGATTGGAGTACGGTAGAAGGGATCCGTGAGTGAGCGAGGAAGAAAGGGTTTCGAACGAATTAACAACAGTGGGATCGATATTCGATATCGATAGAGACTCGATTCGAGAGTACGGTGGTCAGGGAATCAATAAAGGAAAATCAAGCTACAAATTTCAGTCGGCTCGCCGAACGAAAGCCGACGGACCGAGAAAGAGCCGATTCGTAGCGATGTCGGAGGGTCAGTTTTTTTATATGTCGGATATGTCGGATGTATATTGATTACGCAGTTTAACTCGAATATTTGTCGAATGCGCGAGGCAGAGAATCACCGAGTACTTTGAGTATTGAATGTGCCTTTGTTCAGAATCAAGTCATCCGCCAATCGTGTCTATTTAAATACAATTGAAACACGGAAGCGGATGAAAACATTACTATTTTTAAATTAATTTAATAATTAATTTGCAGACGCGAAAATTCCGCGCATTCCGGTTGGAATGTTCGAGAAGAAGTTCAAAGTGAGAATTCAGCCGGACGAGAGAGATCCGCCCGGAGATGTGCTGCCGAGAAGGCATGAGGAAGTGGTCAGTGAGCAGATCATTGAAGGGTATTCCTTTATTTGGGCAGCATGCAGCATCCACTAAACTGTTGATAAAGAACAGCTTGGGTAGAAGAAGATAATGTGAAAAATGAATTGCCTGGAGATATGCTGCCGAAAAGGCATGAGTGGTTATTGAACAGCTTATTGAAGTAGAGGTGAAAATATGCGAGTTTTCTCGCTGATTTGAAGCAGCGACTGCAGAGATTTGTTTGAATCCAAAAAATTTGCAGAAAACCTGTCAGTTTAAGGTTACTTTATTATCTCTAAAACGGGAAAAATCATTCAGAGCAATTTTGCTGTACTCTTTTACGATATAGAATGAATATCTAATAGTAACTCTATTGCAGGAAACGTGGAAGCGTGTCTCTCATCGACTGAGCACCTTCACTCAATTGCTTGCGAGGACCACGCGATTTCTAGTGAAGGAGAAGAGAGCCGGCGAGAATGTCAAGGTGCTGTTTTTCTAATTTTTTTCTTGCTAGCTAAATTCTGTTCCGTTTGGGATTCGGTATCGAGAGAATTCAACGAGTTATAGTCAATTTCTGTCCTAGATTTGTCTGGAAGGGATTTTTACTGTTATCTCGAGATTTTAAAAAAAGTTATAATTGCTATCGATTGAACTTTGATCTCCCTTCAGCCAGTCGCGATGGTCATCTTCAGGCGGTTGCTCGCTTCACAGGTAATTATTTCTTCTCGAATGAATTACTATGGGCCGCTCAATTGCAACTTTAATTATAAGTAATGTTGAAACAGGAAACTCTCCTGTCACAACAGGTCTCTAAATCCCACTGCTTGATCAAAGGAGAAAATATCTAAATTCGGTTGCAGGGAATCGCGTTCTGCGACCGTGAGTGGACTGATGTGGAGGAGAATCGATATGTACTCGAGACGAAGAGATATACGACCAGGGTGGATCTAGTGTGAGTTGCAAGTGGGATTACTTCTTTACTTTCTTGGTGTTTGTAGTTCATATAACCGAACGGAGCGAGGCTTCTTGCGAAATAGTATTTTTTAGTGATTTTTTTTTCCAAATAGCGCTCAAGATCTATTGATGTTTGAAGAAGCAACGCCTTTCTATGCGAACAGTGAAACTCACAAGCAAGGGGTCAACAATTTTGACTTTGCAGAAAAAAGTTACGGTTACGAACAATTTGCAGTTCAGTAGCCGAGCAACGTGAGGAGATCGCCACTCAAATTGAGGTGCAGAACGAGGGATTGCGGACGGGAGAAGGAGTGGGAGAGGTATGGAAATGGATTTGGGTAGATCATTCGGGCTAGGTTGCCTATTGAATGCACACCATTTATGAATCACCGACATAGTAGTAATCTCATGCAGATGTGCTATGATTATCAGAATAACTTTACCGTTACCTTTACTATTCGATCAAACAATTGTTTTTCTAATGACAAATACGGATCATCGTGAGCAGCTTTTTTTCAAGTAATAGACCATGATGCTCTTCCGAATTCAGGAAATGTGGTCGATACTCATGTCCGATGCAGTGACGGAGAATCTGCAAGTGAAGGCGCCCGTCAACAATACCGAGGTGAGCACTTATTTGATTTTAATATATGCGTATTTAATATAGAACAACCAATGAGAAGTGGCCTCAAAGCGATTCATGGATACATAGTTTATCCGAACAGTGCTAGTATTAGGTTAGAACCGAGCTCACGGCTCACTCATTCAATGAAACCTCAAAATTACTGGGAAATAATCAGCGTGATTTCTTGCAGGAGCGAATGAAGAAGAAGCGGAGATGGGGCGACAATTGCGAGGTCGTCAGGACGGAGACGGAAACGGCCATCGACGCCCTCGTTAGAGTGAGTGCATCCTTGGATTTATGAGGTTCAGCATTATCGATTCTTACGGTGATATGTATGTGCACTGAATTCGGCAATTTTTTACATAAGCACGTATAGTATGATAACAGAATAGACAAATAGTAGTTGAACGCCGAATACTTTCGAAAAGTGTTTCATGGCAGGGATGCTCATGTTTAGCATATAGTATGACAGACGTCACTTGATCCTATTTGTAGTAATCGGTCTACACCCTTGACAATATAAATTAATAATACATTATGTGTACACAGATGCGCTCAATTTTACAGTGCGGAATATTTTATTATGTTTTCCATATTGTAATAAACTATGCGGAAGAAAATGGAATGTAAGGAAGAAATTGAATTATTGATATTTTCATGTATTCCAGGGTGGAATTCTGACGCTGAACGTGGAATTGCTCGTTGCCATCTCTTATCTCGCGTGCGCGCTCGTCGGGTCGAGAGTACAGATGGCGGACCTTGTGAGGTGAGGGAAAGAAATGGGGGCGAGGGGGCATTGAATGCGGTTGGACTCTCTCCCGAATTCACGTATCCGCGAGAAGTTGAGTTTCATCGATTCCTCAATTGGTCTCGTCTCCGGATTTTGTCGATTTGACGATATTTGTTCCCGGAATTAACAAAATGAATAATTCAGATGGTATCGCGAGGCGCGGATCGCTCTCCCTCCGCACTTCCTTCACGATCTCACAAAGGTGAAGCTGTGCGATGATGGGAAGATGGTCCAGCTGGAGACTTGCAGCTATGAGAGACACTTTGTGAGTTGGTTTGCATCAGACCAAATTCAATTTCACTTATCGTACGACATAATGTAGTTATCCAGTTATTTTCCGGGCAAAACGGTACAAATTTCAATAACAACGGAAGAAACTGTCAGAAGATAAGATTATTGTTTTAAATAAATTCTTGGAATCTTTAGCATTTCATTATTGCTAGAGCAAATATAAAGAAATATCCTTTCAGAACTTCTACCTACACGAGTGCAATTCGTTCCTGCAACGAGTGATGAGCGCGACGAGAGTCCCGAGAAGAAGATTATCGATTAGATTGGATGAGGTACGGTAGTCATTCTATTGACTTTATTGGATTTGTAAGTCATCCTTTGGATTGTATTTTTATCAAGCAGAGCTTAGTATGTGATGCTTAACTGGCTATCCAGGTGAAAGATTACCAAAGAACGGATTGATGTGTCTGTTAGATACTTGCTTCCCGGATGCCTGATGTTTCATGGACGATAGGTATATTGATACGATCCATCCGAAATAGATGATGAATGATGATTCAATCTGATGCTTGGGCAGGTAATTGCCTCGCACCTCTCCCACCTCAATCTGCCCTTCTCCCTGATGGAACGGGCCCTCGTGGTCATGGCACGAGCTCGAGTGGATACGGTAGACCTATCGATCGATCAAGCGGATGAGGAGGGACAGTACTGCAATCAGGTATACGGTGACTGGTCGATATTGATTTCCTGGAGTTAAACATGTAAACAACATTATCTTTGTCACTATCTCATCCTTACGTATACACCGTGAAACATAGACGCACCTAAAAGTGAAACTTTGATTTTGGAAATTTTCAGAATACGTGCAAGTTTGGAATGGAAGAGGGCCGAGTGCACCCGATGCTGGCCACCGCGTACCGGGCGCCATTGTGAGTGAAACTATGAGTTGATCTTTGATTTTTGATCTCTGATCTTCGTTTTCAGTGTCACATTCCCCGCCGACACTCGCGCGATGGCGGTTATTCTGCTCGTGCTGAGGATGACCTTCGGACTGAGAGACGATAGGGCATTCGAGCCTAAGGTTAGTGGATTGGTAATTGGAATTTGATGTTCCCTCCATTTGAATCCTTAAAATATTCGGATTGTCCCGTGTAGAAATTCCTTTTTTCCTTTCTCACTGAGTTGGTTTGTGTTTCACATGTTTCATAAGCCTTACTTAGGGATAATTGTTGATAAAAGTTGAAACATGATTATTCATTACAGAAGTCGTCCCGCTTCTTCAACGTGGCCACATGGCTGCGTCAGCTACGAGCGCGTCTGAGGGTGTACGGAGGAGAGGACGGAGCTACCGTAGTTAGCGAGAGGTACGGTAGTTAATCAGTCTTGCGTGGGTCCACTAATATTTGTCCATATCGGTTCCACCTCTTGTACCGCCACAGATTAGTGGGCTAGGTTAGTGGTTGCCGCTCGACACTGTAGCCAATATTGATGGGCAATAAACATATGTGCGGGCGTCATAGTGGACGGATTGTGATGAAATATGGAAAATGTGATCAAAGTGTAAATTCATTTAAAAAAAGTTACAGTACTCGTGAGTCGCCAAAGGACTACGAAGTGGAGTGGAATATGGAGCTGAACAGGGTTGATCTTACGCAACTGTGAGCGTTTTTCATTTGTTTTTAAACCAGCAGGTCTTGTGTTTCACGATTAGAATTTCTTGGAACAATTTGTTAGAAAACAGTATGACGCTCCCAATGAATTCGTAAAACAGTATCCTATAGTTATTTCAAAAGGATACTTTAGCTGACGATACTGTTTCCTTTGCAGTCACCTCAAACTAACGTATCGTCAATCGCCGCGTGCCGAATTCCCCGAGGGATGGAATCCATTGCCGAAGTTGGGTGAGTGGAGAGAAAATGACATTAGCGAAAAAGTAATCAAAATTTTGGCACTGCGAATCTCCGTTTCACCAATTCCTGATATGTTGAAACTTTGTGGCTTGACAATGTTGTCCTTCTACTTTGTTTTAAAATAAATAATAATGTACTAAAAATGTATTCAAATTATTCAGACGGCGATCGTTTCCTGTACAAGGACGGTCTTCCCTTCCCGGAGGACGGAGAGAGGAACAGATCGGTGCCATCGAAAGTCGCCATGATGAGTTAGTTTCACTTTTTGATCATGATCAGGATCATACCACTCCAGCAATCCCGGCGACCTCTTTTTGAGGTCGCCGGCAGGCGTGGAGACCTATGATTCATGATATTTCGTAGGAAAGAGTACTCCTTATTATCATTTGTATCATAATAATCCACTTGTACTTAGTGAGAAAACGCTGTGCCTAAAATCGAAGAGGCATCCATGATTTTTATTATATGTATTCCCCTCCGAAGGTAGCTTGATTGGAAAGAGTAGGATGAAGCTTGAATGTGGCTAGATTTTAAAAAATCACTTTCCGGTTACTGTTGAACGAAATAAGAATAAAATTGGCAGCTCCGCTGATCTACCACGGTGAGCGAGTGAGGGAAGAGGCGGAGAAGGATGGGAATGAAATGGAGAAGAGTAAGGAGTTGAAGGAGGCCATAAAGTTGATCGGGAAGAGTTTCAAGGTGGGTGAACGTTTGAGTTCGTTCCAGTTAACTTCGCGCTTTACGTTCTAAAATTACAGCTTTGTATATTATTATAAAACTAGGGAGTTTCATGCTCCATGATTCACACTTTAGATTGGTAAATGCGGATCAGCTAATACCTCTTTGGAACCCTGTTGAAAACTCAAATTATATCCAATTATCAAAACTAGACTGTAGTACACTTATAGGGATTTCTTCGGTTTTTGGCCCAGGCAACAACCGCTCAAAATGTGGAGTGGGTGTTGAATGAGAATGGTAGGAAGGGGATACTCTGCGAGATGTCTGGGCCAAAAATCGAAGAAGTGCCCACTTATCTAAACTCATTTTAATTTGAGAATCTCGAAATCGAAGAGGCGAGTGAACCACTGCTTCCCTCCACTCGATTGATGCGAAGGGAAAGAAGTGAGGAGGAGGGAGAACTGGCCGAGGAATGGAAGCATTTGTTCCCTGCGGCTGTCAATTTCGAGGTTCGTTTTATTCAAAGTGATTCAAATTTCATTATCGATGATGAAAATGATGATGAAATGCACTGCAGAATGATGTTGTGGAATGGTTTGGCATCACAGCGAGGTATTAAAAAAATTTATAGTTGAATTATTCGCAGGTTTCCCGTCTGCCGCGACTCGCCAGCGGCTCGCTCGTCAAGTTCAACAATCAGATGCATGGACGATACATGATTGGTGAGGTTTTATTCAAGGCAGTGAAGGAAATATCGAGTGAACACCATCCAGACTGTCTCAATTTGATACAATTCGAAAACATGTAACTGCCATGTGATCATGGGAAAATTTTTAGTTAAATTAGCCATTTGGACTCCGCGATAGATCAGAGATCAGAGATCAAAGATCAAAATTCACAGGTGGTGGCGCGGGTGATATCGCGTTCTCCTTCGTTGCAGTAGCTGCGAGTCTCTCGCGACCCCATCGATTTCTCATTCAGGCAATGTCCAGGTGCGTTTTCACAATGCATTTTCGATTAAAAAAGTGGTTAAATCTTTTATAATTAGGAAAATATTTTCACTCATCGATCGGTGCAACATTGGATATTAGTGATATTTTTGGTATCAGTAGCAACTGTGAAACGCAAATGCAGCTAGCAAATGTGAAACATTCACCCATTTTTACTCCTGATTCCAGACTGCTCGTCGAGGCGCCTGCAGTGATCTACGCGGCAAGCACGATGCTTGAGATGAGGATGATGCGGTATCAGAGGTACGGTGGAGATCCGTCAGGCTTCAAGTGGGGTGATAAAGCGTCACATGCATCTCCTGAATTAGCTCTGAGTATATATAAATATTTAGATTATGGCTGCCAGGGGATGAATATTGCAGGGATATATTTGCTTCTTGGAAGTCTTTGATCTTTGATCTTTGATCCCCTTCCAGATGCCTCTCGCTCGTGCAGAATCTGGAGTCGGGCGGAGCGGTCGTCGTTGAGGGATGCGCCATTCCACTCAGAAGGAATGGACGGCTGAAAGATGCGATACTCGAGTTGAAAAGGGCACCGGGAGAGTGTGAGTCCGTAGGTGTCCAGTACAGCTCGAGTAATGGACCACCGTCTCTTCATTCCCAACCATACATTTTCATAACTACCGGGCCGGTAATCAGACCACTATATTTTTAAAAGATCCAGTTATCAAACCACTAGATATCCACGTTCGGGGGTTTAAAATACCTTTATTTGTGTGATTTTTCAGTGTCAGATCACTATATATTCTTGGTCCCCGGTAGGTAATGAAAATGTATGATTCCCAACACTCGCTCGCCACTCGAGCTCGAGCTCTAGTGTTCACAATCAGTCGTGGCGAGGACCCCCTTTTTGACCATGGATGCGTTCATGGGACATTTGGGCACCGAGAGGCGTGATAAAAAAGGGGGTCACTGCCGGCGTGGACGGAAATGGGTATATAAAAAGAATGGGAAGTCACGGTAATATAATGTAGAATTTGTGTTTGTACCAGGAGACTCGGTGCTGCAGTGCTTTCATATGATTTAGTTGAAGGTAGTACCTGCAGTTCCTCCTTAATGCAGTACCTGATATTCAAGAAATATTTCTATAGGGATAGTGACTCGCTCAGTAGCCATTTGCTGCAGTTCTATTGTTGTAATTGCAGCTCGCAATATCATCGACGTCCTCCGAAGCGGAAAGCGAACCCAGAAGAAATCGCAGCCGAAGTCGGCTGAAGTAAGCAATTATTTTCAAGGAATTCTTTGTTTTATTTCCTAAAAGTTGGCTTAAAAAGTGGTAATAGTGACAGTTTCTATCAATTTTGCACTGGTCCATTAAGTAAAATGTTAAACTATTGCTTGACTAATCTCGGATATTTCAGTTTGTCGACAGTGACTTTGACAGCAGTGACGACGAGAGGGAAGAGGCGGGAGATCAAAGATCAGTGGCAGTTGGAGATCAAAGATCAGAGGAAGTTGGAGATCAAAGATCAGCGGACGAAGGAGACAGTGAGAGCGGAAACGAGCGAGAATCGCTGGTGGATGAAGAGATTGACGAGGAAGAGGAGGAGGGAGAATTTAACGGTTAGAACAAATTTCCTGAATGCAAATTTTATGTTTCACTTGCTACTTTTTAACTGACAAGAGCCAAGGAAGACAAGTAACGATGGTTCTGTAGTCTGTTGGGAATATAAAAATAAAAAAATATTTAAAGATGACCTGCCGGATTTGATGATAGAGGAGCGAGAAGAGGTCGGATATGGGAATGAGGAGGGAGTAGGGGTATGCGGTTTCAACCTTGCTAGATAATACGTTCTTCATCAATGAAGCAATCGTAGAAAGCAATCGAGATTAGTGAAAAAAAAAGAAATGCTCTGATTTTGTCATACTTAGTGATCAAGTATTATTGTCAGGAAGAGACAGTGGAACGACCATGTGTGAGGTACAAGAGAGCACTCGACACCTACAAGCCAGTAGTGCAGCAGGTAAGAGATCAAAGATCATCTTGGACAACTGGGAAATTTCGACTCCTTTCAGAAGTACTTCCTCAACTTCGAGTATCTCTGGTCGATTCTGGCGATTCGATTATGGTAGCGAAGCGGATTACGGTAGCCGAATCGAGGACTGACTTTGTTCCCTGTTGCCCCAGTCTCTCGATCGACTCCGGCTGTTCGTCGTTCCATTGTCCAGTTTATGTGTGAATAAAGCGTCCCTAACACAAACTGATGAGATCCAGAGAGCCATTCGTTTTCGTGTTTTACGAGGGACAGTGGTCATTTTGAAGAAGAAGTGAAGCCAATTGAAAGAAATGATGACTTGGAGGCACCGGAAGAAGACCTGATGCGCCCACATTTGGATGACATAAAATGAGCTTCCCTCGATTCGAACCGGTTATCACAAAGGTGGTGTTTGATTATCAGTCTTGTTAGTTCACTTGGCTTGTCATTGTACCGTACCGGATCCGATAGACGCGACCGGCGGCGCCCCTTGATTCTTTGATCTGCGTGCGTGACTCTGGGGGACGACCCTCTTCCCTCCCCCCTCGCGCTCTCTCACTTTCGCGTACTCTCTCACCTCCGCCCTCGACCGTCCGTCACACTGATCTACCCAGACGATCGATCCTCCCGTCCCTTCCCATCTTCCCGATCAGTCTTACTTCCTTCCTTCTCTTTGAGCGTGCGCGCTCTACCCTGCTCTGTTTGCGCCCCCATTTTCCCGCGGGAATCTTTTTGAAACTATCGTTCACCTTCTGAAAATCACCTCAACGCGCGCGCATTGTGCACTGATGCCTTTATTACATGCTGCTGATATTATTTTGCTTGCACCTGCACTTACCAGCTATGCGCGCCTCCATAATTAAGCTACAAACAACGAATTTGTCGTTTTCGAAATTTCGAGGAAAAAGTTTAAAGCGGAAAACTTACAGTAATCTCTGTTCAGAGTTGGAGCAGAGAATAGGGTGCGCAAAAGATTTGTCATCATCTTTATTTGTTTACCGTTGTAACTGATGTTTCCTGACTTCTAGCAGCACTTTCTGACCACGTTTTTGATTTACCATCGCTGTCGTGTGTTCTCCAACTGTAAACGATCACTGGCTAGCCCAAGCTTCGTACTTTCAAGCCCGAAGCGGAGTCTTCCCTTCGTTTGTCGCGTTGTCCGCTTGCTTTGACTTGTTGCTCAAACCCGCAGCCCTCTTCAAAAAGATTGCTTCATGCCTCGAGTATAAAATGCATCGTGTTTAGCATCTTGTAGCGTCGTTCCTTGCTTTGCCACAACCTGTTTCACTGTTGGGGTGCTGAAAAGCTGTTTTGAGAGGGCCCTCGCATCCGTAGGATGACAATTCACGTATCGATCGTTTTCGAAGCGCTTTCGTTGTTTTTATAATTTATAATAAGTTATATTTTACGGCAAATTTAACCTCGAGCCAGCACTAACGAGTCGCGAGGGCGTCAGTAAGGAAGACCATGTAGCACAAGTCATGAACTTATTCGCGAACTTACACCGCTATTTCATAACTATTTGCCCGCCCATTCCCTCATCGTTGTACGGTCGTGCGCGCTGTACAGTTTACCCAGTAATTACTTTTTGCTCGCGCCATCGAGAACGTCGCTTTGCGTGTCATCTGTTAGCTACTAATCGTATTTTGTTAGCTCATGGTTAATCAAGCTTTCTGTAGGGCGACGAAAGATGCCGCTCCCAGTGATGGATTCAAAGGAGGGAGGCGAGCCCTGTCACGGCGTCGAAGCGCCCGTCCGTCCGCCCTTCCCTCCACAATCCCTCTCCCCTCCCCGCTCCCCTCCCTTCTCCATGCCTCTCGGCAACTGCGGTGATGTTGTGCTTGCCTTTTTTTATTTTGCTATTTTTCAATGACACTTTCTTAGCGTATTTAATTTTTCGCGATAAAAAATAAGTGACTGGGATCGTAGTTGCTTGATAGTGTTTAAACGAGTTTGAAGCGGGCTATGCGGACTAGGATAGTCTCTTGAGGCAAATCGCGAGGGGAAGAAATAATATAGAATGAGATTTATGAGATAAAACTAATGGATGCTGGGCTCGAGCGGTTTCTCGATTAGAATTTCGTAGCGCTAGTGACATCGGTTCTGCTGATAGATTGAGGGAGCTGTGAAACACAAATCAGGAGGAATGGGAACTGTCGAGTATGAAAGGGGTGAGTCGGGGGGATAGATTTGATTTAAAGTGGAGTGAGGCTGGGCCGCGCTAACTCAATTAATTCCTGTGAAGCTTTTGATGTTGACTGTGTGTTGTGCGAGTTCGAGGGAGGTGTGGTAAAATTGGAGGATTAGGCGTTATTGACTTGAGAACAGAATGACTGGTTTTTTTTGGTGGTTGACTAGTGGTGGAAAGTGGTTTCTGATGGGCTTACTTTTCTCTCCCTATTTGCTCGCTTTTAAATGTTCGAAGTGGTGGTAATAGTTGTTCGTTGTGATTGATTGACGGTGGTTTCTGACGGGCATTCTATTCTCTCCCTATTTGCTCTCCCTCTTAAATGTTTGAAATGCTGGTAGTAGTTGGGACGTGGGTAGCTTCTTCCTTCTTTTTGTAGTGGTTTCCCTCCCTATTAGACCCCTTAATCGGGTGTGATTTGGTCAACTGGAAGGGAGCGAATACATAAGCAGCTTGCTGGGAACCCATGGAGAGAAACCATGGGTTGGCAGTTCGTGTCTTACCCTCCGGGGCTGGCATGTACCCTCAGTGGGCGGGACTGTCGGTGGTGTGCCAATTCACAACACCCTGTGACCGGAAAGGAAACCGAAGATCACCCGATTCCCTCCTTTGGTGTTAGATGGTGTAAAATAATATTGGAATATTTTTCTGATGATACTGCTTTACTACTGGGCACTAATTGAGTTTCAACTGAGCTACGGAATAGTTAACCAGGGTCGTCTATTCTCCCCCCCCCATATGGTAAATTCATGATATGGTAAATATAGAATCACTCTCGAACAGTATATATTATAATAGTATAAATAGCGTAGTATAATAAAATACGAATAGTATAATAGTATATCGTCGTCGGTTAGAGGTTTTGAAAAGGGTGGGATGCAATTGGGATCTTAAGGGATGTATTATTCTTTTGCGTGGAGATATGCAGCAAAATCAGGGGAAGGAAAAAGGGGTGGGTAAGCGTCGGATAATAGAGAAAGATCAGAGGAGAATTTACGATTCAAAAGCGCTGCAAAAAGCTAGGTGCTACTTGCATAAGATCATCAGGTTAGAAGAAAATGTGGTCATTAGTGCGATGCTTGTTGCGAGTGCGATGCGCGAGTGGTATGGCATACTACGGGACTGGAGTGTAGTTATCAGATGCTAATTGGGGAACATTGAGGAGAGAGGTCATCGTTCATTCTGCGCCGTCGCCATCAGAAGCAGCGAAGAAGCCAGCGCCACTCAAGGGATCAGAGGTACCTTAAAGGTGTTAGCGATGTAGTAAACGAGTCATTACAGCCCGCCATCGATACGACTGCAGCAGCTCCCTATTCATGCAGCTTCCCCCCCCCTGCAGCCAAGATTATCAAGGAAGAAGACTCGCCCAAGGATCGCTCCCTCTGCTCCGACGCGACTCGCTTCGATCGATAGGAGGATACGGTAGGCATACGAGGTACTGTTACAATGCGATTATGGTATTAAATTCCGGCTTTGCAGTGTCTCATGGATACACCTGCTGCAGACTGCGTTAGCTGCACAACTTGGCCGTGCTCCGATGCGACTCGCTTCGATCGATAGGAGGATATGGTACGTAGGTAAACTGCTTTTGTTCTTGAAAGTAGGCCAAAAAGAATTCGCATTGAACGTGCTAATTGCAGGAGTCGAGTCGACTGACTCTGCCGGTCCGTTCTACAGGATTAGTGCGGTCATGGCCTCCTTCAGAGGAATCCTGAGGGAGCTCCGAATTCCGCCCATCGTCACTTCTGGCCGTATCAGGCTTACGCCCAGTGCCCAAGCAGGTAAAACTAGTGAACCGATGAATTGTGTGTGAAACGAATATAAAAAGGGCTTAAACCTATTCAAGGTTAATTATGGATTATACGTTTTATTGCATTGTGAGTTTTTTCAGAGACGGTCGTCTGTCTCCCTTCCCTTCTCTCTCTTTCTTCCCTCCCATTCCTTCGATGAGAAGAGGAGAGGAAAAAGCGCGATCGCGCGCGGCCCAAGCAGGTAATAGTGGTAAATATGCGTCTGTAAATAAAGCCTTTCCGGATTCAAGTAGTGTCTGTTATCCTAACTGAACAAAGTTATTGTATTATTCAACGATCGTTTTGCTACTTGTGATAGAACTTGTGATTTTTGATCATCTCTAGTTGTTACCCACTGAATTTATCTTTCTCGAGCTTCTTTAGATTTGCCATTCAGTGGGTACTGTCTTTAAAAATACATTCGCCTGTTTAGAGTAGTTTAATTTATATTGAGCATCACTGTTATGGTTCCAATTGATTTTTGATTTCGTGAGCAACGTTTTTATTGCAATTCAGAGGGTATGATCTAAATTTCAGAACACATTGTAATTGTAGCTGTTGAGTTCTTTTCACAGATTGGTACCCAATTGAAATGCGATATTTTATTGATTATTCATAGAATCGCAACCTCGAATAGTTTCAGCGACCTCCTTCTGTCTCCCTCCACTTCCCTCTTCTCTATTCCTCCGACGAGGAGATGCCTGAATTGGAGTGAAGAATGAGTGTTCGCGCTCGGCACAAGCAGGTAGGAGTAGAGATAAAGAAGCATGATTGGAAGCAAGTTGATCGTGAAGTGAATGTGCGTTAGTAAATATAGCTTTCCCGGATTCAAGTAGTTACGATTATCCCAACCATTCATAGTGATTGTATTTATCAACATTCGTTTCATTTCCCTTGAAAGAAGTTGTGATTTTTAGTGCCTCTATTTGGAACCCTCATAATTTATGTTTCTTAATCACCTTTACATTCGCCATTTAGTCAGAACTATCCTAAAAAACATTCGTCTGATTAGTATAGTGAAATGTATTTATATTCTCACTATTATGATTCCCACTGGGTATTGGTTTCGTTAGCAACGTTTTTATTGAAATGCAGTTGGTATCATTTAAATTTAGGTCGCATTGTAATTATACCTTAATTCAGCTAACATATTATTGCTGAAATTTAAATACGCTATTTGATTGTTTTATTTGACTTCTTAATCGCATTATTTCAGTGGCATTTTTCAATAGGGCGGCCGAAGGCTATGCCCAAATTTTGAATTGTGTCACTGAAATTTGTAAAT
>LS485663.1:0-17610 GCA_900490705.1 Pristionchus arcanus
TAGAAAGAGGAGGAAGGGTGAGCTCAGAAGGAATCGAAATGGAAGGTAGGGTATTCGTGGGAAGAGATAGGGTTGGAATTGTGATCGTAGGAATGGTGGGAAGACTGGTGACGAGATCGGAGCGTTTCTGCAAAATTATAGTGGTTTCTATTTTTTTATTTTGTTATTAAAATATTTATTTTTTTTAAATCTGACCTCTCTATGAGGTGCGGCGGTTGATAAGGCTATTGCGAGCAGAAGCAGAAGACAAGAAATACGGAGAGTTGATGACATTCTGAAACGATTTTTGATTACGAAAATATCAGAGTTAGAGAATTTGAGGAACTAAACTGTGAAACGGAAGCATTCTTCTTGATGAATTCGATCGATTTATATACGAGACGGAAGCGGGAAAGCAAAAACGTTGGAAAAAAGATGATTTGGTTTGCTAAATTGCCTTCTTGTTGCTTAATCATTCATGCGCGAAGGTTCAAGAGTTCTCGATTCTTCGCGTTATTTCGCTGAACTTTCAATTCTCGTTCATGTTCGAGTTTGCACATATCAAAGAACGAGGAAGGTGACTCTCTGATTAATCTGATTAAAGGGGGTGTGGCATCAATGTCTGACTAGATGAGTTCTCGATGTGAGATGATGGGTCACGAACACCCGGTGACACTTTCGAAACTCCCATGTTTTGATTTTTCGTTTGAACTGAGATATAATAGATTGGCTGTGTTCCAAGTGACCCTGATCGTGCAGGCAACGAGCGAGAGAGGGAAGAGCAATGAGGAGAGGCGCATGCAAATTGACGCGCGCCGCTCGCTTATGAGAATTGGCCCATTGATGCCTCGCACCCTTTAATGCGAAAAGTAATGAATAAAAATTACGAATGATGTCTTCACTAGCAAGGATTCAATATGGAGAATCGGAGCAATGCCTATCGAAACAGAGTTCACCGACTTTATATATCAGGCAGTCTACGATTACTACATGGGCGAGAAAAGTGAGAGTATAGAGGAGAAGTTGACGATTATCGAGGATCACCTATACAACTGCTTTCGGCCAGAGATTATCGGATGCTAAACACCTTTTGTTTTTCCCAATGCTCGGCCGCTAAAGTACGATCAAAACAAGCTCTTGTTACATCTATGTTTCGGTGACGCTGTCGCCCTGTGAAAATGATCAATAGCACACTTCCGTGGATTGTTCATTCATGCAAGTTGTTTCAGACTCCCCGGGAAACGAAGTTTAGATAATTCGTATCTCAAATTCTTCTTGTTTCCAATTAACGATTGATTGTTTTTGATTGAACCTGTTTATTCATCACTGTTTATCACGGTATACAATTTCAAAGTGCATAAAAAACTCGTAGAAGAATCAAGGATGAGGAGGCAGCTGCGGGAGAGGAGGTAGAGTGGGTAGAGTGGGAGGGGTCGATGACTTTAGGTCCGGAATAAGTATAGGGGTGAAGGCCAAAAATACGCCACTATTCGGGAAAATAGGAGGAGGAACCGTTGCCTCGTCACGCTTCTAAATGATGATCATCAATATCATTTTTGGGTGCGTAATTGAAATTGGGGAAAGCTTCTTTGTTTTTCCGGTCTAATGAACTTCTGTTCTGATTATTCAAAAAATCAAAATCAGAGTTGTCCCGAAATGGGTAAATTAAATATAGATGGTGAGCTCACCACTCTGAAGGGCGCGGCCGAAGCAAGGGCGACGAGAAGAAGTAGGAAAGATGCTCGAATAAGTGGAGACATTCCCTGAAATTAGCAAGACAGTTCAGGGTAGAGCTAACAAATGGAGAGATAAGTCGGGGATGGTGTAAGAATACGAACGGCTTATTCACAGCACAGCGATTAAATAGGTTCTCGACACTTGTTTGTTCACGAAACTGAGTCGGAGATCAATGGGCACAGCCCATTCGCACTGATAAAAAGCTATAGATTGAGTGAGTATCCGATCCGTTGGATCTTTATCTTATCTTATCCTTGTGCTCCCACTCTCATTTTCGAAGTCGTTCTACCGGTCGAAAAACAACGTTGGATATCTCATCGAGAGGAGAGACAAAGATCGGGTGAATGGTGTGGAAGGTGAAATTCTTTTATTCGTGGAAAATATTAGCTCAATTTGATAAAGCACAACGCAGAATGTGATGTTATTATAAAGTTTGAGGGCTCAATATAAGGTGAATAGGAATGCAACAATAATCGTTATCCAATTGAAGAGTGCACTTGCGCTCCCTTCGCAGTGTATAACGGAGAGAATAGTGGGCATTTGGAGAGATTTCGCACGATAACCCTGCAATATTTTGAATAGGAGGAGGTCAAGTTCTAGTAGCTACCATAGGATCTTGGAGTAACTAGACTATAAATGATTTTATAGGAAAGAGATCGACGCTCTCGACCATCTCTCCGGCCATTGTAAACCAGTGGGAAGGGCTGTCCATACCCTCTTTCCTGGGATAGAAAAACAAACCGTGATAGTTTTCTCCTCTCTTTCTTTGATGCGATCTAGATAAAGGAGTGGTGAAGATAGATCGATGGATCGGATTCTTACTAGACGATCGCTAACGTATTCAGCAACCTGGAACAATTTTCAGTATGATTAGGCCGTATTATTTGATTACATAGTCTGGTAGTTATAAATAAATTTTAACGTACGAGATTGGGGTCAAATGAGAAGCCACAGATGTCATGTCCTGACCAATTAATGATGTTCAGGTCGGTTAAATTTTGATTCTTATCCCTCTTGTTCTGAAAACAAAAAGTAAAACGTACTTGAATGCCCGAAACAAGTCCGGATCAACGTGCATTAAAGGAGGAATAGGAATAAAAGGGTTGGCTGAGCTGGTAACGCAGACTTCACAAATGTTTCCTCATCTGTAGCTCGCTCTCTTCCAACGTTTTATCATGGTGAAATAAAAAAGAATTTGATTATTGAGATAATGTCACTTGATCCCCCGTTCACTATCTATCGCGTACTTCCATCTCCCATTCGGGAGAAGCGAAAAGGGTACGCATAATTAGGTCCTTTGCCCTATTCCCTTCCCGCGACAACGATACTTGTCATGGCCGGAGTCCCTCAAACCCCTTTCCTATTACTCCTTCCTTAAGATGATAAGTGGAACTCACCATCGTGAAATTGAAGTAAACTCCATCTACGGTCTTAACGAAATCATTTCTTATCTGAGTTGTGTTCACTCGGACATGATGTACTCGCATGCAACCGTTGTAGTCGACGATCTCTTCAGCATCTATCGAAACCGCCGCCTCATCCGGAGATGGACTTGCTATCGCCGCAGTAATCGTTAGTGCACACAGGTGTACTACTGTAAGACATCTCATCTGAAGAACAACGGTTGAAATTGAGGTTTATGACAAACATGGAATATACGATTGGGCTGGATAACGCCCCTCACAAAAGCGACGGGAATGAATGAATGAATGCGGGTTTAATATTCAACACATTTTGGCACCTCACCCTGCAATCATCCTTCAATATTAACATGATTCATCCCTCAATTTTTTAACGATCATTCCATTTTTATTCTCAAGCAAAGAGCATACAACTCAAAAAAATCAGATTATCACATAGTCAAGACTAGAGCAGTGGGAATGATCGTAATCCAGTTGAAGATTGAACTCGTGCTGCTAGGCCAATGCAATTGATCTTGGCAGTAGATTATGGAAAGAATGGAAGGTCTCATGGGCTCGATTGAGTCGTATTCGAAGATGAGAGTGAAAGATAAATATTACATGCGCCTTCCAATAGATTTTTCCTCGAGTTTCGATGGGTTGCGTAGATGGCTCAGTATCATTAACTGTGATTCTCTGCATTAAAAAAAATTATTTAAATTATCCAAAAAAAACCGCAGACACTTGCTGGACTGTGATTGTATATTTTCACAAAATTGTTGTAGGGCCCTCCTCCGTACTGAAAGCCCATGTAATTTATATTCATGATTGTGCTGCAGAACAAACGTGCCAAATCACATTTTGTAAAAAAAATCAAGGTTGCCTTAAATTGGTAAAACTGACATGTCGGAACCAGAATTGAATTCCATCCACATTAGCTGATACGCCCTCAAGCTCGGATATTTTGATTCCAAGCACTGTGATGTCTTTAGGAGTGGCATCGACGTCACATAGTGCACTCGTTGCGAGTTATTCAATGGAACGGATTCAATAGCCTGATGTTGGTGAGTGGGAGTGGCCGCACTCGATGTTGCACCCACAACCAAAAGAACAATCCAAATCATCTGAAACGCATAATGAATTACACAACAAAGAGAGAATAAACTTGCCTCAACGAAGAAGAAGCGATAGAATTAGAGCACCTGCTTGAATAATGTTCATTCTCTTGAAATTTTTCTTAGTCATATCTCCACTTGAATCACCATTGATCTTAGAAACACTTGAATCACCATCGATTTTTGTCACTTGAAACACCATCAATCTTAGAAATTACATTTAAAGAACGCCTCTTCTTCGTATCCACATAAATTTCCCTCAAACGCTGTACAATAATTTACATTATTCATGCGAATTAGGTGGCAGTCCGATTGGCTTCATTGTGATTTGCAATGAAAGCTGCTGTGAATAAATACATACGGCGTTCCTTCGACCAAGAATTCTACGTTACAGAAATGCATAACTTCATAGTACTTTGAAGGATAGCGAGACAAGAACTTCTCTGCGAGAAATTAAGAGAATAATTTCACACCAAACATGCGAGAACATCTCACTACAGAGAAAGTGGTGAAAAGGTTAATGATGCCATATGAAAATTTATTTGAGCGTGTATGAGCTGGACACTGGTATGGATGGTAATTTTATCAGGAAGAGGAAAAGTAGTGGAGCCATCAATGAATCAAATGTAGGACAGTAGGAATTATCATAGTAATCCAATTTACGAGTGAACTCGCGCTACCCGGCCAGTGCAATTGGTCTTCTTTGTACCAAATGGCTGTAATTGTGGGCATTTCGTGCGTACGTGATTTTGATCGATACATCTGAAGGAATATGTAGTTAAATTTATTATTAATAGATAATATGTATTTCTAAAAATTGTTTAAAACTATACACAATAGTCTTGATGGCCGTCTTTGATGAGACGATTAAATAGTAGCCTCGATTTATCAGAGGGATGTAGAGAGACTTCCCTGAGGGATGCGGCTTCAACTTCCTTGAATCATGATCTTATTATAAGCTTTACAACTACCCCTGTTTCCTAACATACAGTATTGGGCTGGAAGTTGATTATGTCGATCTTTTGCCCCGAATTATTTGTGATGACCACCAACATATTGCCTTCATGCCTCTAAATTGTGCTAGATGAAAAAAATGCATAAAATGAGACCACCTTGTTAAACCTGAAAAAGATTCCATCGACAGTGGCATTGAAACCATATTCCGTCGGTGTCGCGTTAACGCAGACATTATGTTGTCTATAAACGTTCAGGGCATGAATCTCCGAGTGAGAGCACTTGCCCGCACCTAGCGGTATCACAGAGACCACTACCACAATTATCCACTTCATCTGGAATGCAATTTGAGTTCATTTTCGAATGCAACGAAAAATTAGGAAGAAAACAAGCGGGAAAAAAATGAATGCAATAGCTCCCAGGGAACGTCTCTGACTGTGTGATATCATGAAGGTTCTTCGTATTTTGTCTTCGCACCCCGCAAGCGTTCATTCTTCCTTGAATCACCATCTGAAAAATCGCTTCCCAACCATCATCACCGCAATCGTTTCTTGTCTGTGATCTGCACCGATGATCGTCGAGGTGTGGGACGGTCACTTTCACTGTAAACGTACTGGATGTCGAATGCTGAACGACCGACTAAGGCGATTTTCACATTGCACGATCTCTTTGTTCACTGCGAGTAAAGTAAGAGGATCATTTCACACCAAACATGTGAGAACATCACACTACTCACACAGTGGCCACACAATTTCTAAATGGTTTTATTGCACCGACCAATAATGACGAATTGCATTGCATCGCGGAACAGATTATCGGCAGATTTACGCTAGACCAGACATTTGTACATGATCATCGTTCTAGCATGTTGCGAACTAGAATGTTCAGCAACTGCACCTCTTATCCATTTAATTATTTTTATTGAAATAGTATTCGCTGAGACGCTAAGTTGGTATTTGGGGTGAAGTGATAAATAATTCTCCGATGAATATTTTAACATGAGAAAATGGCTTCCTTATTGAAACACTTTTTTTAGGAAACCAATACCGTAGTTTACCTTCTTTTTCTGAATGCGAAATCCCTTGTTCATATTATGTGCGATTCTCCTCGCATCGATTGTGATCATCGATAGGCTGTTAGAGGTATAGTTTATCTTCTCATATCTAAATTACGAATCTCGGTTTCAGATTTTCCCAATATCCGAGTGGCGAGTACTTCCAGTAAATAGTTCTTCATGGTTTGCAAATGGGCGATCCTTTGAGGAACCAGAAGAGAATGCAGCTTTTGCAGATCTAATGTGAGCTTCAAACTTATTATAAAAAAAGCAAAACTTTTTTTGTCAAGGTCGAAAATGCCGAAGAAACGAACGTTGAAGTGGATTGTTGTCACGACCATTAATGGCCCAACTGAGGATGTGCAGGTGATCGGAAGTTATTTTCATTTTGACTTATTTCGGATTTTGAAATTGTTCAGCGATTAGCTTCATATCCCGACTGGACGCTTGTGGTCGTTGGAGATACGAAAACTCCGGCGAACTGGAGTCTTCCCGGTGTTCACTACTTGTCACTCGACCTTCAAGTTTGTTATTATTGCTGATCGAAAAATATAGAAAATATGATAGTATATTTCAGAAATCAATGGGATTCAAATCGCTAGGGCGCCTGCCCACGAAAAGTTACACAAGGAAAAACGCAGGGTTCGCCGACAGTGTAATCTCAATAATCTGAGCTATTTTAGTTATCTCTACGCCATTGCCAACGGCGCACAGTGGATTTACGATACCGACGATGACAATAAACCATATGGTTTGATTGTTATTACTACCTTTTTGCGAAAAGATATTTCTTTTTAGGGAAGGGCCTCGACCAATTTGAATATGCAACCGATCGATGGCGCGGACTGCGTTTCACTCTTCTGAAGTGGCCGAATGCGACAATACAGTAAGTATGCTAGCAACTCCCTGTATCATCTAAGATTCTCATCCAGTATTTGAAATCCTTCACCTAATCTAAATCTAGCGGACTCAACAACTAGTCCACATCAAAAATCTTTGAATAATTAGTTATATTGAGGGAGTCTCTATTCAATCCGTATCGCCATTTCGGCCGTCCCGACATGTGGCCACGAGGATTTCCGCTCGAGTACATTAAAGTAGGTTGCATTTCGTTTTTCAGAGATTGAGATTTCAAACAAATATTTGGACTAATTGCATTGCAGGACCACGACCATCGCGACGGCAGCTTCCGATTGTGTCGCGTGCAGCGCCCGCCCGCAGTGCAACAGGGAATCGTGCAGCAAGTGACCAAATCTTTATTCTCATATTTCACGTTATGTAAATGAACACAGGACCCCGATGTGGATGCAATTTATCGCTTGCTTCATGCCAAGCCATCGGATGGGTTGGACGAGAGATTCAGCCAATTCGCTCCTCCTGTCGTGCTCGCTCCAGGTTATCATTGCATTTTTATAGGAATTTCTAATTTTTCAATGAACAGGCACTTACGCTCCATGGAACTCCCAAAACACGCTCTTCTCTCGGACCGCATTCTTCACTCTTTTTCTGCCAACGTCTGTGGCGTTCAGAGTAACGGACATTTGGCGAAGCTACTTTTCTCAGGTCAGATAGATAGTGGACACTAGTTCCTTCCAAATAGTTAATGATGCCTATAATCGTATCACAGAGATCAGGAGAGAATGTATCAAATTTGACCTCCCCAGGAACTAGATTTTTCAAAATCAATTCAAATCAACCATATTATTATGGTAACATGTACTAGTGATAAGAATTCTACACATCCGGTTAATTTGTCCCAAAGCCGGCTTTTAGGGATTTTCCGGTTCTGGAGCCGGCTTTGACGTAGCTCAGATCCCAGATGAGCTAGAGACCTCTAGTTTGGCCCAAAAAATCCGGAAAAATGTGGTGAATAACTTTTGTCAAATCACCAAAGACGCAGGACAACAAATAAAAATGCTAAAAATCAAAAACCGTTTTTTCAAGAATAAATTAATTTTTAGCATTCTTGTATGATACCAATTCCCGGAATTTTATTGTTGAATATGAAACTACAACCCCACCACATACTTAGAAAAAATATGAAGGAAATTTAAGGGGGGTAGTTTCGAGATATATTCGTCCGAACACTGAAAACCATCGATTTTTCACTTTTTCTGAAATTTCAATCGTCAGTAACTCACGAAATGGAGCCTTCTCAATTGAAGAATCTGTTTTAAAATAAGTGTATCGGTAATATCTTCAATTTCCAGCTGCAAAGTTGAGGCTCTTACACATTTTGAAAAACCGCATTTTGTGAAAAATTTTGTGAAAAATGTTATTTTCCAAGATGTGTAAGAGCCTCAACTTTGCAGCTGAAAATTGAAGATATACCCGATGCACTTATTTTAAAGCTGATTCTTCAATTGAGAAGGCTCAATTTCGTGAGTTACTGACGATTGAATTTTCAAAAAATGTGAAAAATCGATGATTTTCAGTGTTCGGACGAATATATCTCGAAACTACCCCCCTTAAATTTCCTTCATATTTTTTTCTAAGTATGTGGTGGGGTTGTAGTTTCATATTCAACAATAAAATTCCGGGAATTGGTATCATACAAGAATGCTAAAAATTAATTTATTCTTGAAAAAACGGTTTTTGATTTTTAGCATTTTATTTGTTGTCCTGCGTCTTTGGTGATTTGACAAAAGTTATTCACCACATTTTTCCGGATTTTTTGGGCCAAACTAGAGGTCTCTAGCTCATCTGGGAGCTGAGCTACGTCAAAGCCGGCTCCAGAACCGGAAAATCCCTAAAAGCCGGCTTTGGGACAAATTGACCGGATGTGTAGAATTCTTATCACTAGTACATGTTACCATAATAATATGGTTGATTTGAATTGATTTTGAAAAATCTAGTTCCTGGGGTCATACATTCTCTCCTGATTCCTGTGGTATATAATTACAGGCCCTGCTTCATGCCGCCGGTGAAACTATTGCATTCGTGCCCGTCAATGCAATTCAGCGCAGAAACGCGCACAGTTATCTCAAGGACTTTGGCGAGGAAATGTGCGACTTGTATCACAAAATGGCCAAATAAATCAAAATTTTCAGCGATGTCTACGTGAAAGCTGGCGAGATAGTGCGCTTTATCTCCGAATGGGAGTGCAAAGCAACGACTATGGACATGTTATTTACTAATCGTATCCTTTCGAAAACATTACAATATAGATGCACAATCGAACTTGCTCGAGAATTCGCCTTACGCGGTTTCTGGAGTGAAGAGGACGCGCAACTCGTGGAATTGTGGGTACTCGACTTGCAAACGATTGGGTTTGTATAATAAAAAAATTGAATTTAAGGAGCAAATATTCAGATACGATTTCCCCGCTGTTCGCCATGGAGCTCGATCGGATTATCCAATAGGAGAAGATCGCGATGTGCGGAGAAACTGCAGGTTTGCACTAATTCATTGCAGAAAAATTGAAAAAAATATTATTTAGGCGAGCTCATGTTTCATTCAACATGCAGCCGGCAATAATGAGAGCCGAGGACAAAATTAGCAACTTCGCGGATCTCAAAGTGATACTTTTCAAAACACTTTTTGGATAACATTTTTAGACATGGTGCAATGAAGCCAATTCTACGGAAAGTACGAAGTGGTTATTCCCAGTCAAAGAACAGTTAGCAGAAGATACAACTCTGAGCAAGGCCCTTACCGATAATTACCAAAAAGTATTTTTTTGTTGCGAAATAAAACTGTGAAATAGAACGATTTCAGGTTGCAATAATCACTAACAACTTCCAGTGGAAATACGGAATAGGCCTGCTTCAGAGGATGTATTATGGTCAGATATGTTCATGCAACCTAATTAAAAATAAATTATTGCAGCAAACTTCGCAATGGTTATTTTCTGTGGTCATTACCCAAAGCAGAGCAGAGATGCTTACAAGGAAAAGTATCCCGAAGGAATGAGCGCTGATGACGGTTTTTCGACCGTTTTTGCATTCACAATTCCGCGATTCAGTGATCTATCCCAATCTAAGAAGGCCGTTTAACTACATTGACTTATCGAATGAGGAGGTAAATAATTTACTATGAAAATTATGAAATAAGGAAAGTTTAGGTGCACAGAGGGTATCTGATGTATTATTGCCTAGCGAAAGTAGAGGAGTTGAAGATTCAGAACGTTAAAGGTAAATCGTTCTCTGTCCTATCCACTTTAACAGAAAAATACTGAATAGGTTACGCAATGTTCTCGGACGATCTCATTTTCAACTTCTGGAATCCGTTCAATGGGGATGTAATGCAGGGAGGAAGACGGAGTAATGGTCGTGGAATGTGGTAGGCGATCTAATGGAATAAAGTGGAAAATTATAATGAAAGTATTTCAGGTGGCCAAGGAAGACAATCGGACTCGATGCCATGACTAACACAATTCAACTGTTTAGTGGTGCGTATTCTTCTTCTTTTTTAGATGTTTGTTTTGCAAGTGACATTTAGGCAAGTATAAGAACGATGCAGAAGTGATGCACTTTGTAAAGGAGTTGAAAAGAGAGGTGAGGACTTTTGTCGGTATGATCGGATATTTACCATTTGCAGATCACTCGAACCGCGCGGGTAGATACAAAAGGCATGGCAGTATCTGATCCAATGGCGTATTTAACTGTGGTTTGTTTCGGAACTCGTTTGCAACAAATAAGATTATTGATAGACCGACGGATGGATGATTGGGGACTGGATGTACGTGCCGACTGCGAACATCTCATTCGTAGCTATGTTTGCGCAGGTGCGTTTTAATTGAATTTTTTACAAGAAATGGTGAAATAGGAAATCGAAATATAAAAATCATGACGTTTCTGAACTAGAGACAATGAGCAAACGCCATAGAGCTAGGGTATACAAAAAAGTGAAAGAGTACAGCAAGGAACAAGGAAGGTTGCCATACTCGTAGTTCAATATTATTAATTGCAGCTCGCTCATGAAGGAAATCTCTTCCATGAACTGTTCACTTCTAAGATAATGCACATTCTGCCGAGTGAAGGGTGAGTGTGTGCCATGATGAAATCGTCTTATTTTTCTGTCAAATGAGTTTGTCCAATCGAACGGAAGGTTCAAGAAAACGACAAATTTACTCAACGCAAACTGATATTTCGAAAACAAATACTTCAGATCAAATGTCGACGATCCCAAGCGTCTCTTGTTCTTGTGGGGAGGAGATCGAGCCAAGTCAGTGCAAAATTTCTCAATATTTGAAACAATTTATTATATACGATTATTGAGTTATATTCAGATGGTCTCAAAAATACGCGGAAACCTTTCTCGGAGTTCACCCTATCAAATTGTCCAGTTTTCGAGTAAAATTACTTCCTAGAATTTCATTAATGCAAAATATTTCCCAGGAAATGCCCGTACGAGCTCAATTCTGCGATGCGGTGTTGAGCAAATTCTACAAGAACTTATTCAGATTAGGAAACTGGACTTGAATTTTTGTTGTATTCTTCTATCTTTTTTCAATTAAATAATTAGAGCCAATGATGAGAATGTATAACATTAAAATAAATTAGTTGACATTATTTTTTGTTGCAAGATCGATTCAGAAACGAAACAGATAAAGAAGTTCAAAAGATTTCATCAGTTCATAGCGGATGCAGAATTTATAGAGAAGCGTTTGTTCCATTGATAGATTCTCCACGTGCATTGTTGTAAAGAAGAAACCGCTCCATTTTATAGAGTTACGATTCATCCTAATCGCTTTCGCTTCTACAAAATGGGGTGTCGTTTGTAGCTCCTCCATTTGCACGGCATGATTCTTTTATGGGTTTTCATTCCGTTGCTTCTTGCATCATGTACCGAATCTCGCAAAGACAGCACTCACCTATGTAAGTATTGTCTTTTTTAAATACGTTTTCGCGTTTTCATCTCGACAAAAATTTGAATAAAAATAAATATGTAGTTCATTTCAGCGGATACGTTGAAGCTAAAATGTGATGCGCTACCCTATCGAACAGCCTATGCAGAGTATCGATGCTATTTTGCAGTCCTGCATGAGGTATCCTCCTTAATTATCGACAACTTCCACCTTATCATTGCAGATTGACTCTGACCAAGCGAATGAGAAATGTTCATCGATATTCTTGGGCGCTACAGTAAACCATAATTAAATATAATTTACTAATACAAAAATATTTAGGTCGCCTCAACCATTCCTGCAGAAATATTCAGTAAAATGATGGTTGACGTAAGAAAAAAAACCGTTAGTTTTCAAACAAAATAGTGGTTTAGAAGTCAAAATTTCACTTGGGAAGAGATTCTTCTGGAGCAAAGCAAGTAATTTGTACATTCGGTGAGTAAAAGTCAAATAAAACTCATATATTACACAAAAAAATCAATGACATTGAATTCTTTCAGGCAGTGATTACAAGTGTGACTCTGATAGCAAAATGCTCGTGGAAGGAAGATGTATGATGAAAGCTGAGAGAAAGATGAATTTCGCAGATGTAGTAGCTAAAAAAATTTAATCTGTTAAAGAAAAATTTAAACATTTAGGCCGAAAACTATTGCGGAGAGCAGGGTATGGAAATTCCCGCTCCAGAAAATGATTTGGATAATCGAATTGTCAAGGGTTAGTGTTCAGTGTAACTAACATTTTAAAAATAAAATTCTAGAAACACTGATGAAAGATCCTGCGTGGGTGCGGAAATCGTTTATTCGCCAGAATGGAAATAAATGGAGTCAAGGAAGAAACTATTCAAGATGGAATACTTGCAACAAACCTAGTCAACATCAATGTAACAAAGACACCGCTGCTGTGATAGATTCAACAGGATATTGGAGGACTGAAGAAACTGGAAAATTGTGAGTTTTTATTTTCTAAAAAAAGAAACATTATGCACTGTTTACAGAATGGATGTCATTTGCATTTCAAATGCAGGAAACGATTGCACCAAAGGTTTCAGAAAGCAGGTGTAATACAAATTGTTAATTGTATTTAAATTAAGGAGTATCGAAAGACGAACCATGCCTCTCATACCACGATATGAAAGGATTGCCGCTTCTAGCCCCAGCAATGGTTCGTAGTATTTTATATTTACAGCAATTAATCTTTTTTTCAGTTCGGTCTATCAATAACTTGCTATGTTGAAAAACGCACTAACTCTCGTTATCAAGCTATCGGGAAAGCGACAGTCGAAACTCAGCGCGGTTGTGAAGTACTCTGTGATTCGAAACCCACGGTTGGTAATTACTTTGTCAGGCAGTTTTGATTATATATTTTAGTGCTCATCTTTCTCGTTTGAAGACAAGGAATTGAAATCCTCTTGCATTCTTCTTTCCTCTAAAACCTCTGATCAAACTTGTACTACTCAAACGACAATTTTCCAGAAGAAGAAATATGGATGTCCTCGTAAGTATTCACTCATTTTCGTAAATTCATAAGATATTCAACGATTCAGAAAGAGACAATCCCACAGCGGAATTCGGAGAAGACCCGTGTATCGAGGTCAGAAACGACACAGCATTCCGAGGATTTAACGTTAAACCAATCTGCGATCGTGCCAAGAGTCTCTTGTATGTCGTTCGGTAGGTGTTGTTTTTATTCAAAAAGTACCGATTGTGAATGCTTCACAAACAGAGCGATTGATGTGAATGGGCGTGGGTAATATTGATTGTCGGTTGCATTACTTTACCAACCCTACATCGAATCGTTAAAACTAATAAATCAGGGCGATCGATGTAAACGGTCGTCGCTTAACATTGGACAACGAAAGACACAATTACATGAGGAAAACGGCAAATGGATTTTTCGAGTTTGTTTACGCCGAGGGAGGCCAGGGAGGCTATTCCACGACGCCAAATCTTGTAGCCTTCACGTGCGCTATTGCAGGTCAGATTGTAATTTTTCGTAAAATTTATCCAAAAAAATAAAGAGGGCGAGAAATGCCCGTGCGCGCCACTGAAGCGTCTATCCCCGGCCCAGACTGGCAATAAGCCCAATTATGCTGCAACGACAGATCGCGTGAATCCCTGTAACTCCCCAAGTTCATACGTCTGGTAAACATCAGTCATGGAAAGAGAAAAAGGAAGTCTATACGTTGAGGTGGGATGAGGCTAAGAGTCCGGCGTACGGCATTCGCTATCTGATTCAATGGGACACAGCACGCGTGAGTGACATTGTTTTCATTTGCTATTTTTTAAAGCTATTTTTCAGGCCTTCATAACTTGTAAGGCAGGAATGTGGATTCTGTGGAAGGAGAGTGTGGACAGTAGCTGGGGAATTACTTCGTCGGCATGCTTCAACTAATGGATGCGAGGGCGGGGATACTTAATATGATAAAAGATTCTTTAATTTTCTGCTTGTCACAATCTCTTATAAGGGAGAAAGCCGTTCTGTGTATCCCTCAGGTTCGAGCACTAAAGTGACGATTTGACGGTAATACGCATTCGGTTATTCCAAATCCTGTATCCATTTTAAATGGGGAACCAATCTTGCACATAAATTTACTACAGTAAATTTAGGGGCCACAAGTCAGATAGCCGATTTATCGATAGGGTGTCAAATCAGTGTTCAAACTATCCCTCGTGGTCCCAATAACATCATGTTTTTTGCCGTTTATTGATATCTTTTCTCTGAGCCGCGCTAGAGCCCGAGAAGTACTCGCGCAACGCTTTGGAGGAGAGGGGGGAAAAGCTAGACGAGAGGGAATGGGGGCGGAGCCTCATTTGCGTGTGTCTCTCTCCCTCCTCCCGCCTCTCTCGCTCCCCTCCGCCCGCCTCTCGCACGTCCTTTACAAATAGCGAGTGCACAAGCCAGGGAAAATTGCTAAAATTCTATTTTTTTCTCTAAAAATCGTAAAATATTACAGTGAGTCAGAAAAACGTTGTCCGAGCAGAATTGCCACACTGGAAGCCTTAGGGAATAGGGTCGATTCTCGACGAAATGAGCCTTTTGTTTTTTAGTTTGTTTAAGTGTTTAAGTCCAATTTTCAGCTACTTAGTGATGTGGTGCATTTCTCGGACAGTGCTCAATCGATAGGTGGCCCTAGTAGCTATCCAAAGAACTTAGAGCGAACGATTTGGTTCAGAATGAACCTTGTGCACTCACCGTCTCGCTTTTTCGCGAAATCGTGTCAGAGCAAAGTGGGCGGAGCTTGTGGGGCCTAAGTAAATTTACTCTTTTTTACCCCATCAACTCGACTTGGAAATAAAGATCAAAACGGAATTTCTTATTCTTTTGACTATTTTCCAATATATATTTTTTCTCAAAATTTTAAATTTAATGGATAGAGAAGATCAAAAGTTTTTCACAATTCAAAAGGAATCTACACGTTTGAGCGGCGTTTGTTTCTATGAAGAAGGGCTCAATCTGGTTGGTTGTAAAGATGTTATTACACCGTTTCTGAGCGTTACGACTCTTCGAATTAGCTTAGTATCCTTAAAAACGCGAAGGAATTCAGTTTCAACACCTGAAGGATATGTTTCTTCTAGTAGTATTCACTTGGGTACTTCAATCTTCGGTCATAGAATCTCGCAAAGATTCATCACATCTATGTAAGCATTCTCTTTTTTTTGTATTTAAAAAAAATTCTAACCCAAAAATATTTTTTTTAAAACATTAAAATTAAAATTAAAAATATAAAAAGTAGGCCTAAGAATATTTTTTTAAAAATTATTATTTTCATTTCAGCGGACACTTTGAAAGTCAAGTGTGACGCGCTTCCCTATCGAACAGCTTATGCAGAGTATCGATGTTATTTCGCAGTCTTACAAGAGGTATCATTATTCCGAAATTCACAGTGATTTGTATTTTGCATTGAAGATTGACTTCGACCAAGCTAATGAGAAGTGTTCTTCTATATTCTCGGGTGCTAAAGTATGTTTCTTCAATATATCTAAATTCAAAAAAAAATCAGGTGGCTTCAACAGCTCCTGCAGAAATATTCAGGACCATGATGATTGATGTGAGAAAACACATTTACATTTCAAACATAAATTGGTTTAGAAGTCGAAATTTCACTTGGGAAGAGATTCTTCAGGTGCAAAGCAAATATTGTGCACCTTTGGTAAGTAGTTTACAGGCTGAAATATTTCGACGCAAAATTAAAATACACTACAAACTGTTTCAGGTAGTGATTACAAGTGTGACTCTGATAGCAGAATGCTCGTGGAAGGAAGATGTATTATGAGAGCTGAGAAAAGGATGAATTTCGCTGATGTAACAATTGAAAATTTAAATAATTTAAAGTAAAATTCAACATTTAGGCCGAAAACTATTGCGGAGAGCAGGGCATGGAAATTCCCGCACCAGAAAATGATTTGGATAATCGAATTCTCAAAGGCACCTTTTTCTGACACAGGAATTTCACAATTTCAATTCCAGAAGCACTGATGAAAGATCCTGCATGGTTGAAGAAATCGTTTATTCGACAAAATGGTAATAAATGGAATCAAGGAAAAAACTATTCAAGATGGAATTCTTGTGCTAAATCAAAAGACCAAAAATGCAGCAAAGATACAGCTGCCGTGGTAGATTCAACAGGTTATTGGAGAACCGAGGAAACTGGAAATTTGTGAGTTTTCATTTTTTAAAGAAACATAATGCCTCGTTTTCAGAATGGATGTCATTTGCATTTCAAATGCAGGAAACGATTTCACGAAAGGTTTGTACACACACAACGAAATCGAAGTTAGGATATAAACTAAGGAGTTGAACCTTGCGTTGCCTACCATGAAATGACCGGGTTGCCGCAGCTCTCACCAGCGACTGTGAGAGATATTTGTGTGTTATCTATTTATCTTTTTTGTTTGTTTTAGTTCGGTCTATCAATCACTTGCTATGTTGAAAATCGCACTACCACTCGATTTCAAGCGATCGGTAAAGCAACAGTCGAAACTCGGCGCGCCTGTGAAGTGCTTTGTGATTCGAAGCCCACGGTTTGTATATGAGACACTATCTGAGAGAGCTCACCTACCACCGTACATGAAAAAATAAGATATTCTGAAAAAAATGCCCTAGGGGTAACTTTTTGCGTAGAACTCGAAAATCGACCTTAAAAAGTCGTATCTCTAAAACTGAAATTCCTACAGTTGCCTGCATGGTGGCAGGGGCCACATACAATTTTCTTTGCGAGGCTTCAAATCATCCAACTAAGTATGAAATCTTTTAGATAATAAAAAATGAAATGTTTTTACAAAAAAATGAAAGGAAAGCTCATCTGGAAAAAAAGTTATTCAACTTTTTGAGTGAAAATTATTTTTCCTGAAAAAAATATGAAAAACGGCGGATTTTTTGGTTCGATTTTCGGATTCCCCGTAAAAAGTTACATATATGGTGATTTTTTCAGAATTTTAACTTTTCCCCATTTTCTTATTTTTTGCATTCAAATGTTACGGTTAAACGATTTTCCAGTATTTGGGCGGCCTACCTACTTGCAAT
>LS485664.1:10167-23973 GCA_900490705.1 Pristionchus arcanus
TGGACTTCGATTTGGACAAGACGACCTACATGTTCACACCTGGTCGATATGAATTCACGAATAAGGGAGGAGACTTATTCATCGAATCACTCGCGAGACTCAACTACAAACTACAGGTTGAGAGATCATTGAGAATACAGTACTAATCGATACCCTGCAGACGTCTTCTGATCCCCGCACGAAGGGGGCTACCGTAATCGCCTTGTTGATCTATCCTGCGAATGCGCACTCGTTCAATGTCGAATCGTTGAAGGGACAAGCTGTATCGAAGCAATTGAAGGTATGGAAGAAAGGAAAGAAGGGGTATATCGATTGATTAAAGGATACGATTGGGAAGATCAAGGAGAATGCTGCCAATAGGATGTACGATTCGTGTGTGAGGTGAGTCAACAGGGGAACTGATCACAACAATTTGAAAGTAAAACATACAATAACATTTCCGTTTTGTGAGTCTGTCCTATTTTCTGATTTATTCTATTTTTGAACCGGATCGGAAGCCCAATCCATGGTACAAATGGTGTTACCATTACAGAGGGACGATTCCCGATACGGAAGGGGTGGAACTTCGATCGGAACAAGTGCACTTGAAGAGATGCATTCTCTCCGCCAAGGTAAGAAGAGGGTGAAGAGGGGAATGGAGGAGAAAATATCCCATTGCAGCGTCACACTCTTCCTCCCATCTGCACTCACAATATGGTCGATCCCGAAATTGATCAGGTATTGATTTCGTAGGAGAGAGGGATACGGTAGCAATATCGATTGAATTGATTGGATAGGAGAGATGGATACGGTAGCAATATCGATTGAATTGATTGGATAAGAGATGGATACGGTAATATAAAAAATAGCTGGCTAGTTTGTTTGTAAATATTACAAACACTCATTGCATATCATGGGAAAGCAATATCGATTTCTGTTCTTACAACGTAATAATTGATTTGCAGATTGATGAAGCTAAGTCGAATGTGATTCGCGAGCTGCAGATGCAGGTGACGAAGGAAGTGTCCATCCCCAAGGAATTCCATCGTATCCTGATTGGAAAGGCAGGAGACACCCTCAAGGTACGGTAGCATGGTTACTGTATTTTTTTTGTTTTTTTAGCTAGAGGGTATTTATTGCGTCAGATAACCTCACACGATTGAAACCATAGAATTTGACCTGAATTTTGCCAGCTTTAGTAACACGTGAGCCAGGGAGCTCCTTGGAAAAACATTGTATAATTTGAACGGGTCTCCGAGCTCAAACTTCCCTAGGGATGTCGGTGCTCAGAAACGCGACTTCAGCGGGTTTATAATTTTTAAATAAACTTCAGCCAACAATGGATTGTTTGCAGGCTGTCGAGACCAACACCCTTATCAACATCTCAAACCGTGACACTTCTTCGGATGTGATCAAGATCACGGAACCTCGCGAAGGCATGGAGCGCGCCGCCGCGCACATTCTCCGTGTCGCCTCGGAGAAGGTACGTGTGGAGGGCTGTGAGAATTAATGTAGATGGAGTCAGATCAGAGACCGCGATTCATGCAAAAGTTATGAATAGGGTGCAACCAGAATGGGGCGGTTCTGAAATTTCCAATTTCTTTAAAGGCTAGACAATAAAGTAATATTTTTTGCAGGCAAAGCTGGCGACCGAGCACATCAACGCCGCCCGCATCAATTGTCTGTGGGTGCGCAGACCCGACAACGAGCTCATCAACGAGCTCACCTGCAGATTCCAGATCAAGGTGAGCCTGTCTATCGGAGTGGTCGGAGCCTAGCACCGATGCGTTCTCAATTATCTGCACTCGATAAACGCGCGCACTTTGCAGATCAACATTCCTCCTCCCGTTTCGAACAACGAGTTCATCTCGATAACGTGCGAGAGAGAGGGAGTGCTCACGGCTGTCGCCAAGATTAGAGCCATTGTGGTTGAGAAGGTAAGGTATGGGAAGGGAAGGGAGTACGGTAGTTTGGGAGTTATTGATTGATTGGGAGATAAACTGTTAGAATATTGATTTTTGTAATGTGAACCGAATCGGCGATTTGGAGTTTATCGTTTGGGATGAATAGAGGTTGGATCCTGAAACACCTATTAGATAGGCTGATGTGCAGGGGTATTTTAATGAACAAGTTGTAGCCAAATGAAACATAATTTGATTGATTGCGCTTTCTGGGAGGAAACAATGTTGACGCAACCCGGCACTTTGGTGCCGCACGCATTTGTCATTGGTTGCAGGCTTGGAGTAGTACTACCGTAACCAAACAATTATCGATAATCTTCCTGCAGGAAGTTGACTACGAGGCGAAGGCGCTCCAGAAGATGGCCAAACATCTGGCCGAGTCGAACTACCAGGAATCGGGTCCCATATTCAAGGAGTTCAACAAGCACATCGTCGGAAAGGTTCGGTAGTTGAATTATTTTTGTTTTACGCAACTCTTAGTGGAAGAATATAGACAGCTTGGTGCGAGCTCCTGGTATATGGCGAAGCTGAAACGGCGAAATCTCTGTTGTGTGAAATTTTTTTCATTTGTACAACTGGTCTTGAATAGGGTTCCGCAAGTGAGACATTTGGGGAGACATCGAACAAAGGATAGACTCGTGTCTCCAATTTTAATTGGAGACGAGAGACGTCTCCCTTCATTTTAATATTTTTTCCCTTGTCTCCTTTTCTGAGAGGAGAAAAGGAGAGACGTCCCTCCATTTCTCTCGCCTCCATTCTTTGTGGGCGGTCTGAGGAGAACAACGAGATTGATTAGATTGAAAATGCTTGTTGACGAATTTGAATACCAGAATAACATTGAGTGGGGGAACAAAAGAATTGGAGACGTCTCTCGAATTGTCTCCCTCTCATTTTGAACCGAGAGACGTCTCCGCGAGAGACAGGAATGAAGGTAGACATTGATTGAATTAGTGTCTCCGATTGCGAGCTGTCTCACTTGCGGAACCCTAGTAAATAGCTCTCCCATCTGCTTTCGATCTCATCTTTTATCTCTCCCATCTATCTCTTTTACTTCTGATTCTCTCTTGCGGCTCTAATACCAAACTGCTGCTCCCTACGACGCCCCACACCCCAAACCGAATCGCCAAAACGACGACGGACCTCCACCACAAAATAACGAAGATTAATGCTATTATATTTCCCCTTTCACCTGGTGGATAAACAATTGAAATTGAAATTTTGATTGAGAATACCACAGAATGCCGTTCTTCAATTTTACTCTTATTATTAAGTTAAGATTCAAGGTAATAAAATTTGAGAAAAAAGTAAAAAAAATTCACAGAAGCGAAAATGTTAAAATATTGTTACGAAATATGAAGATATCAGTATTTATCCTCTAGAAACCCTTTTGCAGCATTCCGTTTCTCAATTTAAATCGTTACTCCTTAATAAAGGAGAGATGTCTCCCTGTGTGTGTGTGCGTGTGTGTTTGTCCGCGGCGAGAGCGCCAGAGAAAGAGAGTAGGGACAGAGAAAGAGAGCAGGGGCAGAGACGCAGAGACGCAGAGGAAACAAGTGTAAACACGTTGCCGAGAGCGCCAGAGAAAAAGAACCGGGGTAGAGACGCAGAGGAAACAAGTGTAAACACGTTGCCGAGAGCGCCAGAGAAAAAGATCAGGAGCAGAGACGCAGAGGAAACAAGTGAGATCGGAAGAGCACACGTCTGAACTCCAGTCAACCGCACCGCACCGCACCGCACCGCACCGCACCGCACCGCACCGCACCGCACCGCACCGCACCGCACCGCACCGCACCGCACCGCACCGCACCGCACCGCACCGCATGCATGCATGATGAGGGCACAGCGACGCAGTGGTTGTGTGCCGGGAATGCGATACGATGGGCCACGTGCTCAGATCCTCCCGCTATAACCAGGTGGCCGAAATTCTAGGGACAGACTGAACGCGGAATTGGTGATGGAAATGCCTAACAACTTAGCCTTGTACTTAACCCTGTCCTGTCCGGTTTCCTTTTATCCTCTATACCTGGACTCAATCTTCTCTCTTCGCCGATGCCGTTTCTCCATCACTCTCACTCACTCTCTTACTTCCATTACATCGATCACCCGCTTTGCTATTTTCTTGTCCTGACAAGGGACGCGCACAAGTTGTCCCTTTCAGAACCTAAATTTGCTATCACCAATCGAAAGGTACCCCTCTCGGAAGTCCAAAACAACTCTAATATCATTGGATATTTGATTCCTAAGAACCGAAAATCGATCATCTATATTTGGGGAGATTTTGTGGAAAAAATGCACTCTCCAGGCTAGTATTCGACCTGGGGAGAGCTGAGAGCATGTGTCCTCTGACTCAGGTGGTTAGGAGGCCGTTTGCGTACGAATTGGACAAGAGTTGGCACAGACCAAAAATCTCGATTCTCTGAAACTATGTGATTCGGGGTTCTGGAGGCTGCTGATAACAATGGGAATATTCATTTTGCATGTTGAACTCCCATTGGCACCAGATCGAGAACGATCGAGACTGACGTCGAGAACAGATTTTCGAGATTTTCTCAGTTACGAGAAAAGCTAAAATTAAGAGAGTTTGGCTGCCTGGGTAAAATTGCATGCTGATCACGGCTGACTGTCGACATGCAAAATGAATATGCACATCGTCATCAGCAGCCTCCAGAACCCCAACTCACATAGTTTCAGAGAATCGATATTTTCGAGCTGTGCCAACTCTTGTCCGATTCGTACGCAAACGGCCTCCTAACCACCTGAGCCAGAGGACACATGCTCTCAGCTCTCCCCAGGTCGAATACTAGCCTGGAGAGTGCATTTTTTCCACTAAATTTCCCCAAATATTGATGATCGATTTTCGGTTCTTAGGAATCAAATATCCAATGATGTTAGAGTTGTTTTGGACTTCCTAGAGGGGTACCTTTCGATTGGTGATAGCAAATTTAGGTTCTGAAAGGGACGACATGTGCGCGTCTCTTGTGAGCTCACTCTGTAATAAAGTGTATGATCTACGAGTCAGTGAACTCTACAGTGAACCCAAGAGCCACCTGTGCAAGTGCTCGCTCAACACGCACACACGCACACACACACAGACACACTGAATTCCTCTCGCATTATTCATTGCCTCATCTTTTATTTTTTTATTACTTTACTACAAAAACCCCTTCGTTTCCTATCAATCATCAAGAAGTTTTCTCTTGGTCCTTTGGGCCATCGTTGTATGATGTCTACGTTTTTATCATTTCATTAATTCATACAAGAAAGTATTGGATCAGAGAGAAGAAAGTGAGTAATCATCAGTTACTCACTTTCATCAGTTAATCTTCAGTTACTCACTTTTTTTCTCTATGATCCAATACTTTCCCGTAGAGGTGCAACTCGTAAAATCGTCTTCTTTTCTCATTGCCTTCCTTTCAACTCATCGAACCTTTTTCCGTAAACTCATTCCCTCACCTCATCGTCTCTTATCTTTATGAATCTACCTTCAACCCATTTCCCTCATTCGCTATCTCCGTTTGAGTATCACAACTCTATACTACCGGGAACGTCGTACCGTTGAATTTTATCTTGCCAGCTCCGAGCTGCTGGCTGTCTGCACTCGCACATTTATTTGTTCCGATAAATATGTATATAAATCATAGAAAAGGGAAGGTGTATGTGTAGTTATTGATACTAACCGTAGAACCGTAGAACCGTAGAACGTAGAATTATATTTTAGATCCGCTTGCCGTAGCCTAGACTATTGTAGCCTGAAAAGGAGGGTAGATTCTTAACATCAACGATCCTTTGCATGTGAAATTTGTAATTAAATATGGAAAAGGGAGGGAAAGAGTCGTTAATTTCGCTGATGGGCTCTCGGGGAAAACCAATGTCGGTTTGTGGCCACCGTAATTTGGACGACAATGCTCCGGATTAGAAAGTGCGTGTTCTAGGCTAGTCGGGATAGCAAGGGGAATTGACGTGAGATATCAATTGATGTGCAATTTATGAATTTTATCGATATCAGTTTTTTTGCGTTGCTGAAATTAGATAATTTTACGAAAACACGATTGCATGCGCAGAATTCGATGCTGATCACACCTATGTTACACCTATGCACCTATCATTATTCATGATTTACACTAATATTAAATTTGAACTTCTCATCATCATCTGAGAATGTGTACATGAAGGATCGGAGTGACAACTACCTATATCGCCAAAGCATCAGCCATTCTCATCATCATTATTCTAAGGGGCAATCTGCTTTTTATATCGAGTAATTAACACCCTGAGAATTTGACGAAGATTGATCATCATTTACACTTTACTAGACCAAATAACCACTTTTTCTGATGACCTATCCGCTCCTCGGGTGAATCTTGTAAAACTCTAGATTTTTTTGAAACATTGCGAAACCATCGATTAGTAATATCCAAAATTTCAGAGCATCTGCTTTTCAATCCCACCAGTTGCGATCGATTTACTGACGACTATTGGCTTCAAAAATTGCCTTTTAATACTTTGCCTTTTAATATTTCTCTTTCTCTCCGGTCTACAACTCTAATTTGTTTGAATCTTGGGCGAGATTTGTGACAGCATTTTTGGCTGTATTTTAGCGCTCTCTGTTGCTCACACGAGCACGGCTCATGTAGGGAATATGAATTATCTTTCGGATACCGTAATCCTTGCTCAGAATTAGCAATTTCAGGAAGCGTGCAGGACTTTCGGCATCGATCCTGCTCGCCTCGACCACGACGCCAACTGCAGCAGCCGTCCCGCCCCTGGTAAGCGATCCAGTCGTGCTGGGCGTTCGTTGTAGTTTCAATCCTGATCCGTAGCCCGATCACTGTAGTTTGCAGTTTGATCGTTGTAGTATGATCGGTACGGCCTCAATACGCTGAAGTCGTAGGGCTGTAGGGCTGTCAGGACGAAGAACTGTCTCATAATTACTCGTACCCTCTAATCGGTGTCTTTTCTGTAGTCTGATCTCTTTAGTCTGATCTTTGATCTCTGATCTCCGTAGTCTAATCTCTGATTTCTTTTATCTGATCTTTGATCTCTGATCCCCGAAGTCTGAACTCTTTAATCTTTAATCTGATCTGGTTAGACTGATCTTAGATCTGTATTGTCTGTAGTCTGATGTTTGATCTCTGTAGTCTGATCTGTGTAGTCAGTGGTGTGATCTCTGATCTCTAAACTCTCTACATTTTAGCCAACGGCATTCGCCGATTCCTTCCTCGCGCACGGTGTGCTGGGCGGACTCGCCTCCCTCTCGATCGCACTCGCGCTGCTGGCTGGCCTCGCCTTCTGCGCCCGCCCCAAGCCGCGTCGCCCCACCACCCATCCTCGGTAAGCAGTAGGCACACTCACGCCGCATCACTGGGCAACATACATCCTCGTTACATTCGTACAACGAGATCGGTGCATGTTAATCTTCGATCTTTGATCTTTCAAGTGGGTTTCACGTACAACGAGGGTGGTGCATGGTGATCTTTGATCTTTGATCTTTCAAGTGAATTTCACGTACAACGAGGGCGGTGCATGCTGATCTTTGATCTTTGATCTCTCAAGTGGGCGGGAACACCTGGAAAATTTGATCTATAGACTTTCGAGTGGATGCAAACCGAGGGCGGAGGAGCAGTGTAATATTTGATCGTTGCCAACTCTTCCTCATTTCAGTGAACCACGCGCCGCAGGAGGTGGGAACAGTCCTGCGTGCGGCAGGCCACGATGCAGTCCGACGGACGACGCATCAATCGTATGAGAGAATGGGGATCGTAAATTTTTAATACACTTCTCGCCTTTCACTCGTCCTTTAATACCTGTTCTAACAAAAGCATTGGGTGATGCACAAAACGGCAGGGAGTTCTTTCTCTATGAAACTTGATTGCTAGATACCCCAGTGAGTCTGCAGAATGCCCATACATCCATGTAAATTCAGCAATTTTTCAGGCAATAAGCCCCATCGTCCATGTGTCGGGTGCCTCCTCGGGTATGAGATGAAAAGCCGATACAAAGTGACATGCAAGAAGAACGGCTGTAATGGAGAATTCCCGTTGGAGGTGCTGCTCAAATCGACCGAGCCAGGAGTAGCAGCTCACTTTGATCAGAAGAGCAAGGAGTATGATGAGCTGGTGCAGAAGGTTAGTTCTTTTTCGCTCTAACCAGGATTCGTTATTTAATGCTCCGTATAGTAATGGTAGAATAGCGAGAAACGGTCGGTTATTGTGAGATGGTGCTTACTCAATTATCATTCACACTTTGCCTGAATATTATTCGCATGACGACTCGTTTTGCGATTATTATTTGAGCGCTCATTCGAGTTCCTTACCAATTATTTGGTGATTGTGAGACCGATCAACTAGCAACGAGATTGTTCGAGAAGATAGAGGAAAAGGATTTTTTTTAATTCTGCGTTCGTTGCAGGTGGCGACGTCACTCGGATATGTGGGAACGATCAATCGAATGATCGATTACACGCCCCTGCACTACATTCCCGTATGTAATTTCATTTCATTTTTATCTATGCGATAAGATAAGAGATGCTCGGATTAAACATTTGATCGATCTTTCGCTCTTTGCAATGAACATGATCGAAATACTCGTAGTTCAGCCACGGAAAGCGTTGGTGCCATGAACCCTCTGATTGTAGTTTGGATCCAACAAAATCTTGATCTTTGATCTCGCGACTTACGGAAAATTACATTTCAGGAATCGACGCGCCTTCCTTCCCACGAAAAAGGAAAAGGTCGAATCGGGCGCGCCGTATTCTGCAGTGAGTGATTCATTATTTTCGCTGCTTTTTCGTGCTTTTTCAACGATCAACTAGCGAAAACTCCTTCCACCTCCGAGAGAAATTGAGCACAATTAAATTGCAACGTTTCATAAAAATTTTGAAGAAAAGGCTGTTTCTGGTTCAAATTCTGGTTATTTTATCCGAAGTAAATTATAATTTGTTAACTCTGTGCACAATTTTGTAGATTGCCAAATGAGATTTTCAGGTGGGCACAAGAATCACATGATGGATGTGAACTACCTCCTCCAGCACAGTGGAAGAATCGAGAAGAGGAGCCCGCTGACCTACTGCTGTCCAGTGCGAAGATGCAATGGAGAAATTTCTGGTGAGCGATCCCACTCTTTCATCGTCTGCGTCATTAGAAAAGAATGCATTCATTGATAAGGTTATTCATCATTAAACGAGACATGGATGTATGGGCATTCTACAGACACTTGATCTTTGATCTTTCAAGTTTGTTTCAAGTACAACGAGGGCGGTGCATGTTGATCTTTGATCTTAAAGAGACTATCTCGCTTATCACTAATCATTGCAGCTGAGGATATGAAAGTGCTGGACTATTTCGATCCACGAGTTATCAATCTCCTGTAGCCTCTCTCTCTCTTCTTCCTACAGTAACCCCTTCCCAGCCCCTTCCTTTATCGTTTTACTATTCTATCAATTGTTCACTGTAGCTAGGCTAACAAATTTATTTTGTAAGTAAAATTGTAACATTCACCTCCTTTCTCGAATGCTTTCATTCTCAGAAACTGACCCATGCCATCTCATTGTCTTGACGAGTAGCTGTATTAATAGCATCATCATCATTTTCATTTCTCAATCATTTACCGTAACTCATTTACCCACCGGTTATTTGTCCTTCTAAGGCTGTGAAATACTAAGTACCCAAGTACGCTATTCCATTGAATTATATTTGTGTGCTCTGAAATGAGTACCGCCTTTAGGATATCCGATAGATTCGAACGATTCAATTGTGATCTACTACGCTAAGGATGACAGAAACGTGTATTGTAATGGTAATACTAATTGTTTTTTTTCGTGTGGCGCTAAGCTAAGGATAAATCCTTCCATCACGAAAAAAAAATTCACTTTATATTTCTTTTTTCTTGTTCGTGTAGACATCCTTGCGAACTTGTTTCTCATTTCTGAGGAAATGAAGAGGAAATCCAAATTATTTAACTTGGTCAGATTCTGATAGGATATCAGTACGTTCGCACCCACTTCCTCATTTATAATCTTTTTTATTCCGGATCAAACAAATTCAAACATCACGAATATACCACAGGGTGAGAGGAACATCTTCAAAGTATAGTCAATAGTAGCAGTTTTAGTCAATGATAATAAACAATAAAGTGAGTGGAATGAAAAAGGGCAATGAATTCCAATAAGCGAACAATTAAACTAGTCCGCTAATCGACGAAAGAATGTGAAGAATGAGGAGTTAAATGGAAAGTTAATTTGAAATACAATAAGGGAGCCCAAGTTGACGCACTTGTGGTGATCTAATCGTCCTCGTCGTCGCTCATGATCAGACGACGCATCTTTTTCGATGGCGCCAGGTCGGGCACACCATCATCGTGCTTGCGCACTTCGGGAGCTGCTGGCTCGTCCACGGTGTCCACACTATTCATCTCCTTTTCTTGATCCTCCTCTTCGTCCGAACTGCTCATCACGCGACGGCGCTTCGACTTCTGCAATCAGGCAAAGTCAAGGTTGGGCATGGATTACGGTAGCTTATTGATCGATAGTTTGAAAGGGTGGACTACGATTGATTGTTTATAGATATTCATTTTTTCAAATCATGATTCCTTTACTTGTCAAGCACAACATCCCACGTCCTCTTATCCCATTCATGCAACACCGATTCAGCGACTCCCTTGCCAATGCTCTCGAACTCTTTTCTCGACATCACTGTCTCATTCAGAACTTTTTATGATAGACTACCTTATCCAATTGCATTCTGTAATGTAACTCACCGGTGTGGCTATCGTATTCTCCTTCTCCTCATCCTCATCATCCTCATTCTCCTTCTGCAGGGCTGCTGATGACGCTGCTGATGCGCGCCCGGATGATCTCTGCAATACTACGGTAATGATAATTTGAGAACGTACGGTAGCCGAAATCAGCTAGCAATCAGTTCGCAAATATTATATTTTATAGATTGGAGAACCCGACTACACACTAATCACCACCCCCGCCTCTCCACTTTCACTTCCCCCGTGCAACGCACCTCTCACTGGCCAAATGTTACGATCAATTTTTTTTTGCAATACAGCCAATCTGCGATAAGCGACCCTCGTGCACCTACCGTATCCTCCTCTCCGCTGTCTGCCTTCTTCAATTCATCGTTTTCCTCTTCTTCTTCCTTCTCATCCGATGCAGCCTTCGACTTCTTGGCTACCATCTGAAACGGAAGGATACAGTAATCCTGTCTACAGTAATCTTCCGTACAAGCCTTTTGCTTTCCAATACTACATACTTCTGTAACTATGTCGTAGTATTACCTAGCTACCGTACTACATTATCGTAAACTTACCGCAGTATCGTAATCATATTGTAACCATTCCCAACTACAGTAATTCGATCGGGGTTCCGTATCCTACCGTAACCTTTATTCACACCTATCTTACTCCCCTACCATACCTGCATCATCATAGCCTCCCTCTTCCTCTTCAATTCCTTCTTCTTTCTCTTCCTTTCCTTCTCTTCATCTCCCTCTTTCTCCTTCTTCCCTTCCCTTTCCTTCCTCTTCTCTTTCTTCTCCTTCTTTCTCTCCTCCTTTTCCTTCCTTCTTTCTTCCTTTGTCTTCTCCCTCTCTTCCTCATCTCCACTTCCTTCCTTCTCTTCCGATCTCTTTGACGATGCATCAGATTGAGGACGAGACTGCAATTATCGATTGATTACTGTAGAAATAAAAATGTATATGCCATTTAATAAACTGATACTTGATTTACTTAGAACCGCGAGTGGTATTAAATAATGAGAACAATCGTGGCACTTCATTCCCGAGTGCAACTCGAAATCTCCGTGTTATTCCTTCTACTGACGTAAGCAAAAGAAAACAGACAAGATAAAACAGGCCATACCAAAGCCCCATCAATGAACTGATTCATATCAATAATAACTTCGAATGTGACCTCATCCCGATCAATTGAATACCGTACCCTCATTACCGTACCTCATTCTCTCCATCGTCGTTCTCCGCATCAGACAGCATGAGTTCGCTCTCCTCTGACTCCTGAAATGCATTTGAGCACTGTATGTGTCGTGATTTTGTTATTATAAGACACTATCTAACTCGATCGACATAGTAGGAAATTCATAAAATTAAGATGCATCAGATAAGATTTAAGATTTCCACAGTTTCACGATTCAACTTGGCACCAGTCACAGCTATCACCAGACGAGTCAATGATGCACAATAGAACCATGAAGGTGGATGGGATCTTTTGAAGCCTTTTATTTTGCGAGTTTACTACGATTCGCCGACTGATTGAGGCTGCGAAATCTGATTCAAAGTTTTGTTGCATCTGAAACCGTACATCAGCTTTTTTTTTAAATCCTATCCTTCCGTATTCCATCCTCCTCCTCCATACCTCTCCACTCTTGCCTCCCTCCTCCTCCTCTTCCTCCTCTCCTTCACTTCCCTTCTCCTCCGCATCCTTCTTCTTACGAGGCGCGCGAGGAGCCTTCTCTCTGGAACACAAACTAATTTCAATGTTGTACCATACAACTTTGATTGAATAACAAACATTATGTTAAAGTTTTTTTTGGCTCACATCGTCGCATATCTTTAATTTCCTGCATTTCATTATTCTCATGACTTACTCAAATTTCAGTTTCACCATCAATACATGCTCGCCCGAATCGCTGATGCAGCAATGGTGGTGCATCTCCACAGCAACGATTGCTACCGTATTCCGTACTACAGTAAACCATCCTCTACCCTACCTCCTGACCACCTCGACTCCCATCTTCTCTAGATATCTCTCCACTTCCCTTCTCGGTCTCTTCTCACTCAGTCGACGATGCACGAACGATGCGATGTCCGCTGTAGAGAAAGGTGATTATTAAGTGAATTAAATATTGTCTGACTCTCTCGATTCCTCATGCTCTCTCACGTTGTCTGACTGAACGAAAGAGCTAGGCGAATCACTGATGGGATAGGAAAGGTTAAATAATTAAAATTGGGGATGCTCTCATAGATATTGATGGACTATCACCTTTTCTAAAAGGCGACAGCTCTCTATTTGCTGATGTCCGAGGGAACACCCTGAGCCATTTTGCGGATGCCCTACGTTCGTGCGCCGAATTAAAAGAATCGAGTTTATACTGATTTTGGCTTGAACATGATTCGTCCCTTACTACTGCTCTCTCGCACCGTATCTACCGGCGAAGAGTTTGTTAAGAGGGAAATAAGTGTCAGAATTCAGCGACTCTAATGCTGAATCAGTGCTGATCAACGCCGACGATAATATAATTATTCGTATTTGCAGAAATCCATCTACCATCAAACTTTGAAAGATGTAACCACATTTGATCCATTTATGAAGCTGAAATAATTCTGGCTTTAAAAATTCTGGCGTTTCGACATCACTGTTTCTTTACCCAACTACGAAACCGAAACAGGGCTGGAAATTCGAGCCTGGAACATGAGCCAGATTTCTCTAAATTCTGCGCGCCTTTCTGTCATTTCAATTATTCTGCATCTTTATACAGCCTCGTTAGCCACTGCTCCTTCACATCACATTTAATCGAAGATCATTTGTTACAGGTATACAGTATTTCCAGACTAACCCATATCTACCGTATCCACTAAAAAATTCTACTAATCCACTCACTCCTCGCCTTCTCCTCCTCTTCCTCCTCATCCCATTGCTCCTTCAACGCGGCCAATTCCGTCTGCAGTCCCTCCGACCACTCCTTCAGAGGGCGCTCCCTTAAATTGAGTATATTAATTAAAAATCTAAAAAAAATATTTTAAAAATTGAGTATATTAATTAAAAATCTAAAAAAAAATATTTTAAAAAGCAATTAACTCCAACTCTCATCACCACACCCCCAGTCATGCTACCGTACCCCCCCCCC
>LS485667.1:0-12294 GCA_900490705.1 Pristionchus arcanus
ATTTCCCTAAAAAGTGCTTATGCTTATTGGATTCCCCGTGAAATTTTGAATCGACGTTATATTTTTAATATACGAAAATATTTCCGCAATGTTGTCGCCGAAGCCATCTAGTAGCATGCAATCACCGACGCGGGTTCCGATCCGCGCCTCTGCATAATCTTTTGCCAGCATGTTTACTCATGCAAATGATGTTTTTCGATGCAAAAACAAGTATCTCACAATTACGGGTTGTTTTGACGATGTTTTGAACACATTTCAGGCGATTTTTCCGATTTCACCCGAAACATTGGTTTAGCCTGCCATTCAGATGAACCAGAATCACCAAAGGGGGGACCCTTATGTGAAAAATCGTCTGTGAGGCATGACAAAAATTTAAAGTGAATAGTGGTCAAAAGATCGTCAAAACAACCCGCATGTATGAGATACTTGTTTATGCATCGAAAAACATCATTTGCATGAGTAAACATGCCGGCAAAAGATTATGCAGAGGCGGGGATTCGAACCCGCATCGGTGATTGCATGCTACTAGATGGCTTCTGCGACAACATTGCGGAAATATTTTCGTATATTAAAAATATAACGTCGATTCAAAATTTCACGGGGAATCCAATAAGCATAAGCACTTTTTAGGGAAATAAAGTCTTCGAGGTGAAAAAAATTGAAAACTGCTCAAAAATAGCTATATTGCTAATAAAAATAATAAATTTGCATATTTTGCGACGATATTTTAGTATCTGACATAACTTTCGATGCTCTTTCGAATGGTGTATCACACGAGGGTCAAATGTGATTTTCATTTTTTGAGCATGAAATGCATGAATCATCATGAAAAGTTGCAGGGAGCATACCTGACCCCTAGGGAGTATCCACAAAAAATTTCAGCACGATTAGAGCATTTTGAACCATTGTGCCACCCCCTACCGAGCCCTGTCCCGTTCTTACAGAGAACGCGTTTTAATAATTAAAACACATGGAAATTATTCTCACCTCCTCTTTGTTCGTCGTCTGATTAAAGACAATGAAGTGAGTCGGGGGTTGTAGGGACATTCTGAAAGAGCGGGAAATATATTCATTCTTGCCAGACAAAAAAAACAAGGATATGAGGTGTCCATGCTTGGAGAGCTTAAAATTAAAAGCAAAGTGCATCGAAAATAAAGATAGCAAGAATGAATCTCCGGGCCAACAGAGCAATCATTCCAATACTTGGGTTCTTCCGAACTGAAGCCCTCATAAACCTTGTTGCCAGAATCGGGGTGGCTGGTAGTGCGGATAACATAGATTTTAGATACCCGATCGAATTCAAGAATGGCCACGGGGTATCAGAACGGAAAGTACCGACTAAGTTAATCCCATTGTTTACCCTTACTCTGCATTTATATTTGTGACTCTGCATTTAATTTTGTTGTTGTTACAATTTCTAGATAAAGATGTTTTTTTTATTATTCGTTTGTATTTTCATCAGAAATTCAGCAAGAAATGTTTCGATAAATATTTATCAGTGTATTCGACAATTAACGAACGATTTGATAGCCTTCATACCCACTTTCCAGTTATGTCAACATCCTGAACCACGGTGCATATTTCTTCATATTAAAACAATTCATCTTCAGTAAAGTGAAATGTGGATGATTAGTTTTAAAAAAATCGTTGGAGGACACGAGACGATCGCACAGAGCTGCAAACAAAAGATTTAAAAATCATTGTCGATAATGCACATTGAGGAATGCTTTAAAGTTTCTGAACATCCCTAGTGTAGATGGGCCTATTTTTCTGACAAAATCGAAAAATAAAGTTTAATAATTCGAGTAATTTTCTTACGAGTTCCTGCCTGTGACTTCAATATTTCCTTTTATCGATTTATTATTAAAATTTCGATTTATTATGCTTGATCGATTGAATGTAAATTTCGTTCGGGTTGGTGTAGGCAACTGAAATACATTTCAATCAGGTATCGAATAAGGTTGAACGAACAAGAGTGGAAAGAAAAAGGCAATCGAAAACGGAGTAAGATACGCCGCGCCACGTTCCTATCGAGATAGATCGATGGAATGAAAGAGAGGGAGAGAGAAGCGCCCTTTCTCTCATCGTACAGTTTTTTTCCGTTCTCTCCTTTCTCCGCTATAACACGCTGGTGAGTAATCAAATGATCTTTTCCTCTTTTTTCATCGTTGTTTCCTTATCAGCGAGTATTTCCAACACCATGTACTCAAACAATCATATCTCAACTGACTTTATCTTTTATTACAAATATGACCACAGCGATGATTGCTTTTAGAAAAAGATCACTCGCGGTATTTAGAGAATTGCCGATGAATATCAAGATCTGACTGAAAAAAATCGATATAATTTGTAGCAATAAAATCGCACTTACAATCTAGTGCGTTGTAAATGTTTACGATGTATTTCTGTAAAAGGAAAAAATTAAATTTTACAAATTCAGAACGGAACAGGTCGTAGATAGAAGATTATTGATTGAATTGGAGTAGGCAACTGAAAAAATAAATACAATATTTGAGTGAACGATTCACACGAAACATATTGCAATGACCATGAAAACGGATGTGAAAGTGAAAAGGCAATGCAAAAAAATCTCTCCTCGATTTGCATGCTGTCTCAACTGTCTGACCGACGAGAGAGAATTCGAAATGAGGGAGACCAACGACGAATTGTCAACGCTAGTTGCGATCAATCGCACTGCAATGTCCTTCTCTTCTTCCCCCTCTGTTTCTTTCTCTAGCTGCACTCTCAAGGTCCTGTGCACTCTCGTGTCCGAGTGAGCAATGCAACGGAATCACTTCTATCTCTCTGTTCGGTAGGGATGACTTGGCAAGAAATGATTCTTGATTATGCTTGCTCACACGCCACAGCATTCTGCCCCGAAAGAGAAGGGAGAACACTTTACATACGCACCCGATCACTTTGCATGAACCGAACTCCAAGGCCTAGGCGGGAGGAGCGACCCCCGAGCGACCGCATCCATTGTTCACCCTTATCTGGAGAGAACAATGGGGATCAGAACGCTGTGACGCCCTTCTGATCGATTAGATAGTGCGTGAAAGGAAGAAACCATGACATTCCAAGTGTCTTGTCGCACTGTTTCCGCATGCAAGGAACAACTCTTCGACAAACACATTTATTTTAATACAATTATAGACACGAAGATTCATCTCAAACTTTTGACGTAATTCTTCTTGAGTTTATGAGTGCGAACGAAACACAATATTCAGCATTGTAAAATGTTTCCTGCGAATATCAGGCTGAAAAAAAAATCAATTTTCCGGTTTCAACTTTCGTGAATAGTACGCAAGTTTCGCTGAATTTGCTTGATTCGAAGCTTGTTAGAGATTATCGAATGAGTGATCGATGCTGTTCTTTGAGACTGGAAAACAATTTGCAAAGAGGAAATCGATAGCTAGTTTACCCTTGGATTCAGAGAATATCCTTGATCACTGTATCATCTCCGTAGTTGAAGAAAGGTTAGATAAACCTCACTTCAAACATTTGAGCCTGGAACAATGCAAATGATCAAGGCGAAAATTCGTTGCTAACATACCCTTGGATTCTAATAATGTCTTTGATCGCTGCATGATCTTCGTAGAGGAGTGATTCGAGCTTCTGATTTTCAACTTTTGAGAATGAAACAACAAGATGTGAAAGGAGAAACGGTGTAAAATGCATACCGATGACTCAGACGAATTCAGGGTTCTTCTAAAAGGAAACCATCAAATTCAATCCATAATAAAAGCCTTGAAAGAGAACGATGGGAAAGTTGCTAGATGAGTTATTGATCGGCTGAGTTGATGTAGTCAACTGGAAAAGACGCTGATTGGCTAGATTCAAACAAGAACATCAACGTGAGGAACAAATGCACAGTGAGAGGACGAGTTTGATCGATTCAGCTTACGTGCAATTGCTTCTTCACTCTCTTTCCTCTCTCCGCCTGAACCTCTTCACTCTATGCCTCTTTTTTATCTTTCCGTTTCTCCCACTCTCTTCCGTCTTTTTTTCCAAAAGATGTAATGTGTAGTGATCAAAGCGAGTTCATTAGTATTATTTATCAATACGAGTGACAATGAGTGAGAAGTTGTTAAAGGACGTCATAATTAGGTCACCTATGAGTCCAACACAGTTTAAGCGTGACTATATGAAACAATAAATAAATATTATATTGATGCGATTTCTAAGCCGATCAGACTTCAAAACATCTTGACGTCATCTTCTGTGACCTCAGGGCTCCGCCAGGGGGCACAAGGGGCACCAAGGGCTTGGCTGTCACCCACTAAAAAAAATTATGATTACGATATGATTACGGTGGCTATTTACGATCAGGAAAATATGTCTAGAAGAGATTTTTTAGCCAAAAGACACCAAAAGCCAAAAAAATCACCTTTTCAATCCACTCCGTCTCTCCATTCTTGCTCACTCGCTTCACAAGGACTTTCCTCGGCTTCGGGGGAGTTGTCGGCGTCTGTTCTTCCTCCTTTACGACGTCATCATCAATCGTGATTACTTCGACGACGGCCTTATCCCCCGGAATTGCAGGGCAGGGAACAGGACTGAAAATTGATAATAAATAAATATAATCGATATATTATTTATGTATAGTATAATTTATTTGCGACACCGTCTCTAGCTACTTACTTTCTTCTGGTTCGCTCAAACTCCTCGATGAGGTCCGGGCAGATCCGGGCGTCCTCCACGGCGGTCTCCCACGTGCACGCAAAGCCTGGCCTGCCTTCCCACTGAAATTATTGTTTACTACTTAAATATTGGTATTCGTTTCGTCATTTCGCACAATGTGCAAAACAACGAGACAGCGGCTCATTTTTCGAGCTCTATTACATATAAGACTGTGTGAATACCATGGTTCTAAACCATCAACTAGTTCAGTATTTTCCAATGAACGATAGATTTCAGGTAATTGAACTAGTTTAATCTATATCAAAAACGCTCAACTCACCTTGACAAGATATTCCACCTTTCCGGTCTTCTTCACGTACTTTTGGCAAATTTTTCCGCTTTCCAGGACGGTTTCGACGTGACTTTCGCCTTGAAGCGCTGCTGTTCAACCACCATGCACCAGCCCCATCTGAAATTATAAAAATAAAATATTACAATAATAATAATAATTCCGAACATATTTAAAGCCATCAATTGAACAAAACAGCAGTTATGGCGAATCGAGCCTAGCACTAGTTCAAATGCAAAAATTAATAAAAATATAATTTTTAATTAATTACTTTTCCTCCCATCGTCCGCTCTTCTTCTTATGGATGACTCCATTCTTGATGACTTTCTCCACTTTCGAGGGGCTTTTCGCCGCATTTCCCTTCTTGGCGGGCTTTAGACTCGAAGTCATTGTCGGATAGCTGCAATCGAATATATTTATCACATTAATACGCAGTAGTTATACAGAGAAAGCGTTGTAGCGTGAACAGTGAAAATGCGGATATAGCAATTGTTTTGGCTGTATTGATAGTTCAGCAAAATTGATAAATTCCGAGAAAAAACTGCAATAACGAGAAGTCTTCGCTAGTGGGGAAGACTGACAATGCTCAAAAGAATGATGCCAGATGGAACATCCAATAGCGTAACCCATATGTGAGTAGCATAACCACTATTTTTGTGACACTGGAAGGCCGGAGAATTGATGATAAATCATTAACACGAAGATCGAGAAGTAGAATAATGGATGAGTGAAGAATTAGAATGCAACCGGGAGTGAGAAGCGTTGCTTATATACCGATCTTCGATTGGAACCATCCGATCTATTGGAAGGCTCCAATCTCTTGCTAATACCCAGTGGCCATTCGAACTCCTTTTCAAACTTCCGACACAGTGTCGGTATTGTGAAGAGGCTTCCGACCTATTGATATTACCCGGTGGTCATTTGAAATCGTACCCAGTGGGTTGATCAATCAGTACAAAAGATCAATCCAAGGCAATTCCGGAGCACGTTTCGAGCTTTTCTGAACTTTGACGTGTTTTAATTATCGTGAATAAATCAGCCATGCCTTTCTCTTTGCAAATTATCAATAAAATTGCGAAAAAATGTGTTCGAATTGAGAAAAAAACCGAATCTATCAAGTAGTCGACAAAATTATTCAAGAATTCACACGATTAGACTGGATACCAAACTGTTGCAATACATTATGACAGTGAACGATGCAATTTTATTCTCAGGTCAAGCACAAAGCAAATTGTTGATAGATAATAAACACTCGAGATAACAAATCGTATTTCATCGTCTTCCAAATCGTTGATTCTGATTTTTCATTGGAGGCTGTTTGGCCCTATTCATATTATGAAAATTGGGCTGTTTATTCAAATACTGGTTCAATATCTTTTTATTTTCTCGTGCCGCTTCTCTCTTAGCTTCTTCCTTCCTGATCCGTTCATTGTTTTTCTCCCGTTCTTCTTGCTTTTTAGTTAGTTCGTTCAACTTCTCCTTAAGCTCTTTCAATTCCGCCTCCAGAGTTCTTCTTTCAATAGCCTGATTAATTATTAATGATTATAATGGAATATTCGCTCGAATTACGACCCCATTATCTCTTCATTTCGAACGAGATTATTGTAATGAACGTATTCTTTAGAACTGTATCCAACAAATTGATCATCAAAGCTGATCTTTGATCTTTGAGATGACGAAACGACGTCACACACTATTCACCTGCTCGCTCGTCTCCTCCCGCAGTAGTCTCAGCGTCGACACCTTGTGGCATAGGGGACATCGCAGTTGTGTGTCGTGCCGAACGGCCATTGCACAGAGCTAAAAAACAGTTTATCAAAAAACGCTTTGCAAAATCTAGCGGATCTATGCTCACAAAGTCTTGAAATAATTACTGATCCCATTTAAAACGCGCGGAACGATAAATAAGTTGAATTAAAAATGCAACAGTATCCAACCTGCATGGAGCACGCAGCGCACACAATGTGCCCGCAGGGATTGTAGTACGCGCGTAACTGGGGTACTCGGAAGCAATATTGGCACTCGCGATCGATGCGGTCCTGCAAAGAAGCATTTTAAAGGTCAAAGGTCAACTTTTGGGATAAAATTCAAATTTACCTCAAAGAGTCGACGAAACTCGCTGGGAGTATTGCAGATCGGGCATTCCTCAGCTTCTTCCACGCAATCGCTGAAATTATATTCTCGAGGGAAATCCGAGGATGAAAATCCAAGATTTCAAAATAGTGAAAAGAAATGTGCAGCAGTCCATTGCTATTCAGTTCACTAGTATGATATGTTATATAATAGTGAATGACTCACGAGCAGAATTGATGTGTGCATTTAATAGCCACCGTTCGGCCGGTAGCATCTGGCTTTCGACACGATTCGCATTCGCGAGAGAAACTATCGCCTCGATTAACACTGAAATGCGCGAATTTTTGAATACAGGTGGAAATGTTTTTAAAGCGTAGCGCAAACACCTTTTTTTCAGGAATATTTGTTAAAATACGGCTAATTACCTGCACTCGCTTCGTATTCTCAGTTCTTTGACGAACAACTCCACATCGTTTTGCTCGATATCATCTCTATTTTCAATGAGACGTATACATTGATCGTAAAATGTGGCACGAGTTGTTGCCATGCGATGCATACTGAACGAATACTGATTTTTAGTTTCGATCTCTTCATCGGGCCAGAGCCATGTAATACGGTTCGCAGGAAACGTCGTATTCATAAGGGAAAATGCATCATTAAGATCTCATGAATTTTGATAAAAACAAGAATGCGACTAAACAAAGCCAGAAATTCTGATAGGGTGGCAAATCCGGGTAGGGTCAATGCTAACCAGGTCAAAGGGAGTAGAGAAGAGAGAGCATCGGTGGGTCAGAGACGGGATAGATAGATGAGCACAGTGTAAATGCTTCTATGAGAGAGAGAGAGAGAGAGAGAGAGAGAGAGAGAGAGAGAGAGAACTGATTGATCCTAGCCTCAATCTCGCTTCGCAAGGGTTCGAAATAAGGAAAATCGTCGCCTCATTAACCGCGCTCTCAGATCACGGATCACAGAGATGAGATAGAATGTGAAATTAAAGGCATTTCCCAAACAGTATTATTACACAATGTTATTTGAACACTTCACTGTCTGGTTAAAAAATATCTTTATTCTGTCACGTACAAGGCGATTGAACGGATAAATTGCGAAAATTTCCTATATATTTCCTTTCAATATATCCTCTCTCACTGTTCAAACTGTTGTAAGGAAAAAGCGAGCAGCTTCTGTTGCTCAGTCATATTCTCCATCATAACATTAAGGCGATCGAGCTGTTCGCTCAAATCCGTTAACATTTGATTGAGATTTCCTTCAGATCGGAGCGCCTCAAGATTTTTCCTATAATTTTACATTTGTTATCATTGCAATTGTATATTTATCCACCAAGATTAGGTATCTTCGTTATGGCTTGAGTCTTCAATAGATGTATCCTCACCTAATTGACCCCAACTGTTTCGCTATCCTTTCTTCCTCCTCCTCCATCTCTTTCTGCCTCGTCAAAATCTCCTTCAGCTTCGCAAGAAGTTCTCTTCTCTCGATAACCTGAGCGCTTATTTTTCTCTGAAGTAATTTGCAATGAAGAAACGATTTCGAATGCTAACCACCTTTTCAATGAGCTCCTCTCGCAGTAGCCTCATCGTAGACCCCTTCAGACACATCGGACAGCGCAGTTCCACATCGTGACGCACCGCTATGACACCCAACTGGAATTAACTATTACAGATCAATTACAGATTTACATATTTATCCTGATATCAAGGCAAAGGCCTGCAGGAAGAAACATCGTTAGGGAGGGGATTGGGATCTTCGTATTCAGTATCAAAGGTTTCTTGGATCATCAAGAGGAATTAACTATGTTTCGTAAAAGAAATTTGTGGGGATCAATTGTATTCGAAATTCACTTGAAAGCAATTCGAAAAATCGTTTTATGTTCTACAGTAGTGCAAACCTGCATGGCGCACGCGGCACACACAATGTGTCCGCAAGGAGTGTAGAACGCTCGTAACTGAGGTACTCGGAAGCAATACTGGCACTCGCGATCGATGCGGTCCTACAAATAAATATACGGCAATTTGAAATAGTGTGCCCCATAATATCGGTTATCAGAATGAAGAATCCGTCATTCGACGTACTTTTCAATAACACCAGTGATAGAGTCAGGAGAAATGAATAGACGGGCTCGCCATCCTACCTCATTGAGTCTCCGAAACTTGCTGGGATTCTTGCAAATAGGGCACTCCTTAGCTGTTTTCGCGCAATCGCTGAAATTTACCATTTCGTGACTACTCAAGAGAGAAAAATATACTATTGTTTATTACACAATTCTAAACTACATCCATTGTAAAAATGAATGGAGAACTAACCGGCAGGATACATGTCCACATTTAATAGCCACTGCTCGCTCGGTCGGCTCGACCCTTCGACAAGATTCACACTCACGAGAGAAACAATCGCCTCGATTAACGCTGAAATGCATGACACTCCGCAACACTTTCTCATTTGGAACACTTTTTATATATATTTATATTTTATATAACACTTTATATAACACTTTTCTATATACGATGAGGGGAAATTGGTAGTGACTCTGGTCGCAAAGGGGAACCTACTGTAGAATGCATTGAACAGCAGGGTATTGAATTGCAACAGCGGACTTTACAATTATCGGTTTTACCTTATTACCTTAAACGTATGCTTAATCATTAGGATTTAAAGAAGATACCTGCACTCGCTTCGTATTCTCATTTCTCCGACAAACATCTCCACAGAATTCATCTCGAATTCATCTCGAAAGTCCACGAGCCGCTTCCATTGATCCCAAAATGTGGAGCGAGTCGTGGCCATACGATGCATGCTGAATGAATATTTATTTGACAAGTTCGAACTCGCTAATGTTGTAAAAAAAGCGAATAAACAAACTAAATTGACCGGAAGTTCATCGGGCAAATTGGATGGCAATCCGGGCGAATGGCAGTAAGGTCAAGGCCAGCCAGGTCAACGGGATTAGAGAGAGAGAGAGGATCAGTGGGTCAGAGATGTATCGCAAATATAGTAATGGCTCCTCTCGACCCGTATTCCACTCTTCCGAGCCGTATTGATTCATTTACAATTAGCACGGTTGACCCGTGGACAGTGAGCCTGTGCCTAAACGCGACTTTGACCGTTAACCCTGCGCGAGAGCAAACAAGGACAGGTTACCCTGACCCGTACTAGTGCCAACCTAGTGATGATAACTCGGCACGTGCGTCTCCTAGATTTGCATGTTTTTTTTTCAGAGAAGCGAGAGAGTGTGCAAAAGGAGGAGAGTCGTGTGCCGATTTGTCATCACCAGTGATTCGCGATTTATCGCATTTTTAACAGAATGTTACGTTTCAAAGTCTACACATTACTGTATCCGCATTGTTGCTTGTTTATCAGTGTTCGCAAGATCGAACTTTAAAATGATTAATTCATTCAGAATGCATCGTATGGCCACTACTTGCGGCACATTTCACGCTCAGTGGAATAGACTCCTCCACTTTCAAGATGAATTCGAGCTGAACTCCGCGGAGATTTTCATCAAAGAACTGAGAATAAGGAGTCTGTGCAGGTATAAATTTTTCTGAATTCGTAGGTAATCATAATTACGGTAAAATATACCATGTCTAAAACGAGAAGTTGAGGGTATTTGAAAATCGATTGCGCAAAAAAGTGCCTTGAATTTTAGCGCGTATAGAGGCGATCGTTTCTCTCGTGAGTGCGAGACCTGTCGAAGGATAGAACCGAAGAGATCGGTGTCTATTGGATGCGGACATCTGATCTGCAGGTGAGCAATTGCACTGTATCTACTAGCAAGAAACCGAGAATATAGACAGATTTTGGAGATTTGATCCATTAGCACTAGAGTATATATTTGTATATTATCTTTTCGCTTATAGAAATCAGTGGATCTTCATCTTTGCCTACCCAACAGTCATTTCAGTGATTGCGCCACGGAAGCTAAGGAGTGCCCGATTTGTATGACGCACAACCTCAAAACTCCTACTGACTTCCGCCGACTTCATGAGGCACATTAATTTTTTTTTAATTTATTGATTTATTAAATATCACTCGCCGTTTTTTCATTGAAAAGGGAAAGCGCGATGAATGAGGAAAATTTGGTCAGTCCTAAACACGCAATTAGTGCAATCTCATATTCTTCTCCAGATTGAAGCAAGCCTTTGCAGGACCGCCTCTCTCGCGAGTGCCAATACTGTTTCACTATTCCACAACTGCGCGCTTTTTTCAATCCGTGCGGCCACATTGTGTGTGCAGCTTGCATGATGCAGGTTGGTATTACTGTTTACATATTTTCCGGATCTCGGACAATGGGCTTGCGAGGGTAGTTCAAGGGAAGGGATTAGGATCTTCGTCCTCAACGTTAGAAGGTCACGTTGTGTGCGCTGCTTGCATGATGCAGGTAAGAGATTCCCTTTTTGGTATCTAAGATATTTATCGTTCCGCGCATAACAATGTTCCGTACAAATAACTTTTACGTCACGAGCAATAATCACATAACTGGTGAATGCAACGCCCTATGACGCAGTTTTGTTCATAGTAATTGATCGTTCCGCGCATAACTATGCTCCGAATTGATTAATTTCAGCTGGGTGCGCTAGCGGTGCGCCACCACACGCGATTGCGCTGCCCGATGTGCCAAAGCGATTCAGGGATGGAACTGTTGAACGAGGAGCTCATTGAAAAGGTGAATGCGAGAAATCGTTTATTTCTTTGGCGTGCTCAATCAACAATCAGAGAGACGAAAGAGCATTGGAAAATGAGAGAGTCAGAATTCAATTCAATTAAGAGACCTTCTCCATAAATATTCACCATTTCAACCCCTCTTCCGGACATCCTCCAGGATATTCGAGTCAGACATCCATACTACGGTCACAGGAGAGGGTCGACCCCTTGTTTACAAAACTACATTACTTAGCCCCTCTAGCTTCCTACGCGTGCCGCCAGGTGCGCGCGAATGTCGCAATTTGGCCAAAAACGTGACATTCATATCTCGGCAACCGAATAAGTTAGGGATGAAATTCTTTTTGCGTTATGTTAGTGACCTCTTTCGTGCAAAAAATCATCATTGAAGAAAAGTAAATCTTTATTTTCAGTCCAATTTTTCACAGATTTTTTTCGAATTTTCGGCTTTTTTGCTGCTTCTCGAGCGCTTGGGCAGGATCTCAAGTAGCAAATTTTGTAGCCCTTATGATCCTGGTTACTACCCACAAGAAATATCGGATATTGAAATTTTCCGGAGTACTGAAAAGTGAGGTCGA
>LS485667.1:13745-122809 GCA_900490705.1 Pristionchus arcanus
CCAAATTGCGACTTTCGCGCGCACCTGGCGGCACGCGTAGGAAGCTAGAGGGGCTAAGTAATGTAGTTTTGTAAACAAGGGGTCGACCCTCTCCTGTGACCGTAGTATGGAGGTCTGACTCGAATATCCTGGAGGATGTCCGGTCCATGCTGAATTTTTATGGAGAAGGTCTCTTAAATTAATATTTTTTCAGTCAGATCTTGATATTCATCGGAAATTCTCTAAATCTCGCGAGTGATCTTTTTCTAAAAGGAATCATCGATGTGGTCATATTTATTGAAAATAATAAAAAAATGTTGCTATATTTGTTTCTTTGAGTACACGGTATTACTTTGCTGATTGGGAAAATCAGTAAAGGAGAAATCTTCTATTCTTTCTCTTCATTACTCATCTACTGACTACAGTGGAGAAAGGGGAGGGAAAGGACAAAAACTGTACGCCGAGAGAAAAGGCTCTCCCCCCCTCTTTCATTTCATCGATCTATCCCGATAGGGATGTGGCGTGGCGTTTCTTGCTCCGTATTCGATTGTCTTTTTTCCACTCTTGTTCGTTCTATGCAATTGCTCAATTTCTCTTAGAAAGTCATTTCAGTTGCCTACACCAATCCGAACTATGCAATACATCTATGAAAGTTCTCAACATTGAAATTTCCACGAATAAAAGGATACACGCTAAAGTCTCGGGCGGGAACTCGTGAGTGAATTGGCCCAAGCACGGGCTCTCTGCTTTTTGGTCCAGACATTTCTAGCATCTCACGGAGTATTTCGTTCCTACCATTCTTTCTCACATTCAAAGTGTATTTTGCCTGGTCCAAAAAATGAAACTCCGATTTGTGTATGCTTTCTCTGTAAAATCTCACTAACCCTTTCGTTTTCAGCTCTATGCGATCGGCACGTATCCTCTTGTGAGTTTCAAACTCCTTATCATCGTTTTTATTCATCAAGGATGGATGATAAAATATGACAAAAAATGCATCGTGGTTCAGGATGTTGACGCGAATTTTGGAGTACCGGAAAATGGATGTGGAGTGACTATAGATACAATCACTTCTGAATTGTCGAATTCTCTTATAAATATTTTTCGAGATAACGATGTATTGCTGAATTTCTGAAGACAATGCAAATGCTTAAGAAAACCATCTTTATCTATAAAAATGTAACAACAACAAATATAAATGGAGAGTCATCAACAACTTCTATCACACGTCTTCTGAGAGATTGCAGGAAAACGGGACCCCCGAGGAACTAGGAGCCCAAAGTTTGAGCTATATCGATGAAATTTTTATGGCAGCATATGTAGGAGACGAGAAAACTTTTATAACAGAACTTTTGTCCCAGAACCGGCTTTTAGGTATATTCCGGTTTTCGACCCGGCTATGACGTATCTCAGGTCCCGGAGTAGCTAGAGACCTGATTTTTGGCCCAAAAAACGGTAAAATATTCTAAACAAATATTCTGTTAAAAATTTTGAATTTTGAAAAAATCTTCGATACGAAAAAAAATAAAAAGTGTTAACAAAATCAAAAAATAATTTTTCCTGGCTCGGGGACCCCACCTTTGGGCAGGTTCTGACTTCATATTTAGAATCTACGTACTCGATATAGTATAGGACCATTTAGAACTAAGGGCCCCAGGTGTTAGAATAGGTCTCAAAAAGCCATTTTATCCAAAAAATACCAAAATTTTGAACATATCGAATGTTTCTAATCCATCAAAATTTAATTTTTATGGTCTCCACTTCTTCCTGGAATAATATTTATTGATTTTGAAGTGTTAAAAACATTATTTGAGAGTAAAAATATTTGTCATGTACTAGGGTTGCAAGTTCGGGATCGGGGAATCCGATCGCTCTTCCCCCTTTTCCTTCTCTATCAAGCACCTGCTCATCTCGAGGGAGGCATTCCCTTCTCTTGTGCGGGATCCCGCGTTCGATGCGGGACTGGTGCGGGATTGGAGAGAGGAGGGAGGAAGAGGGCGAGGGAGAGCTCGTCTCTCCATATTTTGCATACTCTCTCGCTCTGTCTGACCTTTTCCCATCTCTCCTATCACTCTCCAATCCCGCACCAGTCCCGCATCAAACGCGGGATCCCGCACGTCCCTTCCCTCCCTCCCCCTCTATAACGCACGTGCGTGCGAGAGAGGGAGAGAAGGGAAGAGGGGTCGACAATCCCGAAACCGATACCGAACGTGCAACCCTATCATGTACAAATGTCAGAGATAAAAGAGACTTTCTGAGATAATTGAGGTATTTACCCTATCGGCAGCACAATGAAAAATAAAATATGCTCAAAAAATGTCACTAGGGGTAACTGTTCACGTAGAACTCGAAAATTGATCTTAGGAAGCCGTATCTCTAGCGCCCGATTTAGTATAGGACGCTTTATCCTGCCAGGGGGCAATATCTATCTTTCGAATACGCTTCCAAACCATTACACATGTCGATATTGCAATAAGTGCTGTTTTTTGAAATCACGGTCGCCGTAGAACACGAAAAACTGCTATTCGAAGCGGATATTTTGAAAATCCTTGGCCTTCTTTTCCAATGATACAGTTAATTCCACCATATCTCACGAACAACTTGACGAACCCCCTACAATAGCTTGTTACAAAAAGTCACTGGAGCCACCAAGAACTCGGCGCTGTTCCGGGCGATAAATGAAGATGGACTTGTCTAATACTCTCCAAATATCACCCTAAGGGTTAAATTGAACGGAGAATCGATTGGAATGGTCGATAAATTCGAAATTCTTATCTCGACGAGATATATCTATACGAATTATTCCCATAATTCCGATTAATTATTCTGAGAGATGTTTCCCAAATTTTACGTTCCCAAAAAAAGATCCGGCAAACAGAATTTCCGAAAAATTGTGACATGCCAACATTGCACGCATGTGAAATGGTTTGGAAGCATATTCGAAAGATAGATAATGCCCCCTGGCAGGATGAAGCGTCCTATACTAAATCGGGCGCTAGAGATACGGCTTCCTAAGGTCGATTTTCGAGTCCTACGTGAACAGTTACTCCTAGTGACATTTTTTGAGCATATTTTATTTTTCATTGTGCTGCCGATAGGGTAAAAACCTCAATTATCTCAGAAAGTCTCTTTTATCTCTGACATTTGTACATGACAAATATTTTTACTCTCAAATAATGTTTTTAACACTTCAAAATCAATAAATATTATTCCAGGAAGAAGTGGAGACCATAAAAATTAAATTTTGATGGATTATAAACATTCGATATGTTCAAAATTTTGGTATTTTTTGGATAAAATGGCTTATTGAGACCTATTCTAACACCTGGGGCCCTTAGTTCTAAATGGTCCTATACTATATCGAGTACGTAGATTCTAAATATGAAGTCAGAATCTGCCCAAAGGTGGGGTCCCCGAGCCAGGAAAAATTATTTTTCGATTTTGTTAACACTTTTTATTTTTTTTCGAATCAAAAATTTTTTCAAAATTCAAAATTTTTAACAGAATATTTGTTTAGAATATTTTGCCGTTTTTTGGGCCAAAAATCAGGTCTCTAGCTACTCTGGGACCTGAGATACGTCATAGCCGGGTCGAAAACCGGAATATACCTAAAAGCCGGTTCTGGGACAAAAGTTCTGTTATAAAAGTTTTCTCGTCTCCTACATATGCTACCATAAAAATTTCATCGATATAGCTCAAACTTTGGGCTCCTAGTTCCTCAGGGTCCTGCAATCTCTCAGAATACGTGTGCTATAGGATCGCTGCTCACAGCATTCCCCCTTTATTCTCTCCAGATAAGGGTGAACAATGGGATTAACTTAACCTTCCGTTCTGATACCCCGTGGCCATTCTTGTACCCGCTGTTCCTGCCATCCCGACCCCGGCCACAAGCTGTATGATTGCTATAGATCGGAAGCAGCCAGCCTTTGGAATGTTCACAGAATTAGTCCGGAAATTCATTCTAATGTTTTGTTATGCTTTATGCACTTCTATTCATTTGCTCATAGCTTCACTCCTAGGCAGTCTAACCTTTCAAGTCATCTTGCTCTTGCATCTTGCAAGTCATCAGCTGCTCCTTTATTGTGCTCTTGTATGCAGTAGTGTGATTTGATTACGCAAGTTCATTGTGCCCAAGTGGTCTGTTTGTTGAATCAAACTTCTTCAGTATGTTCGTGTCATCGCAGTACACGATGATCGTTCGCGACCCTGGTGCCACAGAGTGGCGACGTATATCATGGAAGCACCATAACCCTTAATTTCCGCATCACTCAACATTTTTTTCTCCCGTTTTTGTGAAAGTACAATATGATTATACCCATATATACCTTCTTCAGTATGTTCGTGTCATCGCAGTACACGATGATCGTTCGCGACCCTGGTGTCACAGACTGGCGACGCATATCATGGAAGCAATACGCTCAAGAAACAGCGGAAACGATCAGCCTTCAGAGAGAGAAGGACGCTAAGAGGTGAGAAGTAGAAGTAGTGATGACTGAGGTGGGGGGGGGGGGTGAATAATCCGTTTCTTGTCAATTTTTTGTTCAAAATCACATTTCAGCGCTTCTAATGGCGATCGTTTCTCTCGCGAGTGCGTGCCGTGTCGGAATATCAATACGAACCCAAAAGAGCGCTCGGTTGCGGTGGAGTGTGGACACGTGATCTGCAGGTCAGTACGACCGTCCTTGAATACTAGAGTTTGAAACACGGGTAATCGTATCTTCATTTCTGTTCATTACAAAACTCGTTCATTTCAGCCCATGTGCAAAAGGAGCAGAGAAGTGCCCGATATGCAAAATTCCCAGCGAATTCCGTCGACTTTACGAGGTTATTTTATTTGTGACTTTTAAAACAAAGTCTAAGCTTAATCGTTTAGGAAATCACTCGAAAATGTCTGATCTGCTTGGAAATGCCACAGTCTCGCGCCTTCTTCAATCAATGTGGCCATGTCGCATGTGTGGCTTGCATGCTGGAGGTAAAACCACCAAATATCACCTCTTGGTTTGTGTGCTTTCACCAAATAAGCCACAAGACGATTCGGCGTGCTATCTAGTCACTCTTATCAGCTTTATGAAAATAATTTCGCTGAACATTTGCGTCAATTTCTTATAACTGTGCGCATTTTCAGTTACGCTTACATTCATTTGCCTCTGATACTCCTTTATGCTGTCCGTTTTGCCGCACTCAGGTGAGTAGAGATCGAGAAATGAGGAGCAGTCTCATTTCACACACTCTTTCGACCACTCGAGTGGGGAAAGACTGTTTGGAATCGACCTCTTCAGGTGAGTTCCGTCAGCTTCAAGCACGTGGCTGAAGAACCCATGAGAAACGAAGAATGGCGTCGAGACCTTGAAAAGGTTCGTTTGCCGTTTGGCATTCTGCGCGAGTAATGAGATCGAGAAAAGGATAAATGTAAATTCCGAGTTCCATTGAGAAATCCCTACTACTTGCAGGCAGAGTTCGAGTACTGGAGAGATTGGCAAAAACGGATGACGAACTCTACGCCAGAATCAATAATTGATAAATACGCGCAGTACCCGGTAGGGTTGAAGTTACTATCGAATTAGAACATCCTAGCTCTAATAAATTTAATTTTTTTCAACTTAGGATCGACATCATGCAAGAAAGCATCAGCAACGTCGTCGTCCTAGCAATAATTTTATCAGGCCAAACAAGGGCATGACCAGGGTGAATCAACCGATGAAGCAGCAGCAATACGGTAGACGATAACTGTTGCATTGTTGCTCCGATTATCAGAGGAACTTGCATTATTGTACCTTTTTTACAATGTTCACCTTTAATTCGATCAAATGGCATAAATATTGTTATTGTTATTATTTTTATTTGTACATCAAGCGCCATCACAGTTATATTTGTTCGTTAATGTTTTCCCAATGCTCGAACGCCAACCAATAGCTTTATCAAGCCAAACAAGGGCATGGTCAGAGTGAATCAACCGATGAAGCAGCAGCAATACGGTAGATTTTGAATATTTTCTTAATTTATTTTCGTTATTGTTTTTCAATTGTTATGATAAAGATGAAATTCGGATCAATTTTTAGCCATACAAATCAAGGGTGTAAGTTTTACAATTCTCGAATCTTTTCTATACAATTATTTTTACTAGATACATATGATAAGTACGATGATTATGTTAGCGTTCTTCTGAAATTGTTATCAATCTTCCAGGTTATACTCGGCAACAACATTGCAGTAGTAGTCTCTTTTTCTCCAAACTTTTGGCTGCCACCACGGATGATCTTCTAAATCGGATCCAGGCAATGGGAGTTGATTCTTAAAGAATATTGATTAAAGGAGGAGTGTCATGTAGGGGCTACAAACTTTGTCCACTCTGGCGTGAAATGGTTGCGCCAAAAAGCGAGAAGGATAAATATCGATAAAAAATCTTTAATCGTTAAAAATCGAACCTGATCGAATACTTTACGAGACTTATAAATCAGTTTCCGAAGTCTCTGTTCATATTTAGGCTGTATTTCAAGAAGAAAAACTCGAACATCTCTCTGAAATAAGGGATGGAAATTTTTAACTTAAAAATAGACAAAAAAAGTCATCGAAGAGCAATACACTTATTGGAATTATAAAAAACAATATGAGTACAAAATATAAAACATACTTCATTTCTATACACGAGAAGATCTTTTATAACAGGAATCAACAGCATTCTTACATAGACCATTCCAGAAAGGACCTTTCTTAAATCGCCTTTATTAGAACCCTTTTCGATAGTTTCTCGGCGACAATCTCAATTTCGTCATTTTGTCATTTTCATTTCCCTGTCATTTCGCGCCGTTTTTTAGTGTTGCTTCCGTAGGAACTGGCGTTCGGAGATAGTTGTTCATTTGACAATGAGCCCTAAGTTAGAAGTTCTATCGTGCGGTTCAAATGGTCAGCAAATGAGATGTGCTGGTTAGCGAGCTATCGATTGTCTGGGAGATTGGAAGGGGGGAAGGAAGGAAGGGCGGAGGAGGGCATTTGATATACCGCCTCCTCCCGGCCTCTTCCCTTCTCCGCCCCCTCGAACGTTCGTCAATGGTCAGATACGAGTGTAATGGAAAATAATCTCACGATAACCTCATCCGATGCGCCGATGCGTTTCCATTGGGTAAGTTATGCTTGACAAAGAAGCGAGCAATGCGGATGAAAAATAGTCCCTTATAGCCTGAAAATAACGATAAAAGACGGCCCCTTGAGTACTCTTATTGATAGACGTCATTCAAACAGTTAAATGCTGCAGTAAATTCAGAGAGCATACCTGTTTCTCTTCCTCACGCATTTGCACCAGATTATCCTCAGTTATAATCTCATTGTAATCTCTGTATTTGATAGATATAGTTCGAAAGTTGCTTCATAGAATAGCAATCCCTGGAAAAATCAAGACAATTTGAATAAGCATCAAAGAAGGCAAAAATCGAACATATATGTCTCTGTGTATCTGTATATCTCTGTATATCTCTGTATATATCTCTGTATATCTCTGTGATATCTCTGTTCGAATGACATTCTTAGAAATAGTAAATTTCCAGGTTGACATATACAAGCTGTATCCAGCCCGTTTTCGTCATAGATTACTTTCGAGAGCATTTTCTCGCATACATAAACAGCTTTAACTGCGCAATTATTGGGAAACTAACCGGTTCTGGTGAATAGTTCATAAAGTACCCTCTGTTCACATTTAGCAGCAACTCCATCCAGATGGATCGTGTAATCATGGCTAAATAATAATAATAATAATAATATCAATAACAATAGCAATAATAGTAACAATAACAATAAAAATAATAGTAAGAATAATATCGATAATAACAATAATAACAATAATAATAACAAATCAGGTGAATACACTATTCCAAAGTACTCTCTGTTCACGTCTTTAAGCATCTCCATCTTGTGATCATGGCTAGAATATATATTTTTTTTAAATACATTGATTAATTTACAAATCAAATACTATGGAGAAGGTATTTATACGAAGAGGAAAGCCAAATATAATGATAGACATTTGAAATTTCTCCAAGAAGACGCCACGATAAACCATACTTTGTGTTTACTCTCCCATCCCTCCTTTTTAGCGTCCTGCTCGCCTTCAGGTTGTTCGTGCGAAGACCCATACGGAGTAATTGAACTACGCTAATCACAATTGTACACCATTGCGTAACAATGACCACCTTATTTTCCTCAACCGATAAAAACTATTTCAAATCTTGCTTCCTTGTCATCAATTGTTTTGAAAAACAATAATAGTCAAGGATGACCACGAGGCTTACTTGCATGAGAACAAATGCGTGCATGCGTGCCGATTGTCATTGCAAATGGCCCATCAAGGAGTCCATTCACGACTATTCCCATTGTTTATTATCCCTCCTCCTTTTCCTCCAACTAGGGTTGCACGATCGGTATCGGCAATCCCGCATTCCCGACAACTGCGGTACGGATTTCGGTTATAACGATACCGAACGTGCAACCCCTTCCAACTCTGGATTTCCATTCACAATTTTGATCCTACTTTTTTGAGATTTTGCTCATGATAAATTGTTCCAATTCAGTATGGCCCATTCGTCTCCGTCGCATGTCTATATCTACGATGTCGAAAGGATGACCTCAGTAGAATTGTCGCGAGATCAATTCGAGAGGGAATGCGCAGCACAGTACCAAAAACAGGAACGGCTTAGTGAGGAGAGGTGTGTTCGATCTCGATGTTTCCTGTGAAATGCATCATGAAAACATTGCATGTGGTTCCACGCAAAAAAATACATTATCGGTTTTTTAAGGAGTAACAATCTCCATTCCAGTCTGAAGCGCGGTGAGCGCTTCTCGCGCGCGTGCGGCGCGTGTTACGCGCGGCATCCGCGCGTCCGCTCGCTCGCGGCGCAGTGCGGTCACATTGTGTGCGGTGATTGCGAGCGAGGAAAGAAAGAGTGTCCCATCTGCAAGAAGCCAAGTAGCTTCATGCGGTTGTTTGAGGTACATTTTTAGTGGATTTTATTCAACGACACGCAATAATAAATATTTTCAGGACGATACCAACTCTCGTGAATGCCCCATCTGCTATTCAACCCCACGCGAGCGATCCTGCTTCGATCCGTGCGGTCACATCTTTTGCGTTGTGTGCGTGATTAAGGTGAGAATCTTTTCAAAATTTTCTTTATTGCTCGAATTCCTTTTCTATTTGAATCGTACGCAATTTATCGCACAAGCACGTCATTCATTGACAATCCCACTAGCTAGGTGCTCATCTAGATGTAGCAACATTAGGAATGAGTTATAAAAGGATAACGGATGAAGGTAAGGGCCAAATAGAATTTACGTTCAGGTCGCAGTAACAGCATGGGACAACGGTCAATTTGCGCGCTGTCCGATCTGTCGAGTGGAAGCGAGCCTTGTACCAAATAGATTGCTGATCGAAGAGGTGGATTATATTTTTTTCAAATTATCGATTTATCGCTTTACGTACTTTTTTTAGAACGTACTTTAGAATAATCAATACTTTCTCATTTTAGGTGCTCGAACGACCCTCCAAGAGGAGTTCGAAGAACCATTGGAAGAGCCGACAGCAGAGTATGCTATTTGGGCAACTCACGCATGTGCAGCATCAAGAACTTAATAGTCGGAACAAATCTTATCGTTTTCATACTCCGAATAGCGGCATCATATCTAACAAGAAGTTTATGACTAGGCTGAATCAGCCAATGAAGCAGTGCAGCAAACGATAGGCTGTATTACTTTTTCTATTTGTGTATTGCGGAATATGAAGACACGATAAATATTTTTATCCAAATTATTTCAATGTGGCTAACACCGATCGATGATAGTGAAAATATTAGCGAAATATCTGAAAAAAAATTTTTTAATTCGAATGAATTCGAGCTTTCTACAAACCCACAAGGAAGACCACGGGGTATGCTTCCCGAGATCGGAAGTCGGATTGTCCATTCGTATCTTCAGTGCGAGGTATGAAGAGACGGGTTCCTGTTGGCCCTTGGTCGGAAGCCTCCTGTTGAAGGCTCGTGTTTTTGATGATTGGGTGATTCATTTTCGCGTTGTACTGTCCGCAATAGTCTTCACCTGTATCATGTGTCCGTCCAAACTCTCCAGCTATCTTATTTTATACATTCGCAGTTCATATTAGGGTGTCCCACATATTTTTGGAATTTTATATTATCTCCGCGTGTATGAATCAAATTGTTTGGTAACAAAGTACACTACGTAGAAGAATAGTGCGTCTATTTTTTCCACTTGATAGCAGGACGAAACAACGCGCCATGAAGAGTATGCAAAAGATATAAGAAAAAGTGTGCGAAATTCTATAAAATCATATTGGGCTTAATTTCAATAACGATAAGAGCTAAAATCAAATGTGTTACTAATATCGACTGTTGAGTGGGCAATAGTCAAAATGAGAATGAATCCGAATTCTGAAATTGTATTGCATCATCAATATGAAATAAATATCATTTTTTTGCACTTATTATTTTGTCTAGATAAACCAACTCCGTAAAATATTACATAAAGTGTACCATTGGCTTACATGGTTAGGCAGTATATTGTGAGAAAAAAATTGAGAAGGCGCGGCTAGCTAACAAGTGAGAAATGTTGAAAAACTTCAAAAAGTGCTCTACAGGAAATGCCATTTTCGATTCAATTAGACCGCCTTCCTTCATTCGCGAGGAAAAATCTAGTATTAGTGTTTTGAATTTTACCTTAGACTAACCTACTGTAGTTGCCACAACCGGGGGATTCCCATCTTTACTCTCGGTTGATTTACAATTTTTTAAAAATATCACAAAAAATCGACACCTTAGCGTATTGCTTCATTATTAGAAAGTACTTCCCGAATTTAGATGCGTGATAAAATTCTTTAGGAGTAGCGTGTACTATAACAACATAAATTATAAGGATACCCTTTGTAATCTATTCGGAATATTACGTTGAAATAAATTACCACAAATATGTGGGACACCCCAATATTTTGAACTCGTATAGATTTTCAGTATGGTTTTGGGCCCGCCTACCCACGTCCAAGTGCGAAGCATCGACGGCACCGAGTGGCAGAGCATCACATGGGAAGAGTTCGAGCGAGAAGAGATGGAAACGGTCGAGGCATTGCGGAAAGAAAGCGAGGATAGGTAAGAAAGTAGTATTGTTACGCCTACTTATGGCAACATATGCAGCGCTAAAAGAGGCGATCGCTTTTCGCGCGAGTGCGTGCCGTGCGGTCAGACCAACCCATACAAGCGGTCAATGGCCGTTCAGTGTGGCCATCTCATTTGCACGTGAGTCCATTGTTGATGACTTGTCTGACGACCTATACTGCTTTTCGAGTAGTCATCGTAGAATACAAATAATATCGATCTTTATTGATAATTAGTGTCAAATTGAAGTGGCTGTGCAACAACGAAGATAAAAAGAAGAAGGTGCCCGGTCTGCAGAATTTCCACCAACTTCATGCGCATTTATGAGGTGCGTTTGGTAATCTTCGCCTATGAAACTTGAATTTGTCGCTCGGATATTTCATCAATGAAATGAAATTATTCGCAAAAAATATATAAATTTGGTATACTGAGGTCTTCGTATGAGATAGGATTGTTCACTTTACCGTCGGGGAGGGTAATTTTCGTGAAATATTGCAAAAACACCCAGGAGAGCACTCGAGATTGCACTATCTGCTGTGAGACGCCTCTACGTCGCTCCTTCTTCGATCCGTGCGGTCACCTCCTCTGCATGGCATGCATTATGCAGGTAAAAATTGGAATTACACTCATTTCTATGTAGCCATTGATTATCATGCATTTTTGTATCGTAACGCACGAAAGTTCATTATGTTACATGCGCAAGGTGTCAATCTTGATGATCAAGATTTTTTTTTATTGATTACTGATGTTAAAACTATTAACAAGATTATCGCAATGACGTGATTGTACGAACTAGACAGCCAATCCTTTCTTGAAATATATAACTAGCCAGCTACGCTCGCTTCGCTCGCTCGCTGGCTAGATGTCGCCGGGTTATCCCAGTCATCTGCAAGCGCTTCGCATCGCCGGGATAACCCGATAATATGCGAACGCTTCGCAAACGCTTACCAGTAATTTGCAAACGTACTTAGTGGCTACATTATAAATGTTTTCCGGATCGCTCTCGGTCTCAAGAGCCTTTCATAAGCGTGAATGTGTTCCACCGATCTAAATTTGACCCAGTGTGTACGCTCGCTAAATTTTGACGCAGCCTTATCCCAGTCGTTTTCAAACGCTTGCGAAAGGCTCGTGAGGCCTCGAGCGACCCGAAAATTTTTTCCGGATCGCTCTCGGCCTCACGAGCCTTCCGCAAGCGTGAATGCGTTCCACCTAACTACTTAATAAATTCAGCCTAATTTCCAGCGAAAACGGAGCGAAAAATAGTTCTGTAAACAAGTATTTCGTCATATTGCATAGTGATGACGAAATTGATTATCGATTTTTTTAAAAAATTTTTATTTACGAGATGCCGAGCACGATCGATTTCATTGAGTTTCCGGCGAAAACGGCGCAGAAAACGGTATATTGCATCATCATTACGCAATATTGCATAGTGATGACGAAATTGGTTATCGGTTTTTTGAAAATTTTGATAACGAGTAGTGTGGTGCCAAGCACGATCGATTTGGCTGAGTTTCCGGCGCGAACGGTGCGAAAAACGGATTATTGCATAATGATGACGAAATCAATTATCGATTTTTTTTGAAAATTTTTTTCATGAGAAGTTGTTTGGTGAAGGTCCGAGGGGTGTGCGATCGTTTTAAGCCGAGATATGAGCAAAAAAAAATTGGGCGTGACAGACAAACATACAGACAGACAGACAAACAAACAGACAGACAGACAGACGGACAGACAGACAAATTTTTTTTATATTCTTTAGTAATTGCAGTTGCGAATGAGTGCGGCCTACAACAGTACGAGCTTGCGCTGTCCTTACTGCCAGACCAACCGATCCAACCAAGGCGAAGGATTCCAATCTCTCGTTGAGGTGAGCTGACGTGCACAGCATTCTGGCCCCCTTTTTTCTCTCTAGATAAGGGCGAACAATGGGATTATCAGGATTACAACCGTACAGGCACATTCAGAATGAGAATCGGGATAAGTTTCAGAAACATTTCAAAGTTTATCTTAGATTGCAATTCGACTACAACCACTTTCTGTCGATGTAGAATGGTGTGCGGGACTTTTTATTACATTACATAATTTCGTGCATTGAAGGGGGGGGGGATAAAATAAGCAACAGAAAAAATATAATAAATAAAAGAACCGAAAATTAATTTCCTTTCAGGAAAGCTTCCTTCAAGAGCAAATAAGACGACTGAAGGAGGAAAGTAAAGAACTTGATCGGGAATTGGATCACCTCAAGCGTGAGAAGGCAACGGAGGTTGGCAGGAAGTCCCTGTGGCAGGCCCAGCGACTCGGGCGCAACAAACATGCTCGCAGTTTCCCTAATAAGAACACGTACCGCACGAACAAGGACATGATTAGGGTGAATCAGCCGGTGAAACGTTGAAAATCTTATTTTTTCCTGTCATCTGAATTGTCACTTCTATTCAATAAAATGTGTATTCAAAAGAGAAGGCGAATAACTGCTACAATGAAGAATGAGAAGATCAGTGGCGACTAGGGTTGATCGTTCGGCTTTCGGAACGGCCGAATGAGAGTGATCAAAATTGCCTCGTTCCGGAATTGATTCAATTAGCGCTCGGAATGAGTTCGGACAATGAACTAATTGGATTCTCATTCCGGAACGGCCATTGTTCAACTCTCGGCCGTTCCGAAGTGAGGGGATAATTGGATCAAAAGTTCGGAATTCCGTCATTCCGTTCCGAACGATCAACCCTAGTGGCGACCCAGCAGCACGGTTGCAGGGCATTCCCTGAATCATGACAGTGAAAATATGAAAATACAAAATAACGAGAAATAAATCGGATTCAAACTCACAAATTCATCCTCTTCGTTGCTGCACTGATAGTACGTGAATCTCTTGGCGGAGTTGATCATCGTTCTGTTAAAAGAAAAGAAATGTGGATAAGAAAAGAAAAGTTATCCCGTTATTACACTCGAATCTTAGATCACTGCTAGCCATGGAGGTATTGATAGATTTTTGATAGATAATTGTTTACTGCTTGATGCTAACACTGCAATTTAGGTTGGATTTTAATTGTATCTAAACTATCTCAATCGCACGATCTTTTATTCTGACCGAAAAGCGAACCTTTTGTCATGCTGATCCTTTCCGACATACGCACACTCTCGCACAACGGTGAATCTTGTAGGACAATAGCGTCCAAAGCACTTTTCTTCGTTGTCGGCCACTGGCTCCAGTCTACTCTGAAATACTAAAATTAAATAAGTTCAATTTCAAAAAATTATTATAATAAAATATTATATCACATTTGAGTATACTATAAGTGAATGAACTTCTACTGGTACATTACAATTAAGATATTTTTTAGGTAAAAATTGTTATTAATAAAAATAAGTGAGTCAAATTGACATACATGCACAATCTTGCGGCATCCGATCGCTTCTGCGCCGACCAAGGCGCCGCTGTTAAGTGTGGAGCATGGCTGAAAAATTTATTTACTAAATAGCAAATCCCCTATGGAAATCTATGCAAGACGGCCCTCGTGGCATACAAGAGACGTAGTATATTCGAACCAGCCATAGGGTAATACCTTAAACTCCTTCAGACGCAAGCCTTTCGCGCAATCCCCGTCATCATTCGAAGTGCATTGTACGCATGATCGCTGATGGAGCTCACTTTGGGATCTGGAATGCATGTATTTTGCTAGCCGCCAAAATGACGCTAAGGAAAGGATAAGTTCCATGTAAAGGCGATCGTATGCGTAAATTTCGAGACTGGCGTCAAAATAGGAACTTGAAAATTGAAAATGTCACTCACGTTGTGTGCAAGAGTAGAGCAAGGACGAGAAGAACCGATGTCATGCGTATTTCTAAAGGCAGGACGACGAATATTTATAGACCCTGTCGATCTTCTATTCTCCGATTACACCCCTTATCAGCTCAATTTCGCACTCTAGTGTCCCTACGATTTCAGATTAGAAATCACTTCGTCATTTCCTTCTCGATGACTAAGCAGAACAAGCTGACTAGATTATTTTTGTGAAACCTTGTCATTGGATTTCACTATCTCAACGAGCATTTGTGAACAAATTTTATTTACATAATCATCCTCAAAAAACATACACGAAATCGCGGTTAAGAGATATGATAATTTTTCAAATGTGTCGCATACTAGAACCAATAATCCAATCTTTGATCTCGTATCTTTTGGATTACGCATCCACTATCTTTGCATCCGCGGTCCTTCTGCTCCCTAATTATTGCTTGACCGGTCCGTCTCGCCCATCTGGGGGTATAGCTCAGTGGTAGAGCGCTCGCTTAGCATGCGAGAGGGCTGGGGTTCAATTCCCCATACCTCCAATCATCTTTTGCTGTTTTTAGTCACTAATATAGCAAACTTTTTAGACCTTTATGATTTGTTTTTATTATCTTGTGTTTCACTAACAATCAGAGTCTTTATCAAGCGAGCCTACTCCCAGTATACTACAAGCGACACCAGCGAATAGGAAACCAATGAGGGAAGAAGGGGTTACGGTAACAGATGTGGTTGGTAACACTAATAGGGACTATTGTAGTTTACGTATTGGAGATAATTGTAATACAGTATCAAGATCAGTGGGAGTGAGGGTTACAGTAATAGGAACTGCAGAAGTATAAGGATAGGAGGATTAAGGAAGAAACTACTGTATGGATTAACCAAAATAAAGCGAGTTGCAGGAAGGATTACGATAACAGGGATTAGGTGGGGGATACGGTAACATCGGGTAGTGTAGAATATGGTTTTGGGTACGGTATCATCCAAAGTAGAGCGGGTTGGGACCGCCCGCAAGTGTCTGCGTGGCACCGAATGACTGCGGCTGTGCGGTCATCACGGGCTCGTAGACGGGAGGAGGAAGATCCGCGGAGGGGGGAGTGGGCTGACGCTGAAAAATATTTTTGAACTTCGGCATTTAAAAAATTTCTAAAAGGGAAAAAACGTAGTTTGAATAGAAGTTCGTATAAGTTTCAAGTTCTATGCACAATTATGAAAGTGCTAGTTGGGCAATGCGTGTTCGTATAGCATTTCAAAAATTTTAGAAAAAATGTGAGAACCGTTTTCTAACCTCATTCGGTCTCGAGCAAACAACCATCTAGTGAATTCAAGTACGTTTCATCGCTCATAAACAATCGTGATGACCAAGTAACTTCAGTTGTTAGGAGAAAGAATGTTGAAGAAAATGATCAAACCTGATTCGGCCACTGCTCTCTCGAATTGGGCACCGCGTAGGGATTGACGGTGGAGGGAGGAGCGGACTTCATCATGGATGTGACACCGAATACGATCTGGAAGGGAGAATATCGAATAGTTGAAAAGTTGGCAACGATGACAGCGAGACGTAACCGTGATCAGTCTACTGTAAAACCTACCGGAACCCTATCTATCACATATACCTAGGGGAATTTCGATATTTCTCGTGGACAGAATCGAGCAGTTAAATTGGATTAGTGAGAGAGTGAGGGAAGAGAGGAGAGTAATCCAATCAGTGAGAGTCGAATTCATTCTTCATTCTTCACTCGCAAAGCGACCGCGAGCGGCCTACGGCCGCTCGTCTACTGTAATCAATCGATAATCATAATCTACCGTACCATGGCCAATGATCCCACTCCAACAATCATCGATCCGACGATGATGACGGGGATGACCCATGTGGGCGTGTCGTCGCCTGAGAGGAACAATAGATATTCAGGGTATGAAATCGATCATCGGGTTACGGTAGAAGTTATTTTTATTAGCGTCATACATTAAGACAGCACACACACGCCAGTGAAAAGTATCTTGTGAACAGGGTGAAACCTATTCGACAAGCGAAAGTGAATAATGAAATACGCGTAAAATGGGAAACGTACCACTCTTGCCTCCTCCACTACCGCCGGTCACGGGAGTCGCGTCGCTCGGCTGCAATTATGATTTTTTCATGAATTTGAATTATTGAGAAAACTGCATTTCATTCTGTTCATTTTCTTGGCGGAAATGAACAGAATGAAATGAGTTTCATGCACAGTACGAGAGGCAATGAGGCATCACAATCATAATCTTTCCTCGGAGGCTTGCTGTCTTGAAAAATACTCTAACTTTTTCGAAAATTCTTGATTGCACAAAGCTTCAATTTTTTCGCTCACATAGACCACGGTTCCATTGGGATACTTCGTGCTGCCGTCCGGATTGTGCACTGTGCCGTCGGGATCCGTCTTAATTTGTTAATTAACATTAATTAACCAATAAATTAATATTTAATTAATTCTTAATTACGATCAGGGTGGTCGAAAACAAGCTACATGATGGCTGTTTATTTCGAACTGGTAAACTAATCGGGATAACAGCCGGCCTAAGCGGTAGGTCCAACCAAGCGTTCTTTTACGACTGTAAAATCGCGTGAATACATCCTTCCTTTACCATTAGTCTTTACCTTTAGTATCTATTTAGTATCTTTAGTATCATTTATCGATACCTTCTTTCCTCCCTCAATAATCGCTCCATCTCCCGTCTTCACTGTTCCATTCGGGAAGATTGTGTCTCCATTGGGACGGATTACAGTGCCGTTCTCCAGTTTCTGATCGCCCGGGCCGTAGGTTCCCTGGCAATTTTATTATAATTTGATCAAATACCTTTTTTGAAATTTCAATCCACAACCTCAAATATGTTGCACGCATTGCTCATTATCTCGAGCCTTTGAGTACTTTAGTTTTGAGTTCATCCCCTTTGAAAAAAAGCAATAATAACTCACCCCTGCATCGGTCGTTGCCGCGTAAATGCACTTATTTTTAGCAATAACTTGTGTTTCAAATTCAGCCTATTAGATCGATGAGTATCAGTCTGCTAGTATTAGGTACGGCAACAAACTAATAAAAAAATCAAATGAACACTCACCGCCGCATCGGTCGTTGCCGCGCACACATACTTTTTCCAATCATGACTTGTGTTTCAAACACGTTGACGCCCTTCGGCAGCCCGATAGCGTCAAATAATTTGCAGCCAAATAAACACTCACCGCCGCATCAGTCGTTGCCGAGTACACGTAGGGTGACGTGGTGGTCGTCGGGCGGACGGTCGTCATCGATGAACCTGTTAACTTGTGGATTGCCAGGAAAAGAGTCTCCCCAGTTCGGATGTGATTTCACCTCTTTGATCATTGAAATTATGTGCGAAATAAAGAAACTATTGTTTTCGAAGTCTCTGGACAGGCTCTCGAATCGATTATCCAAATCGGATTGAAACAGCCATACCTGGCAATGTCGTAGTAGTCGAAGCGGAGGGATCCGCGGTCGTGGATGGGCCTGAACAGACGTCGTTTTAACAATTCCTTGAATTTACAAAAAAATAATTCATGAGCTGAAAACAAACCAGTGTACGGGACAGCCGTGGTTGAGGTGGTGGGCGGGCCTGGGAACAGATGGTGTTATTATTATTTCATGCGGCCGGCAAAGGACAATTGCTCAGTAGTCATCCATTGAGTATCGGTGAAACTCATCGTGTTTGGTGGCAAAACTCGGGTGATTCGAAGGTCTAAGAGAGCTAATTGCTTTTCATTTGTCTACTCACCAGTGTACGGTGCGGCCGTGGTCGAGGTGGTGGGCGGGCCTGGGAATTGATATTTTATTCTATCTATTATTATTATTTCATGCGGCATCAAAAGGGTTATTGCCCAGTAGTCATCCATTGAGTTCACATAGTATCGGTGAAACACATCGTGATCCCTCTGACTTGTCGTGCGCTTTTTTGTTCATTTTTTTAAGATTCTAATTGATTTTCATTCCCTCCTCCCTCTTTGCCTACTCACCAGTGTACGGTGGAGGCGTGGTCGAGGTGGTGGGCGGGCCTGAGAACAGATAATATAATTATTTCACGATGCAAAGGCAAAGGACTATTGCTCAGTTGTCATCGATTGAGTTCACATAGTATCGGTGAAACACATCTGCTCTGCTGATCAACCTTTGGCGTTTCGCTGCCCTTTCCAATTTTTCGATTCTAATTACTTTTCATTCCCTCCTCCCTCTTTGCCTACTCACCAGTGTACGGAGCAGCCGTTGTCGAGGTGGTGGGCGGACCTAAAGCATTTATATTTTTGTTCGATAATCGAAGACCTAAATAATTATTCAGCCGTATCAGTTGTGCTCTAATGGTACATGCGAAACTCATTACTTTTCTCAAATATTTTTTTCCGTTTTACAAAATTGGTGAGCGGTGATCCTTATCTTTTGAAGTGAATTTGGCTTACCAGTGTACGGAGCAGCCGTGGTCGAGGTGGTGGGCGAACCTGATTGTGAGATTTATTGAAATTATTTAACACGCGTGTCACCTAAGAATCGCATAAACCCTGGCACATTGGAAAAATCAAAAATGAGATGAAAGCGGTTTTCGATAGTCCCTAGGGTCCCCCACACGATAGCTGAGAGCTTTGTTCCAAATTTTCAATTTTAAGTGCATGAGACTTCTCGAAACTTTTTATTTTCCCAAAAATACCAAGTTTAGGGCGCGATTTCTCGGTTCATAGACGTTCCCGTCCACAGTTATCGGACTATAGAAACGTTCCAAATTTCATGGAGAATAATCCTGAATCATTGGTTCATGCAATTTTTAACTCATATTTGCATAAATCGATAAAAACATTTTATGAACACCACAAATCGAAGCCAAACATTCTGAAAATACCAATCGATAGAGCTCGACGAGACGATTCGAATGATATGCTGAACGTATAGGAAAAAAGGTCGTGGCACGAAGATATATTCATTTTTAGTTCATTTTCAACTTTTTTCCACGATCGTGAGCTCAGAATGACCCCTTTCACCCTCTCATTCTTCATTCCCCTCCCTCGGAGCGCGGTCTGCGCGCCTGCGATTCTTGTTTCGATGTGTTTCACACGAATTGTAAAGTATAATTTCTATGTTTTTGTTCTCTTTTTTTCCAAATTGAAGGCTATTGTTTCATCCCTTGTCTAAGGATATTCCTCTGTCTGGCTTGCATTTCCATTAACTCAATTATGTGACAAAGCCTACCCCTCGTCTGTTCTTCAGTACTTTCATCGTCGTACGTTCGTGAGGTGTGGTCGCTCGTCGTCAATCTCTTCAACGGCAATGTAATATTTCGAAAAAATTCCTTTATTTTGCAAATTTTTCACAGATCGATGTCTAGCTCGTGTTTCTACCAAGCGAATTCTCCAGGAGTGTACGAAAGGGAGGCACGAATCAAGCAATTTGACCTATCGCAGACACCATGCAGCCAAACGTGAATTTATTATCTAAAGCCAACTTGGTATATTATAGGCTCTTCCTGATATTTTGCAATTGTAGATTGCAACCTGTGTCTTCCTTCATTGATGATCTCACCTCTATCATAACCCTTCACGGATGCCATTCCGTTCTCGATCTAGTCAATGTCCGAGCCAATGGAGAGTCCATGGATGTCAACAATGAAGTGGGCAAATACTCAATAATGATATAGTGTTGTCTGTCATCAAAATTTTCCAGGCTCTTCTCGGATCCAGATTGATCTGCTCAGATCACTTTCACACTCTCGTCATGAATTGGGAATTGGGACATGATAAGATTAAAAATTTGCGCCAGATTCGACTGAAGAATGACTGCACTGTGGTGAAGTGCCCGCTTAGCCACGAAAAGACAGTCGCAGCGTCAAAAAGCCGCATCGTTTCCAAGGTAAAATTAAATATTAATTTCGCTTAACTATTTTGGTCTTTACAGGCCATGTGCATCGAATATTTGAGACGGGAAGGTATTCTCGTTCCGCCCGGCACACAACTCTGCAGACGTCATCAAGGACTCATGAAGAGTGGACACGATCAATTCAGAGGACAGCTGGATACTGTAATAATGAATACATTCTACAAACAATTAGCACCTGCAGGAATTCGATGCTACTGGCGAGATCGCAATGGAAATGGATGATCCAATTGATACGTTTCCGGATTCGCATGATAATATCGATGACTGTGATGAATTTCCTACCCGAATCGAAAGGAATCTAGAGGCCGAGGTAGTTTCTTGAGCAAACACTTCTGTGTGTATTGATTCGTTCGTTCAGGTTGTGTCTGCTGTGACTCAGTTAGTTAATGCGATAGGAGGAGACCGAGTTTTGACTAGAGGACAATGGAACAACCTGGCTGAGAATACTAAACGAAAGAAGAGCAGTTTGGCAAGAAGTATTTTTCGTGCTGTATGTGAAGTTATTACTCCCGATGGAAAGGACGATCTGTATGAACGTGCGACCTCACAGGTCGTATCGTCGTTATGTTCTTTTGTGTCACGTTATTTTCAGGCTCGAAATAATGAAGACAACAAGCTGGCTGAACGGATCTTCGATTCCATCGATCATCGCTTTTCTTCTGCCAGCACTACTCGGGAGAAAGTAGAAATTCTTTCTCTAGTTTCCGACTTGGGATTAACTATGAAAGAGGTACTGCGATGTTCATTTATAGTGATTTGATTTTTTTTAAATTTCAGACTATTCAATGCATTCCTTCCGCTACTCTTCACTATCTGAATTTGGCCAAAAACCATAACAGAGGAGGAGTTGACTTCGATAAGAATTTTCGCAGAGAACGAGCCGATGAGAAGAAGACAGATCGTTATCTAGATTTTCTTGCTAGGTAAACGAATAATAATTTAATTAACCGGTTTATCTTTTGCATTCAGATCTAATTGTCTCGTTACTCTTCCATGGGGAGATACGCTCGTTTGTCGATCCGATGGTTCGAAGGTTCCCGTCGCCTCTGTCGCTCGTCGATTTACCTACAGTCGTATTCATCGTATGTATATTCGAGATCTAGAGGTACTTCGGCCTTTCATGCTTTCCAAGTTCTTCGATTAATTTCAGAACACTAACGAGATGAACCTTAAAATGAGCAGAGGAAGCACCACTAGAATTCTCAAGGCATTCGCACGGAGGAAAAATGAGCGGATGCAATGCGTCGATGAGTTTGCTGTTGACGCATACGAAGTTTTGAAAAAAAGAATATAGTATCTATTGCTCAATATTTCCAGGGATGGAGAAGACTCACCGATGTTGTCGATGAGTTGAAGGCATTGCATGGACTAATCGGAGACGATGAGGAACGGGCACTCAAACGATGGATTAGAATAAGCAGATCTCACCTCGAAGGCAAGTATTAGGCCGTCTGTCTTTTGTCAATGCAGCCTTGAAGGAGAATATCTGTCGGAAGTGTGCGAAACCTCAAATGTGCGCCAGCATTGCTCACGATTTTCACTTTCCGACAAGGATAGGAAATGTTACGCCTCAGAGTGTGACCACATTCACGATGGAGTATGCACTAACTGCGACCAGGTTGATGTTTCTTTAGAAATTTTTCTTCATTTACTTTTCTCAGCTGGACCTTCTCCTTGAGCATCTTTCTTCCCTTACCGATCGATTGGCCAATGAGTTCAAGACTTCCGCATCGCCTAAGTATTCTCGCATTCAAAGATTGCAGCAGATGACTGACTTTTCGTGCAGTCACATTCGTGCTTATCAGTCTCATCTACTTCGGTAACTCATATTTTATTGGTTCCTAGATCATTATCACTCACACAGAACTGCCCTATCTAATCACGGAAGAACAGTCATCGTAGATAGCTTACAAGAAGGAGAGGCGCTCATCACTTTAGATTTTGGGATGAAAATCCTCCCGGAGAAGGCCATGTGATTTTTTATTTGTGTACTTTTTCCAACTATTTCTTGCAGCGAAGGGCAGAGTGATTTTTATGCGAAACGAGGTATCACTATCCACATCAGTCACGCACTGGCCAAGATCGGAGGCAAGATGGCGGATCACGTTTTCGCACACACTCTTGACGAAACGAAACAGGTCACACTACTTAATCATTCCGGTCTAATAGAGTCTTTTTCAGGACGGACCACTCGTGTACGGCATCGTCCGCCATACTCTCGGTATCTTGGAGAAGAAGGGGATTTCGAAAGTTTATTTACGCAGCGACAACGCAGGTTCTTTCTTGGTATTAGTCTGCGAATTACTGTTTAAATATTTGTAGGCGCCTATAAAAGTGGAGCTCTCATCTCATCCTTATTCAACCTCTCCACTCCTTCTATGACCATCGCAGGCTATCACTTCAGCGAAGCGCAATCGGGAAAAGTGATGTGAAACGCACTTATTGTTGCATGTGTTTTTATTATAGGGCTGTTGTGACAGAGCATGTGCTCATTGTAAGCGTAAGCTACGAGAATGGATTGCATCGGGGAACAATATTCGCAATGCATATGACATTTATAAGGCTCTCACTGTCGATCAGGAAACAATCAAGGTTATTGACTCATTAGTTTGCTACCTAGAAAAAATGTTTTCAGGGTCTTTCAACGTACTTTTGCACTTTTGTGGATTCGTCAACAAAGAAAACATTCTCAAATCTTCTTCCCGGCGTTTCACAATTTTACTCATTTGAATTTGACGTATCTAATTGTATTCATTTGATAATAATAACTACAATCCTTATCAGGATGCCGGTATTCGTTCCCGCTGTCAATTTGGAATAGGAGAAGGAAATGTGACAAGGAAGGACAAGCTGCCAGCTCTGAACTGCACTTTGTCAATCGAAGAGGAAGGCGGGCATACGGACGACTCATTCTGGTCCAATATCGAATCTAAGGACAAAGAAGAGAAGGATTCAGTAGTGGACGAAGAGGAAAGCTATGATGATGTTAGTTTCTTTTAAAAAATCCTTATTGAATGTGATGGTGCAAATGTATCCATTCAGGAGATGCTACATTGCTCGACTCATGGCTGCACTGCCACCTTCCGCAGTATTCGTTGGCTACAGCATCATGAAACGATTGGGAAGCACGTCTTTGTTGCTAGAAAGGAGACAATGACGGATAAAGCCATCGACAAATTCAATGAATTGATTGAGACGAGGGAGACGGCGAGGATAGCAATCACTGAGCAAGTAGAGACGTTTAATGGGAACGGAATTGGATATGGTAATTATAAATTCAAAAAATTCCTGTTATTAATTCTAGGTATCTCCGATATTAAAATGTATTTTACAGATCATAAGCAAGGATGGTCATTGAAAGGAGCACGAGTGAATGAGGCATTGAATGCAACTGCCAGGCAGCTCGCAGAGCAATACTTCAATGTTCAACGTGCCCTCATTCCTCCAAAGAGAGCGGAACCAGCTGTAATGAGAAAGAGGCTTGAGGAAGCGAAGAAGCCTTCTAGCAATGAGTATTTGCTTGACTTTGCTAAAATTCCTTCGGAGAAACAGCTGCAGTCGCTGTTCTCCCGTCTAGAGCAGACAAGGATAAAAGGTAAATAATAGTTATTCGGAATAAACACAAAATAAAATTTAGGTCCAAAGTCCACAAGCGCGAAGGCTGCGAAAGTGCCCAAGATCACTAAGGGAGCTGTGCAATCGACTAATAAGAGTACGAAGTCAACATGCAGTGTTCGATCGGCTAAGGGAGGAACGAGAAAGAGAAACGTCGTAGTGGATTCAGAAGAGTCTGAATCGAATGGAGAGTACGATGCGGAAGAGGAAGTAGGGGAGGAAGAAGAGTTTGACAAGGAAGACGAAGACTCTTTCATGAGAAAGATTATTGAAGAAGAGAGCCATGAAATTTTTCTATGATCCCATTAATATGATGAAGTATTGTTCAAATTATTGTTCAATCATCGCATTTTGTGCATTTTTAGATACTGACGAACGGAGAAATTATGTAATTCGACTGTGAAACACAACGAAACTAGAATCGCAGGCGCGCAGACCGCGCTCCGAGGGAGGGGAATGAAGAATGAGAGGGTGAAAGGGGTCATTCTGAGCTCACGATTGCTGAAAAAAAAAGTTGAAATTTAACTTAAAATGAATATATCTTCGTGCCACGACCTTTTTTCCTATACGTTCAGCATATCATTCGAATCGTCTCATCGAGCTCTATCGATTGGAATTTTCAGAATGTTTGGCTTCGATTTGTGGTGTTCATAAAACGTTTTAATCGATTTATGCAAATATGAGTTGAAAATTGCATGAACCAATGATTCAGGATTATTCTCCATGAAATTTGGAACGTTTCTATAGTCCGATAACTATGGACGGGAACGTCTATGGGCCGAGAAATCGCGTCCTAAAATTGGTACTTTTATGAAAATAAAAAGTTTCGAGAAGTCTCATGCACTTAAAATTGAAAATTTGGAACAAAGCTCTCAGCTATCGTGTGGGGGACCCTAGGGACTATTGAAAACCGCTGAAAAAAGTATGGGTCAAAATATGTGCCAACCCACCTTCTATTTTATTCGATTCTTAGGTGACACGCGTGTTAAGCTAACAAACAGAAATTGGCGAAACTCCATTCATTGTGTTTGTATAACATCAGTGAAACTCATCAGTTGGTTCAACGACTTTCTAGATACTCACCACTGTACGGGGTCGTCGTCGTTGAGGAGCCCGTGTAGGCGCCAGAACTCGAGCTGGAAGGAAATGTTCGGTTGATTTTTGATCTCTTTGAATTTAGATGAGCGCTAGCTCAAGCACATCCAGAGCACGCTCAAAAGTGGCCTCTATTCTAGTCCCCACTCCATCCTAGCAACGGTTTTCTGAGGGTTCAGTGAAGCAAATGGTGTGGGTTATTCTGAGTCAGATGGATCCACTAGGTGCCAACCACCTAGCAGTAGAGGGCTATATTCGAACAATCTTCTTTCTCTTCACACACTCTCGCGTCAGCAAGAAAAAATATTAACCAGATTGAACCAGGATGAACCAGAGTGAAATGAACCAGATTCCATACCTTCCCACCGTCGTCGTCGTGCTGCTCACTCCCTCCACTCCTCTCACTACCGTAGTCGTCGTCGATCCGGATATCGTACTCGTCGAGGAGGAACCAGAAGACGTAGTCGTTGAGGTTCCCTGAAGGAATTGAGTCAATAAATTCAATCGGTGTATGCTGGGAACAGTGTCACTGCCTTGCGTCTTAATTTTGGCACGTGGATACGATTACCCACATTCCAAATATATTTTCTATATAAAGAAATCGATTAGACTGAAGCCTCGAATCGATTTCCCAACTTAGAGAATGGCAGTGACAAAGTTCTTAACATTATCCGCCCGTTACCTTGCTATCAGTGACGATTTGGATTGCTACTGATTGGATTGTCTGGTTGGATTGATTGGATTGCGTCGATTCACCTCCAGTAACAGCTGGACTCGTTCTGGTACCACTCTGGTTCCTGGTTCCGACTGGGTTCGAGCTGGTTCCGTTCACGTAATCATACGGTCTTTTCGTTCCATCATATCCAATTCTGGTTCCTCTCGTCTCTCCGGTAGGCCCCGTATGGCTCCAGGTTCCACTCTCAACACTGACGTCCTTCTGATCTCTCTTCTCCTCAACGCCCCCGTACACGCTAAGTCTATCCTCGGACACCCTAACATCCTTCACCTCAGCCGTCTCATTCCTTGCCTGGGCCAACTCTTGCTCGTTCATCTTTCGAGGCAAAGGAATCGTTGCGATCACGATGGAGGAGTTATTGTCGTCGAACGAGGGGTGAACTTGAGCCAGAGAGGTGTTGAATCGATGAAGAATCTTCTCTACAGCGACGACAGCGTCCTTGTTGACGGCATCGTTGAGGGTACGGTTCATCTTCTCGAAGATGACGACGCCTGGTTTCTTCTCGTCAAGAACATTAAGAGATGCGTTGAGCACATGGAGGAAGTCGCCTCCACCGTTATCCTTGCCAAGCTCCTTCAATAACTCAGTAGCAGAGAAGTTGGATGGAAGAACAATTCCCAGAGACGATAGGGCCTTCTCAATCTTATCCTTGCCAAGGTTCTTCAGCAGATCGATCATGGAGACTTTCTTTCCTTCTGAACTGTTATCCTTATCATCCTTTCCAAGTGTCTTCATGAGATCAGAGGTGGAGAAGTTGGATGGCATGTCGATTCCCAGGGATGTCAGAGCCTTCTCAATCTTGTCCTTTCCCAGGAGCTTCAATAGATCGATCACTGAGAATTTCTTTCCATCCGAATGCTTGTCCTTATCATCCTTTCCAAGCGTCTTCAGAAGATCAGAAGTGGAGAAGTTGGATGGCACGTCGATTCCCAGGGATGTCCAGGCCTTTCCAATCTTTCCATTCTTGTCCTTGCCCCGTTCCTTCATGATACCCGATGCGGAGACGTTCGAGGGAATGACCAATCCAAGGGAGGTGAGGGCCTTCTCAATCATATTCTTGTTCTTGGCCTTCTCCTTGACTAGATCAGATCCGTTTTCATGATTTTCCTTTCCAACATCGAAGCCAAGAGATGCAAGGGCCTTTTCGATGAATCCATTGTTCTCCTTCGACTTTTTCTTCAATTCATCAACTCCAGTCTCATTAGATCCTTCTTTATTTCCCATATTCTCGATTCCGAGCGCCTCGAGAGCCTTAGCGAAGTGTCCATTCGTATCCGTCCACTTCTTCTTCACCACTTTAGTTCCGTTCCCAACCTTGTTCATCAATTTCTCTTCCAATTCCTCGTGCGAATCCTCGATGGAGGATGAATTCTTCTCCTTATCATAACTCTTCACGATCTCCTCCATCTTCTCCTTCCAGTTCACGTCAGTTGAGGAGAGCGGCTTATTCTTATCAATTCCTTCCATTTTCTCCTTCATCTTCTGCTCGAATTCATTGATGGACCGGTTTCCGGCAGGCAAAGTCACGTTTCGAATAGCGGAGAATCGATTCTTGATGGCATCAACTGCCTTTCCTCCCAGACCACCAGCGAGACCGCCCAAGATGGAGCCAAGATTCACGCCTCCCCATTGTTTCTCGTTCTGTTGATCAGCAGAGTTGGCCGCCTTATCCGGTCCGTGGTCCTTGACGATATCAGAGACGTTCTTCTGATCCTTCACAGATCCATTACCAGCCGCATTCTTTCCATTCTCTAGTAGATCCCCTCCTTTTCCAAAGTCAGCGACACTTCCAGTTCCCCATCCAAGTAGATCCTTTCCTTTTTCTTTTGCAAGTTCCGCGACTGAGCCAGTAGTATTATTTCCCCTTTCCAGTAGATCCTTTCCTCTTTCTTTTATACTTTCAGTCACAGACCCATTTCCAGTAGCATTCTTTCCCCTTTCCAGTAGGTCTCTCAGTCTTTCTTTTCCAACATCAGTCTGACTCAGCTCTCCTCCTGATATTTTCGTTGCTGTTTCACTGCCGTCTCGGGACGTCAGATCGCCACCATCTCCATAGGGATTATTCGAATGTGCTGACTCACCCTTCTCCATCTTTGAATCCATGGATACAGTGCCTGATGATGTGCCCGTTCTGTGTCCCGCCGGGAACTGCGAGGTTACGGTAGGCAATCGATCGGTACGGTTCTCAAAGGGAGGATTGATCTTTGATCTCTGATCTTCGGTCTTTGAACTGTTCGGAAGGGCCAAGTCATCAGTGAGAATCTGGTTTGGTTTGCCTGTTGCATTGGATTCATTTGCGCCGCGAGCGAGTCTAATGCGCGTGCCGTTCTGAACACTTTTGTCATAATAAAAATTTAAAATTGGTTGTGGCATTAGAGGCTCCAAAATAGTTCCTCAAAAGCTAATGTCAGCCAAAAATGGCGATTTAAATTGTATTTAATCGAATTTAAAATGGTATACTCACAGTGACGGTGCTGGTGGAGGAGCTCCTGGAAATGTGATATTTATTTATTTATTCGCCGGAACCCCCATGTACATGATCGGCTCTCGAGCAACCTAAGTAATGAGGAAATCGTGAAACACATCGAAAATTCATCTATCTTCGTTGGCGAATTGTGCTAATTCTCGATATTTTGTACCCCACCCAACAGCCTGAGAAGCTACCGTAACCCTATCAAAATCGATTCGATTACCGTAACCCGGTCACGTATCTACCGTAACCCATTTCGACTCACGTCGACGGCAGGGCAGGGAACATCCAGCACACGGGCAGGCCCATGTTCTGCAGTCGAGCCGCCGCGTCGTCTACCGTATCCTTGTCGTTTCGCAGTTGGTAGTCTGGAAGGGTACAGTAGGTCAAAGAAATTATTGAATTCAGTCTCACGGAATATTTATTAGATGATTAGTTGTATTTTCAAGAAGGAAGTTCACAACGCATTGAACATTTTAAAATTGTAAATCGGTTGAGAATATGCTGAAACATAACCAATCCGACAATCTCTCTCTCCTCATTCATTTTCCTACACTAATTATCCTCACCATCCGTCTCGGAATTGTAGTACAAGTACAGCGGCACACTGGCGCCGCATGTTCCGGCAACGTTCGAGCAGTACAGGTACTCCTGAGGGGAAGATTGGGGGTACGGTAATCGTATTGATTAATCGACTACGGTAGCAGCTAGGGTTGCAGGTTCGGTATCGGCAAGACCGCGCGAGAGGGGAGGTATGTAAAGAGGGTGCGGTAATACCGCATCATTCCCCTCTCTCTCCTCAATCCCTTTGCTCTCTCCCCTTTTTGGTATGCAAAGTGGATGCGGTATTACCGCACCCTCTTTACATACCGCCGCTCTCGCGCCGTAATACCGAAACCGATCTCGAACCGGCAACCCTAGTAGCAGCACAGGTACTCGTGCATGGAAAAAGATACGGTAGTCTGTTATCGATTAATGAGTTTGATTTCTATTTTATTTGTGAATTAAAGTCAATTATCGATGGCACTATGATGCGAAAACCGTACCCCTAGCACAAAAGTTAATAAAAATTAGTTTTCGATCAAACTTAAATGTGTTACCGTACCCCGGGCAGTACGGTAGTCTATAGGCATGATTAAATAAAGTCAATTATCGATAGCTTAATTCGGTTACCCCGGGCAGTACGGTAGTCGTGTAGGCGGCGTAGAGGATGTTCGTGGCTGGCGGCGACTGGCCGGCCGCGTCCCACATCATGATGATCGAGCCTGCGAGGAGTCACACTCTATTTCGCATTTGCAGGGGCAAAGGTCATTCTTGGACAGCGATCAGCTGTGCTTCAACGTTAGCATATAACCGCTCCATTCTTTAAACAGTTAATAGAATACCGTTTCCGTCTTGTAGAAATAATAATACTCCTCACTACTAGATCCATCCTTGCCCGGTTTGCCCATGGCTCTCAGTCGGTTCAGGCTCGCTCTCTCCTTTTTAAGTGAATTTTTTGCATTTCAAAGAAAAGAGACGATTCCTAATGCTCTTTCTCGACGGTTTCTGAGATATTTTGAAGGGAAACATTCAGATGTGCTTCAATGTTTTCGTTTAATCGCCCCATTTGGGATAGAGTTGATGGCATCACGGTTTCCGTCTTGTAAAATTATAATATTCCTCACTACTTGACCCGTCCTTGTCCGGCTTTCCCATGGCTCTCAGTCGGTTCAGACACGCTTGAGGGCATTGAGTTGACGGCTGAAAATCGTTTTATATTCAGTATTAGTTCCGCTTGGGGCAAAAAAAAGGAAAATCCCCAGAAAATAAGCTAATATGTACCGTTTTCATGAACGATCCCGACACAAGATTGTATGCCAGGGAGAAGGAGGAGAAGGGAGCGGAGGGAGACAGGGAGAGCAGGTGAATGGACGAGGCTGAATACGGTAGGTTAAGATTACGGTAGTCATAAGGAGATTATCGATTGGTTACGGTAGGGATACGGTAAGTGTGCTAAAGTATTGATAATCTACGATAGAGTTCGGTGTGGATACGGTAGGGAAATTGCAGTTGAAAGGATACGGTATCTACTTATCGATTGGGGTTACGGTAACTCACCGCTACCGTAGTCGCCCGCGTGGTACTGGGCGCCGGTGGCGAACGCGGCGTCCGTCGCTTAATTATCGATTTTTATTAATTAATTAGCTTAATTACTTAAAATGTTGTCAATCTTACGCAGTGTCGTCGGGCAGATCGCATTCGTCGCTAACGGCAGGAACAACTGGAGGACGTACGATGCGAGCATCGTAGCCGGAAAATCGATAATTGGTCAGGATAATCATTTATTCGAACGAATTATTGTCGCGAAAATGACAGAAACGGCTTCATCAGGTGGTATTTGGACTTAAGAAAGCTGGTAATTGGTACAGATAATCGATAATTCGACGAGAGATCAACACCCACTCTGTGAGCCAATGGGGAATATCTGAGTAGGTGGAGGAGTAAGGAAGGGGAAAAGAGTGGGAAGGAAAGAAAGAAGAAGGTGACTGAAAGGAAGGGAAAAGAAGGGGAGCTTCGTGGATGGATCGTCATGGATACTTCAGACGATTCTCTTCGTTTTAGAGGGAGATTGTCTGGCTCTCTTCATTTCCTATACTCTCTCGTTTTCTCTAACCCTCTGTCTCTCTTCATTAGCAATGCTCTCTCGCAGTCTCTGACCGGCGAGAGAGCGTGCTGAATGAGGAGAGTGTGTCACTCTGTCTCTCTTCATTCAGCACACTATCTCGCCCTGTCTAACTTGCGAGATAGTGTGGACAATGAAGAGAACGATTGCTGGGATACGGGAAATGGGATGGGGCTCAAGTCGTCGATGAGAGATGGAAACTGGATGATTCACTTCATCGATCGACGGAGTGGAAGGAATCGTGACCTACCATGAGCATGCGCCTACAATAGACGTGAGGCAAGATTGATTCACGAGGACAACAGGACAGCAGCTTTATCGATCTGTAGTGGGTGTGCAGTATCCAAAGGGGTCCCAATGGAAAGGTACGGTAGCATTATCGATCCGATCGATTAGGAGAATGGAGGAGGGGCTGCGGCTGCAGGTTGCATCACACGAGGAGGTGTCATGTCCGTGTCGCTGCGGTACTGAAAAGGCGGAGATCAAAGATTAGAGATCAAACACCATTTCATCATCTAGTACTGGTGGTGTTGTATCCTGATTAGACAAATGACAACATTGGAAAGCGTTGAAAGATGAGGTTCAAAGAGCAAAGTTCATAGATCATAGATCAAAGATCAACTCACCGGCTCGTACTGATGATAGTACTCCGGCGAGACTGCACGCGCGCCCGATTTGATAAATTGGATAGTGAGACAGTAGATCTGAAAAGTATTTTTTTGAAAATATTATTTTTAACGATATAATATCAAACCAAAATCAATTCTGCCCTTGTAAAATCAATTCTACAATCAATTGAACCATCTAATTGCATATCTTGCAAGACAACCTGGAGGAGGGCGGTATGGAAATGAGTTCAATTGATGGCACTTTCTGGTCAAGGACAGGAAGCGAATTGGATAGGTTTCAAACGGAAATGGTAAACCAGGATGAACCCTCTAGATGTTTGTTGTTACGTTGTTTATTTGAAATAACACCTACCACTCCAATCACCAGTCCCGCTCCCACGATCACTCTAAAAAAAAGAACTACCTTTTAGAAAGTACCTTTACCGTGACAGGGAACAGTAGTAGCTACCGTAACCCAAAATTATCCACGTATGACTCACCACTCCAATCACCAGCCCGGCTCCCACGATCACGCCCAGTATGATGAGTGGCCAGCCGAGAGAGATGCCGCTGCCGGCTGCAATTGACGATTTATTATCGATTTCTCTCTCCAATTCGTATGCTTTCTCGCCGACCCTCCTGCCAAAGGTCTCCTGTTTCGTTGCTCCATCTATTGTTAATATCTCCGTTAAAACAAAAATTGATCGTGCTCACATTTCGCAGTCGCTGGAGGCGCAACCACAGTGCCGTTCGGATAGGTCACCGTGCCATCTGGCGACTTGACGGTGCCGTCGGGTGAGACGACTGTGCCGTCCTGAAAATGAGTTTATTTTTTGCGAGCAGATTTAGCGAGTTGAAAGATCAAACTCTGAACAAAAATTCGCGTTTTTGTTATAACAAATGCCACGCAACTATGCTGTCCTTGAAAATGCATCGCATTGACGATAGCTTGTGCGGCCGATAACGAATGGAAAATTGTTCGAGGATTCAGTGCTAGATAGGGATACAGGAGAAAGGAACGATATACTAGTTTGATCATCAATAAATAACTAGCCAGCTACGCTCGCTTCGCTCGCTCGCTGGCTAGATGTCGCCGGGTTATCCCAGTCATCTGCAAGCGCTTCGCATTGCCGGGTTATCCCGGTAATATGCGAACGCTTCGCAAACGCTAACCAGTAATCTGCAAGCGTACTTAGTGGCTACGGTCTCAAGAGCCTTTCATAAGCGTGAATGTGTTCCACCGATCTAAAATTTACCCAGTGAAACACTTTGGTATACTTTGGTATACTAATAGCGAGTTACACTCGCTAGATTTTGCCGCCGCCTTATCCCAGTCATTTTCAAACGCTTGCGGAAGGCTCGTGAGGCCTCAAGCGACCCGAAAAAAAGTTGGGATGGAGCCACAAAGTGGCTCCATCCCAACTTTTTCCGGATCGCTCTCGGCCTCACGAGCCTTCCGCAAGCGTGAATGCGTTCCACCTAACTACTTGATAAATTCAGCCTAATTTCCAGCGAAAACGGAGCGAAAAATGGTTTTGTAAACAAGTATTTCGTCATATTGCATAGTGATGACGAAATTGATTATCGATTTGTTAAAAATTTTTAATTACGAGAAGTCGATTTGGTGGAGTTTCCGGCGAAAACGGCGAAAAAAAACGGTATATTGCATCATCATTACTCAATATTCCATAGTGATGACGAAATTAATTATCGATTTTTTGATATTTTAGTTTCAAGCAGTTTGGTGCGAAGTACGAGCGATTTGGTTGAGTTTGCGATGAGAACGGCGCGAAAAACGGACTGTTGCATAATGATGACGAAATCAATTATCGATTTTTTAAAAAAAATTTTTTCATGAGAAGTTGTTTGGTAAAGGATCTGAGGTTGTACGATGAGTTTGAAGCGAGTTCTGAGCAAAAAAAGTAGACCGTGACAGACAGAGTTAGTTAGTTGGATAGTTAGTTAGTTAGTTAGCCGCAGACAGACAGACAGACACTCTGATATTATAGTACTGAAGAATAACGAATAGGCTACCATACCTCATACTTCTGCGTGCCATTCGGGTAGTAGGTCACGCCATTGGGCGCCTGGTAGCTACCGTCCGGCTGCGAATTATCGATTTATTGATTTATCGATTTCCCCTTTTTTGCAGAATCTTCAAAAATGGTTTTTCCAGAAATCTGCCGATATGTTTCACCAGTACAATGAGTGTCGGACAGATCTGCGATCTTCAATGACTTCTTTGCCTGGGTAGGAAAAACACACAAAATTATCAAAATTTATAGATTTCTCATTTCAAGGTTTCTCAATTTTTGAAAGAACAAAAACGTCCTGCATTGGCCTAGTCTTGAAGATACGCAGATATATTTCACCACTACTATGACTATCGGACATTTTAAACAGCATTGATTTGCGCATGACATGTAACCATATAAAAACTAATAATTAAATAAATAAATAAACCCACATAAGTGGTCGTTCCGTTCGGGTACGCTACAGTACCATTCGGATAGCTGACGATGCCGTCCGGATTGTACGCCGTACCGTCCTTCTGAAATCGAAAAAGTTAGTTATCGATGAGCAGATCGCGACCTACCGTAACAAGATCCTACAGTATCCTACCGTATCCTAACGCATCATCTCCCCTACCGTAACCATTTCGTGTAATTTGATAATAGACAGTTACCGATCCACCTTTCAACCGTACCCTCCAACCTACCGTAACCGGGTTCCAAACCGCCGATAGCTCGTTAAAGAGTCAGTCATCGATCAGTTATCAGGGACGTACCGTAACCGTGGTTCCATTCGGATACGTCGTCGATCCGTCCGAGTTCAGCGTGGTCCCATTGGGGTAGGTCTGACTGCCGTTGGGGTTGTACACAGTGCCGTTGGGCGCGATCTGGAAGTGATCTTTGATCTTTGATCTTTAAAGTTTGATCTTTGATTTCTGGCATGTGGATTCTGCTTGTAGAATGGAATGTGCTTCAGGCATAGTACGAGAATAGACGAATAAAGACATTTGCAATGGTATTGCGGTTAGTACCTTACAATTAGAACTAAAAAAGTTATTCGTCAAATGGATCGTATCTAAGGCAATCGATTTTTAATCTTTGATCTCTGATCAGTATTAGATCCCTGGAACTGATGCGCATAGTGATGAGGTTTTCGAGCGAAATCATTTTGGGCTTTTCCTCGAAGTCACTTCCTCCCTCGGTTCCTATGGCGCTTCTTCTGGGTACATTCCAAAGTTAGTGAAGCGTTTCTAGGATGCGCTCAACCATGTTGGGACAACGTGGTACTACTTGGGTGCATGTACCAAAACCAGTTCTGGATCATGCACCCAAGTATGCTTTTTTGATTGTTTCAACACATTATCTAAATTCACTGAATACGATATTTCTAATTCACCAACGAATTCCCAAATATCCACCACCCCCTCCCGGTCTCACTTTGGTTCCATCCTTGATCGTCCAGCCATCCTTCGTGACCACGGTTCCATTCGGATACACCGTGTCTCCATAGCCCCACTAAGACCATTTTTTCGCCATTTAGTCCCCAAATTTTTTTTTAAACTGCATAAAATGTTCACCTTGGTTCCATCCTTGATCGTCCATCCGTCCTTCGTCACCACAGTTCCATTCGGATACACCGTATCTCCATTGGTCCTCACGATGGTTCCGTTCGGGAACACCGTGTCCCCGGGCTCGTACGTGCCCTGAAGAATCAGTGTTTCAGATCCAACATTTTGGCCTTCGCTTTCGAACGATTTTTTGCATGTAGAACAGCGAAAATGATTAGAGGTGATTAGAGGACCTTGATTAGAGGATCAGGAATGCTCACACAGCATTCTGATCTCCATTGTTTCCGGAGCAGAATTCAGTGGCTCACCGACGTGTCCGTCGTGCCCGGGTACACGTACGGGGACGTGGTCGTGGATACGGTAGTTGTCGTGGCGGGCGTCCGGGTGGTCGTGATCGCCGTGGTGGTGGTTCCTGATCGGGAGAGGTTATTGAATATTTGAGGATCGTTACTATCGAGATGGCTTCCGAAACTTTAAGAGGAATGTTTTTATTAGCTGGAAAACGACTCAGAACTGCTCTTGCATATTTCAGACCGCTTTTCAAGCATGAGTGAAACATAGAATAAACGAGCGAGCGCTTTCACGCATTTTCTAACACAGACGAATTCTTCGTTCTGACAGCCTTACTCACGAGCAGTTCGCGCGATTCTTCTATTCACACACACTATCTATCAATCGCTATAGTGGTCATGAAGAGACGGCGACCTGGATTTCGAGCTCAATAACTCACTGGTCGTTGTCGATGATGATCCCGAAGCGGACGTCGATGATCCAGATGATGTCGATGAGGTCGTCTGAGACGAGGTCGATGTCGAGGACGGATTTGTTGTCGTAGAAGAGGGGGTCGTCGTGGTTGATGAGGGATTGGTGGTTGTCGAGGAGGCTGGAAATTTTTATACTCCTGGTGCATGGACAAAGGCTACATGTTAAATTTAGGGGCCACAACGCAGATAGCCGATTTTACACAATGGGGCCAAATGTGTGTTCAAACTATCCCTCGTGGTCCCAACATCATCATCCTTTTTACCGTTTGTCGATATCTTGTCTGTGAGCCGCGCTAGAGCCCGAGAAGTACGTGCGCAACTCACTGGGGAAGAGGGGGGAAAGCGAGACGAGAGGGAAGGGGGCGGAGCCTAATTTGCGTGTGTCTCTCTCCCTCCTCCCGCCCTCTCGCTCGCCTCTCCCCGCGCTTCTACCAACACAAAACACAAGCCTGGGGAAAATGCTAAAATTCTAATTTTTTCTCTAAAAATCCTAAAATATTCCATTTAGTCAGAAAATTACTATCCGAACAGAATTTGTTCACTGGAACCTACAAAACCACCCTCTTCCCTCCTTTTATCCTCAATTTTGACCCACTCAATGATGATATTCTAATTTCGGATAGTGATCGATCGACAGGCATTGGTAGTAGCTATCCAGAGCAACTTCGAGTGAGTGATTTGGTTTAGAATGAGCTTTGTGTTTTTCTTTCGCGCTTTTTCACGAAATCGTGTCAGAGCAAAGTGGGCGGGGCTTGTGGGGCCTAGTTAAATTACGATAAACTCTTTCGTGAAGGGAAGAAGACATCTTCATTATTAGGGTTGTCAGGACGAAGAGTGCGTCTCTTCATTTCGCATGCTCTCTGACAGAGTATGAAGAGATAAATTCTTCTCACTCTGACAATCCTAATATCAACGGAGAGGTACCGGTGGTTGTCGTGGACGGAGTGGTGGTTGTCGTGGTTGAGGTGGCAGAGGTGGTCGATGAAGTAGTTGGCTTGCTGGTCGTCGTGGGAGGAGACGTTGTCGTCGAGGTGGCTGAATGATTTGCCGTTGGTTTCATATGCATTTTCCGACCGATAAGGTCAGTCGAGAGGGGCGAGAATGAAACGATGGGAAAATCGACTCAAGGATTTTCCTCGGACGCGATAATTGGATTATCTCCCCTCTCTGGCGGGCTGTGATATGCCCTACTACATTCTGACCCCTTTTTTTCGCAACAACTCTTTCTGTCTGCGTAATTTTTTAGTGATGTACAAGCGCGATTCTAACGTGTTCGAGGACAAATTAGTGGAGTGACATACTAGGAGACGTGGTCGACGATGAAGCAGATGACGTCGTGGATGACTTGCTAGTGGTCGTGGTGGCTGAATGGAATTATATTGGTACATGGACAAGTACGATTCTACTCACAAGGGGACGTCGAAGAGGAGGAAGATGCCGTCGAAGTTGAAGAGGCTAAAACATTTGCCTTTATTATCAGACCTTTGAATGCCCTGCTGCATATTTGTTTGCGTGTTTTAGGCCAACAATGAGCAACATACTAGGAGCCGTCGATGTTGAGGTCGGAGACGTGGTTGATGTCGAAGGCTTGGCCGTCGTCGTCGAACCTGTATGTGTCTTCACTGTATGCTATTATGTGTGTTTGCAAGAAGCCAGGCGAGAGAAAGTGTGAAACACAGCGACGGTGACAAGCAAATCGTGCTCTATGACCCACTAGAGCTGGTCGGGGACGTCGTGGATGAGGCAGACGATGTCGATGGCTTGGTCGTCGTCGTGGTGGTAGGAGACGTGGTTGATGAGGAGGACGTCGAGGATGCTGTTAGTTTTTTTTTAGTATCTCCATTCAGCACGCTCTCTCGGTGATCAGAGAAAACGAGAGAGTATGCGAAAAGGATAGAACCAGACTTCTCTCTCACCCGACGTCGTCGTGGAGGATGGAGTGGAAGACGTGGTCGACGGTAAGGTAGGGACGGTAGGGACTGAGGAAATAATTAATATTTATTTATTAGAAAGGCCAGCGGACACTAATCGAAAAGTCAAATTTTTAGACATTTTGTGGTAACTTTGAAACTCATTCGAACAACAATTCGATTTTTCTCTCAATGCTTTAAAATAATAAAATATAAAAATCACCAATAATGATGGGCACGGTAGTGGGCGATTTTGTCGTGACTGAATGTTCTAATTTTATTTTAGAATAATAATTAAATAAAGTCAATTCCCGATTGGCTCCTCTCGCTCACCGGTCGTCGTGGATACGGTAGTCGAGGTGGTGGTCGGCGGCTGAAAGGTGAAACTTTTCAGACATTCTGCTTTCTGACGCCCGCTCAACTGTTTACATAATGAATAATACCATTAGGAATCATGCGGAATCAAGAATTACGCGCGGAACGATTTAATCCTTCCGATACCGTACCTGGAACAGGTAGCACCAGGGCTTGCCGCCATTAGCGATCACCGAATTCGGATCCTCCTCAGTACCACTAGGCTGCGTGGCGCCGCGCGTGACGTAGTCTATACGGTAGGTGAACTATTATGTATCGACAATTGGTTTTATTGTAGAGTTACGGTAGTCCACGGCTTACAGTCTGCACTAGTTTCGGCAATTATCTATCGATAACTAACTTTATTCTGGAGTTACGGTATTTAGAAGGCAAGCGTAAACGCTGCGCACGCTCGGAACGATAAAATCGATGCATACCGCTCGTGTTCTTGTTGTAGTAGAGGTAGAGAGGGGTGGTCGCGCCACAGTAGCCCTCCTGGCGCGCACAGTACAGAGTGCTAGGCTGGAAGAATGGGTACGATAGGGTACGGTAGGGCGTGAAAATGCTTGTAAGCAAGACTTGTTATTTTATCAACCCGAAGTTCGTATTAATGAATGAACAAAATCCTTCTGTTTATTACCTGTGGCTGAAACTCAGTTGAGATTCAGTCAATTCGCACTAAATGAAGCTTTCGATAGTAGAATCTAGCGTATCCCACTTACCGTAGTCGACATCAAGTTGTTGTAATTGGTTCTAATGTATTTTGGGATACTGTAGCGTTCACAAGGATACGGAAGCAATACCGTAGTCGACAGCTGGGTGTTGTAGGCGGTGTAGTCCCCAGCCGGATCGTAGGCCGTGCCCGTGGCCGGGTCCATCCGCATCATTATGGTCCTGTCTGGAAAGGAGCAAGGCTACCGTAATCAGATTTATCGATTGAGTTGCTGATGGTAATCCTACCTGGGAAGAACTACCGTAATCAATTTGGCGCAAATTCTTGCAAAGATTTATTGAATGCTAAGATCAAGGAAAGAGGATCTTAGGGTGTATTGGTTCATAAATGCTACGGAAAGCGTGAGGTGGGATCCATCCGCATCATTATACGATAGTTCCCTCTGGAATAAGGCAAGGCTACCGTAATCAGATTTATCGATTGAATTGCGGATGGTAATCCTACTTGGGAAGAACTACCGTAATCTACGGGTCAGGCGAGTTGGAGACATACATTTCAAATGTGTTTCATCATCCGGTCAAGATCGGATCGTTGTTTCGATCAACTGATTGCTCATAGGCCAGTATTTCCAAAATTCAAAATCCTTCTTATTTTTGGTCAGCGCAACGGACGAGAATTCAAGATACGAATTGTTCTTTTTGAGCTCAACTGTCTCTGATCTCATAGATCAGCGATCAATTCTCTTTGAGTCATATCGTATTATCTCCTGATTATCTCCGTATTATCTCCGTATTATCTCCGTATTATCTCCTGCATCTATCTTCTCTGCTCCTCTCTATTTCTCTTGTTCCGCGGGGTATTTCAGCCATCAGAGCTATGATAGGTAAAGACAGTTCATCCACTTGGCCGTCCGTATTGCCGACATCAACAATGAGCAATCTCAGGCCACGCACAGCCCTAATCATGACGCCGTGCTCTCTCACAGGTCAGAGTGTCGATTGTGCATGAAGAGGCTGAATCTTCTTCCTCACAACCCTTCTCTAAAAGCATCAGTTACTCACAGTCCCAATCGCAGTCGCTCGTGCGGATCTCAAGTATGTTTCATCTTCTTATCACATTCGCATAGTTGTATCTCGCAACCGATTGTCCGTAAGCCATGCCTTCCAAAAATCTTGTTTCTAGGTCAGCGGATTCTTTATTCTGAAATTCCGACTCACAGTCCCAGTCGCAGTCGCTGTTCCGTATCTCCGGCTTCGTGTAGGCTTGTAGTTGGTACACGCAGTCCGCGGCGCACTTGGCCGTCTGAGGAGAGGATTACTGTAGGCTACGGTAACTTGATTCGTAGGATTCGGTATTCGGGTACGGTATCAAGGGTTACGGTATCCTGCAATCGCAAACTGACGTTCGCTTGGAAGGCGCCGAAGCCGAGCGAGTACTCCTGTCGCCAGTCGGTGCCCGGACTGCCGGTGCCCAGAGCGTGGTCGGTACCGTTGGCCGCTGAAGGGTTTACGGTAGGACAATTGATTACGATATGGCCATTGGCTACGGTAGATCGATAATTCACAAAAATATCAACCTGCGGTCTGAGTGCGATAGACAAAAAGTGCGGATTAGCTATGGTAAAAATTGATGATGAGGATACGGTTGCTCCAATCGATCGATCGACGCACCATCACTGTAATTGCCTCGGATGTACTGCTGCGCGTAAGTGAAGCCGTCGATCGCTGTGAGGTATACGGTAGCTTTGTGGTACGGTAGGCGAATCGATAAATAAGTTATCTCATGTTTTCCGAACCTAACGACAGAATCGAATGCGTTTCAGAAATTGTACGTAAAGATTTGTGAATTGCAGTTTTAGTACTTTCTTGGGTTGGTCGATCAACAAAACAATGAATCGATCTTATCATCCTCCTAATCAATCGATACTCGACTTACGTGCCGGGACCGCGGGGCAGGCAGTGCCGGTTACTGTAGGTAGCCAAATCGATATCAGGAAGAAGGAAAGGCTCCACATTTTGGGAGCCGTTTTCGAGAATAAGAGTGAAAGAGAAATGAGTCTTCTCCTTTCTCCCAGAACCAGAGGCCCCGGTAGTCTTGGGTAACCAAATCATCCTTTTGTCTTCGAATCTCCGAGAATCTCCCATCCCCAACACTCTCTATTTCGCCTACTTCCTCCGAGATCAGAAACAGTGAGAGAGTATGCCAACAGGAATGAGTCAGTCTTCTGCTTATTGTCCTATTCCGCGTTTCCTTACGTTAGGCAACGTAGCACAACATTTCTCAATATATTTATCTGATTAAACGTTAAACTACAACGGTCCACAAATATAATAGAACTCTCGAACACAGGGTGGTTGTGCTACCTATGCTATGTTGTGTGAAATGTGTGCAAATAGATGGTCACAGGGGTGTGTGAAACAGGAACACGGTCTCGGGGATGGAAACGGAAAGTGTGGGATAGGATATACGGGTAATAAAAACGTCTCGAGTAACGGCATCACAAATTAGGGTGGTTAGACGTGGGCTTTTTGACAACTTTTTCGAACGAATCAAATCTAGTCGACTAGCAGGGAGTGATGGGACATAAGAACGAGGCAGCACGGATAAAATGAGCTTGAGTTGGAACTACTAGACTTAAAATGTAACAAAAACACTAATTAAAATAGCTTAATTAATCATTTTTGTTGTATCTCAACGTCCAGCTTTGGAAGACGAGGCAACCAGTGTGGCACTAGGACTAGAGGGCAACTAGACTCTCTTCATTTCGCCTTATACCTCGCCGGTCAGAGAAGCGAGAGATCACGCGAAATGAGGAGAGCACTCGAGCTACCGTAGTCACTTGGATGGAAGGATGGTGTGGTGGTGGGATATCCCGGATGGTTATTTGGGAGTGAAGTAGGAATGGGGGAGGATACACTTCGGATAGAGACAAGGAAAGGGGGGATTATAACAAATATGATCAAGATTTACATAATTCAACACGAAATACTAGGGAAACGACTAAGACAGGGGCACAATTATCGATTATCTTGCTAAAAAAATGACAGACTCAATTCACAGGGTAATGAAAGGAGCTCGGCCACAACTAAAAGCGAGAAACGTCTAGGGGGGACTTCTTTGGGCTGGTATTTGGGTAAAAACTATAACGAACGCGTGTATGGGTATTATAAGAGATGGTACGGTATGGTGCAACCCCTCAGAAGGTGGATACTGTAAGGGGGTACTACGGTAGTTCAACGATGGTAGGGTACGGTAATCGATAGAACAATGGGTAGGTCAACGATAGATCAATGAGAGACAGGGTTACGGTAGGCGGTGGTGTGGTACCGCATTCGTCGTCCTCACCACTCGGCCTCGCCGGTGCACTTCTGGAAGCAGAAGTCCTTGCCGTTGATGTGCATGATGCCGTCCTTGAGCGAGAACTTCCACTTGGAACGAGCACGAGACACCTGGGGAATGTTTATTATTGATTTATTATTATTATCGAATTTTAATCTAAAGTAGAGCGAGTCCTACACATATTATCATCGCTAAGCAATTACGCTTATCTAGAACATGTGAAACACGCAAGTCATAGGATTTTTTTGTACAACTTGAATGCGCGAAGCTACATCATTTTTTGTTATACTTTTGAACGAAGCCCGCAAAAGAAATTGCGTGAGCTGAACAACGGCGAGGATGTATGCGCGGTGAAACTCGCAAGTCATTGTTTGTAAATGGAAGACACAGGCAGTTGTAATTGAAACAGTGACCCCATAGCTAAGTTGTACGAGCGGTGGAACTCAAATAACGCAGCACAATTTTCGCATGCTCAACATAGAAAGATCAAAGAAGGAAAAATTCTCTAATAGGATATATCAAACATTCGCACTATGAACAAAATCAACGATGAACTCCTGACTTCCCCAGCTCATATTCGCCACTCCCGCGTCAAAAGCGTCAACAGCTACCCTATGCCCACTAATTGAACAGCTATCAACATTCCTACACAAAATCACCCCAATTAGCACACCCCTGAAGCGCAGATTTTGCAGCTCAAAATATTCCCACCTTCTCGAACTGGCACATCACGACGTCCTCCGCGTCGAACAGCGTCACGAGGTCCTCGTCGTCCGACTGGTCGTCCTGCAAGAATTGTGTTTCACTAATTTAAATTAATTAATCAGTAATATATTTCAAAGGTATCAAGTTGACCTTTCGTCTACGCCATGTATGGCGGCTGGGAAATAATTCAGTAGTGGATTTGGGGATTGCATGTAAAAACAAAAATATTTATTCGGCAGTGCTCGGGATATTTAGGTTTCATCGCTATCATGAAACAAAAGATCGTTACACAATTCTGATCGGAACGCCTCGCTCAAGCGTTAGTTATTCTATTGATCCATAGCCAATCCAGTCTTCAATTCGAGAGTTAAATGATGTCTCATCAGGCCAGTTTCTATTCCAGTTTCGCACGGTCGTCCCGAGTAACCAGTCCCTCTCTGACTAACTTCAGGTCCCCTTTGCCTCTTTCCACTCTCACTGGTTCATCAAAACAACCCTCAGGTACGCGCGTCGACTACATGAAGTGCACAAGTTTATGCTTTCCCTTTGAAAAATACAATTATCGCGCCCAACCACCCCATTGATCTCACTTTCGAATCGTCAATCCGCCAAGTGATTCGACAGTAGAATGAAATACATTTCGAAAATTGGGCACTAATCCAAACCACATTTCACAACCCGGTGACTTGCAGTTTCAAATATAAAATAAGTCTTACATCCGAATTGAGCGGGTCCTCGTGCACCCCGTCTCCCTCCTGCTCCTCTCCCTCGTCCCCGATGCGGTCGGCAATGCGGCGGAGAGGATCGTCCTCCTCCTGATGAATTGTTATTTTATTTTTTCACTAAAGAAGAGGAGTGGGAGAATCGCTGCAAGCGTAACTGAACCACTCTTGACAGAATGGTGCAACGTCAACGCCCCTTGTTCAATTACTTGTACTCTCGTTAAAAGATTACATTGTTATTTTTCTCACAGGTCCCGTGGATTAATTACAATATGTGCACACGCTCAAGTAGTCCTGTAGCCTCAACTAGCCAAGTAATACCTCTCACCTCTTTCACCTGATATTATGAGTATACCTAGCATTCCAACAATCATCGGAATGAATTTTCAAACAATCTTGTAGATACATTGAAGCCACAATCCTCCTAACACCTCCTTCTCACTGGACTTTCACTGGATTTTAGACCAGAAACGCCAGTGATGTCAGAAAGAAAAAAACAAATGAACTATGTGCACCCAGCGAAACCCCAATCTCACCTCGTCCACTGGACGAGTCTCTAAGTTTCTATAAGTTTTACAATTTTTAGCAAGAACGAAATCGGAATCGGGATGGGTTAAGATCGAACTGTCTTGCAGATACATCGAAACGCCAATCTCCCATCCTTTTCACTGAACGCGTTGGTCACAACGCGAATAAGAAGGCCAGAAACGCGAGCGAAATCAGAATGAGACAAGAGTGAACTGTATTAGGCACGTACTGAAACCCCAATACTCCCTCCTCACCTCCTCGCTGGGCGAAGGAAAAAAAAGGAGTATGCACTACGGAATCCCCCCTCGGATAACTCGAACGAACTCTCACCTCCTCCTCATCCTCACTGGACGAGTCGCTCATGCCTCCTCCACCTCCCGCTCGGCCTCCGTCCAGCTGCAGAATGCCCAGTTGACGGGCCACTCGCTCGGCCTGGAAATGTTATTAATTAATTAATTAATTGCTTATTTAACTTCCCTTTTGATGCAGTCAAAATGTTAAATATTTGTGTACGGATAAAAGCTCAAAGTTATCAATTACCGCTCCTACTCAACGCATCATGACTACTACGTGCAGCGGCAATCCCACATGTGAACTAAAATTTACAATGTTAGATGTGATACTCAATATTATTGCTAACTGCTGACATCCAACTATTTCTAACCATTACTCGCAGCACCGAACAACCTAGCCGATTTGTCATTACACATACTTTATTAACGGAAAATATAAATATTTTACATATTTTAAATAATTTATTTAAATTATTAATCAACCAACCTCCTTCCTGGTGGGCTGCTTGCCCGCCTTCTTCACCTTCTTGCCCGTCTTGCGGTCCTTGAGCGAGGCAGAGGAGCAGGGAACGTCCTCCTGTAATTTGTAATAATAATAATATTTTTTATTAAGTAATTTAGAAACTGGAAAAATATGTGTTCAACGAGGATCGGTGTTTCACCAATATCACAAAGTATGAGCGAGCAGCGAAATTTTGATAGAGAACTGATTTGGTCTTAAACAAAAAAGCGTTCAACTTTATTCTATAATTAAACTCGAGCTTCAACACTATCATAAAACACTTTAGCGCGTCCCGTTGGCAATAGTTCGGGGTCTTCCATTGCAATACAAAAAAATCCAAAAAGAAAAACCTACTCAAGATTTTATTGCTAATGAATAAATAAATAAATTAATAATACTCACCCTCAGCCCGCCGCTGCCGTCCAGCTGGTGCACGTGGTCTTGCTGCTGCTGCTGCTGCTGCTGCAGCTGAAAGGAAAATAGTGTAAATTGAAAGAAATTTAGAAATGGGAAATTGCCCGTGCGATTGCCGCTGCAGCAATTGTGTATTACTCGTGAGTGAATCGAACTTTAATCAATTCTCCGTTCCCTTGTCTAAATACTATATCCATAACAAATTCAAAAATTGACCTCAGGCAATGCAAGTTTCACCTAATCCTCATTTACCGAATAATGTTCTCTAAATCAATCCTTTGTCTTTTTCCAGGCCAACAAACAAAATATCCACAAAGAATATAATAATAATAATAATAATTACCTGTTGCTGCTGCATCTGGCCGAGCACCTGCATGCGCTGCTGCGCGTTGAGGGCCGAGAACGGCACCGGCGTGCTCTGGCCTGCAGAAATAGTAATAAATAAAAAAAATTAAAATACGGTTTAAATATCAGTAGCTCAATTACACTAAACAGACGTTGACCTACCGTATCCACTAATGATACGAGCACCCGGCTGGCGTGCCACAGTATCCTCCCAATCGATTGGTCTAGCGTAGACCGTCAGCGACCTACCCTACCACCGTCTCCACAAAGCTACCGTAACCCCAAATAAGGCGTAGACTGCCCTGGACGAGACCGGCGCTCTACCGAACTCCAACCCCCAAACACTCTTTCTCAACTCCATAATTGTTTGGACACCGTAACCCCTAATAAGCCAAGTACTCCTCCTAAAGCTACCGTAACCCCATAAGGTTGCCGTACCTCCGCTGACCACCATCACTTGCTGGGGCACATTCATGACCCCCTGGACCAAGCCGGCGTACTGCTGGAGGGGCACGGCCCGTGCGTTCTGCATGTACACGCCCTGCATACCGTTCATGCCTGCCATCTGAAAGTATAGGCAATTAATTAGAGGTAGGATAAAATCGGGAGAGTGGAGAAAATGGGCGTGTGATGTTCACTGGTTCGCTATCAACTCTCAATGACGCAGTCAAAACGAAAAAAAATAAATAAATAAATTAGCGATCATCTACAAAAAAAAATGCATTGGTAAATGAACGACAAAAAGGAAAAGAATTCGCAAAGTATTGTTTGAGTTTCACTGGTTGACTACCACCCTTTGAGGACAGAGCTAGAACAATGCATAGCGGGATTTGATGCTCGCAAATGAAAAACATAAAATGGGCAAATGGAGTAAAGTGGGGTGTTCGTGTTTCACTGGTTCACTATGAGATGGCAGAGCTTGAACAGTGAATTGAAGGAATCCAGTTGAAAAAAATAAAATAAAAAAATTTTGAGAGCAAAAGGGACGTTTGTGCTTCACTGGTTTACTATTACAGTCTAATAGAAAAAGCAAGCATTAGGTCTGAGATTCCTATGGTTAAAAAAATATAAAAATACCGTACCTGGAGCGGAAGCGCGTGGACGGCCTGGAACTGCTGCTGCACCTGGTGCTGTTGCACTTGCTGCTGCAGCTGCGCCTGCAGCAGGGCCTGCTGCTGCCGGGCAGCAGCCTGCTGCGCTTGCTGCAAGAGGCATTATCATTACAACAGCTATTGAGCCACTTGTCAGGATTAGGTTTCGCGAATGCAATTAGTTTCTATGATTGACGTGATCAATAATCACAGTGTGATTGACGTGATCAATAACCAACACACTCTAAAAAGCCTATAAAGAAGAACCAAAATATAAATAAACACTAAAACTACTACGAGAACTACTTTTAAAAAGTTTACTGGCAGACTACCGTTTCACGTCCATTACTAAATGCTTTCGGCAACTTTACCTACGGTAGGTTGTAGTTAGGTGAGGTAATAACAAAAATAATAAATGATTCGATTAATTAATCCCCCAACCTGCTGCGCCAGCTGCTGCTGCTCCTGGATCTGCTGCTGCTGCGTGATGCGCTGTTGCTGAGCGAGAATCTGCAGCACACAGCTTTATTTTTTTAGAAATTTCATGACAAGCAGCTTGTTGAGGGAAGAAAAGTAGCGCCACGTTGATGTTCCACAAACACACTATACTCGAAATTCGTGTAATGATGACAATCGTCGATGTCCACGTTGTTCATAGCATTCGATAGCGTAGATTCGTAGTGTGCCAAAAATGTGCTGATTTGCGACTAGGGTTGGGAAAAAATTTAACGGATCTCTCATTTCGCAATACTCTCTCGCTGTTTCTAACCGGCGAGAGAGCATTGTGAAATGAGAGATCCGTTAAATTTTTCCCAGCCCTGTTTGCGACAAAAATTCTTGCCGAATTATTTATGTTTCGACACTAACATATAACGATCAATTTCCTTCCGAGGACAATGCACTTGCAATTTCCTTCAGAAAAAAATTTAGCGTTCTAATCACGATCACTAGATTGATGACGAAACTGCTGCTCATAATCGCTCACCTGCTGCGTCGTCGGCTGGATCTGGAGGTGCTGCTGCAGCTGCTGATGGTGGTGCGTCATCTGCTGCGGCTGAGGCCGGTGCACCACCTGGAGTTTCAATTGATCAATTCGCGGCGTGAAACAAATCAGAAGTGCGAATAAATCATTCCCAATTCTTTTGCGCCTCTCCACTCTTGTATGACAATAAATGTGTCAGTGCGCACAGTAATTCGCTCAAATGCAGTTTTCAAATTATAGCTCACTCTGAATAGCCACTAAGGGATACGAGGGTGTTTTGCAAACTATTTAAACACGCACCATGTTCGGCGGCATGCCGGCTGCTGCTCTCACCGCGCCCATCGAGTTGGCTGTTCTCCAGGAACCAACACACCAAATTCGATCTACCCCGGCGATCCTACGTTTCAAAAGGGTGACAAAATACGAACCATGTTCAGAGGTTAGTACAGCAGCGTTTTAGTAGCCAAATACCATCTAACCCGGTGACCCTGCGTTGCACAATAACATCAAAACACTAACCATGTTCGGCGGCATGCCGGCGGCTGCTCTCACCGCGCCCATCGAGTTGGTGGGCGGCGGGCCCGGTTTGGGGTCCATGTCCACGCAGCCCGACTGCGCGATCTTCTCCTCCCAGTCCTTAAATTGATTTGTTTAACATTACTACATTATTAGGCCGGTTCAAACATGATCTATAATAACAGCTTTAATGCTTAGTGTTGCAAAAAAGTCAAGAAAACTTGAACATCTTTCCCCGCTAAAATATATCATAATTTCAGCGGCAACTCTTTTACAACGTACCCCATTCAACCTATCAATTACCGAGCAGTGGTAGACCTTCATGCGACTTGAATACCCGGTTAATTCCGCCTTTACTCATATTTCAGCAGAATCTGCCCCACACATTAGCCATGTAGTAAGGCTTACATAAATTATAAATTAATCACCTTCTTGAGCTGGTTGAGGACGTCAATGTCGATACTCTCATCGAGGAATGCCTCCTTCACTTGCGCGATCACATCATTGATCACGCTCCGATATATGTCGCTCTGAAGGAGTATCGATTTTCGAAATCAGGAACGGTGCCCATATTCGAAAATGGCATCTACTTTTATTATTGTTTGCTTTTTGAATTACACTTGTTAAAGCTATGAATCAATTGACATTGATTTACTGTCAAGGGTTTCACAATTATCGCCTAATCCTGATCAATGCACATTTCGCAAGAGCATCAGCGCGCTGAGTCATGATCAATCAACCATCCAATGACAACTTTCTTGGGATTTTTCGCTATTCGTGTTACGGTGGACCGCGCGAAAACGTGTTTCTTGATCGTATTCCCTCTAATGCAAACAGTGACGTAGCGGATAGTCATGTGAGACAAAACTAGCAGTGTTTATAATAAAAACTTACAACGCCATGACCCGCATTGTTGTGAGCCATCGTGCAGAGCCTGAATGCATCGATTTATGCCAGAAATTGGAATGTATTTGTTGTTTTTAGTGCAAAAAGTGCAAAAATGGGGGCAAAATAAGGTTTTAGGTGCCACTTGGTTGCATTTATTATGAATTCTGACCTTCTGAATCGCCATTTAGGGCGAATAATAGAGAAATTAGCATAATTTTCGCCTCAGATTCACTAATTAACGAGGCGAGAAAGATCGCTCACCCTTCAGCAGACTGGCGGCCGCACTGACTATTTATACGCGAGAGAGCGTGACGTCACGCCCCCTTTCAACCGTGGCGACTTGATGATCTATTTGGAATGGACGCCTACCGTACTCCGCTTTCCCCGCGCGTTTGAATTTTTCGGACGAGTGTGATTTGCCAAATCGAGAACTAATTTATTAATATTATTTTTATTTAAATTTAAATATTTCGATGAATTATATAAGAAAAAAATCACAAATCTGCTAAAACAAAAGCAAAACTGCGAAAAATTGCATTAAAATTCGCTTAACTTAGTGAGTATCGTTTGTTTTGTTGTGCCAAGGACAAACGACGTTCTCGTTCGCATTTTTAATGAAATGGTCTTTATTAAGGGAAACGCCAACTACAGTTCGATCATACACAGTATGCAGCTCAACAGATCATGATCAACCAACGATAAATTGTCCCCAAAGTGCACACATCACCCATTATCAGCAGGACAAAGTGCTTTAAAATCTCCAGAAATCGCACCAGTCTTCCAGGACAGATTAAAATTAGACAGTGCTAGATAATAATGAGCAAAGATAATGAAGGGCGAAAGATTTGTTTTTCAGGTCACTAACTACACTGTTCGAGATAGAATTCATGGTTATCTTCAACCAAAATTCAACCAGAGTTTTTTATTAAAAAAAATATCTTTACGAATCACATTCACGACTTTTATCATTATTTGCTGTTTCAGGCATCTTCTTTGTCTACACCCTATTATTAATGATTCTCAAACATTCAGACAAATGTAGATAGACGCGCTACGCTCATTCACTGAAACCAGCAGGAACAAATTATTTAGTCCACCTGGAATCGTGTAATAAAACAACGCCGTCAGACTGAATTTGGACTACTATCGCAATGTTTCACTGCAATGCAATGTGACACTGATCATTCCAATCCTTGCGTGGAAATCGTTCTTATCATTATCTTTAGCGTCGCTTCACGCTCAAAATCGGCTGTAAGGGGCACAGCGCGCTCATTATCATTATCAGACGAGAACAAAGTCCCCCAATCATTCCCTGGAATCGCTCCTCGCTTCGCAGACAAATGCCAGCTGGACAATAGATTAACTCGACTTCATTGCACTTAAACAATGTTCCTTCTCAGTCCCCGGAATCAATATTTGAAAGCCGACACACACCAGGTCGACCCATTAGGACTTGCCACTGATCATTCCAATCCTTGCGTGGACATAATTATTCTTATCATTATCGAAGTGTAGAAGTGCACAAGCGTGCTCATTATCAGCTCGGAACAAAGTCCCCTCATTCTTCTTCTTCATTCCCTGGAATCGCACCCCGCTTCGTCGACAAATGCCAGCTGGACAATAGACCGGGCTATCATCTCGCCTCCTTATCTCTTATCAACACTCGTCTCTCGATTTGGCATGCTCTCTAGGTGTGAGGTGAGAGATCAGGGGAAATGAGGAGAGTCAGAGAAATCGTCCCCCTGCCTGTCATCGTTCATGGAACGACGGGGTGTCTGCAGAGCCGAGAAGCATAAAAGGCTCGCCCGAAGGAGTGAAGGCTTTCCGCTCCGCTTTCTCGTTTCGCATTCTCGATCCTTCTTGCGATATTATTGAATATTTTAGACAAAATTGCTTTGAAATCAATACGTTCTTACTTCACTCCATCTCATAGCACTCTTGAAACTCAACCCATCGTGCAATCTGAATACCCTTGTACTCTACTTCATTTCTTCCCCGTATCACACCTTCTTTGATCTCGCCCTAGCATCAAATGTAGTTCATTCGGACTGATCGAATCTCTTCTCCTCCTACCACTCCTGTACTCTCACCAAGTTCAACGTCCTACCTTTACTTTCCTTTCATCACACCGTCGTAGATATCATTCGTAATACTTCTGTACTCTATCCTCCGTACTTCAGCCGGACACCTCTTCGGGGACGCCCCGCCACTCATCTCTGACACCTAACTCGCTATCAGCTGATAGCAAGAACAACATCTCCTCCCTCCTCTCAACCCCTATAAAAGACCCCCTCGCCTCGCTGGCCTTTTTGCGATGCCCAGCGCCCGGCTGTTGCTGTTCACCCTTGCTCAGGTACCTTAGAAGCGTCCTAGATATCGTAACCTACCATAACCTGATAGCTGGGTCATTGTCGAGTACTATACGGTAACGGTAGTTGTTGATTATGTCACGGTACGGTAGTTAGGGATTATGGTAACATGGATTACGATATATTAACGATAACGAAGGGTTCGGTACCAACGTTACGGTAGTCTGGGAATACGGTATCCAATCGATTTTTCAGGCGGCCCTCGGCGGCTTCGGAGACATCCTTGCGAACACGCTCAATCTGATGAACCCGCCCCTTCGCGCCTTCTTCAATCACTCCATCGTCACGCATTATGGACCGCAGGCGGCACAGAGGTACGGTAGGATACTGTAGCCCAACATTTTCGGTATCTAGGGCGTTGAATTTACGCACAACAAAGATATCCAACAAACTACTGTAATCAATATCTGAGGTTCCGGTAGTGCCTGAATCAGGGAATACGGTATCAGTGGAATACCGTACCCTTGATTTATCGATCCTTTCTCAGTTTCGACACGATCTACGCTATCTCGGCAGCCTTCCAAATGGTCGGACTCCTGATTGGTTTCTCGTTCATGGGCAAATTGATGGACTATCTCGGAAGGAAGGAAAGCGCCGTGATATTGAGGTACGGTAGCTACAGTATTCGACGTAGGTCAACGGAATAAATTCCTGGTGATGAATGAGACAGTCATGCAGAAATTGCGGTGATCGGTAACTCTGAATCACAAAGACTTTGTTTGTTGATCTGAATCGGTCAGACGGAACACTCAACACACTTTCACAATTTTTAGTAGTGAATTGGAATGAGTTTCACAAAGCACATAAATTTTGGAGCGTACGATCATTAGCAGTGATCACCAGGTGGCTAACAGCAAAAAAATAATTATCTCACTTTTGATTACTAAAAACATGTGTTTAGGGTACCCTCACCTACCGTAACATTGTCGTATACCTCCCCAGATCCAATAGCTGCTTTAGCTTGATAGTGGATCACTGCACACAAATACAGCCCTAAGCCCTGCCGTACCGCTCAGTATTCAGTATCTACCTCCTTTATCTCCTAATATCCTTCAGATCCACCGTCGGTGTCCTCGCCGGCATGGCCATGGTCATCGGGCAGTACACGAACCGCTTCGAGTTCTTCGTCCTCGGCCATCTCTTCGCCGGAATTGTGCTGGCATTCAAGGTACGGTTTCTGGTTCCGGCTCTGGTCCTGGTTCCGGCTTCTGAATTCTAATTCCCAGATCTGGTTCCTGGCACCGGTTTGCCTGATTCCCGGGTATGGCTTTAGCTCCATGGTTCTTGGTATCTTGTACGAACCTGACTCAACCCGAATCATCATGATCCTTTCTAACTACAATTTTTCCGTGCCCTCACTCCACTCTCGAAATGACCCCCATTGCACCACACCCACAACGGCATCTCACTCTGACACAATGTGATGACACTCATTTCCGACCGTGATCATAGCCATCATCCTGGGGCCATAAAGCGGAATATTGATCTTTGATCTTTGCAGGTGCTTCTCGTCATTTTCGTTGCCGAATGCTGTCCGGACCAGAACAGAGGTACGGCGGGGTTCGCTGGTCCAGATTAGTTGTTCGGCGTGTCACATTTACAACTTGGAAGATCAAACGCGCAGAAAAACAGCGAAAACGTATTGATAACGCGTCTGATGATGAAATCATATCTAGAACTGACAATGATTCGGGCTGGTCAGCGAAAATCCTGAAAAAACATCGCAAAATGGACTTGGTCCCTGGTCCCAAAAAGAGATTTGCCGCGCGAGATTTTGCGTATGAATTCATCATGAGACGCAAGCTCAGCGATTCCTCTATTTTAGTATTCCGCTGATTTCGCATTCCGGTCTATGTTTACGCCACCCACTGACCCAAAGAACCCACGCTGGGATGAAAATAGAGTGTTTTGGGTTTGTGGGTTCAAAGAGGAAAATTGGGGTCGCGTGACACGAGGGTTAGTTGATGAGGGAAGGTGGGAATGCCCAGTCAATTGCATCACATGGACTCTTCATCGTAAGCTCTAAGAAACACAACGCGAGGAAATCTAAGAGCACGGTTGCGTCACATGTCTTCACCTCACTCCAAACGTCGACGCACACGATCTTGAATTCTTGATAGTGCCCATGATAAGTATCTCACTCCAGAGTACAACTATCGAAATGATCTGCTGAGTAAACCCAAGATTACATCAGATGTCTTCCACATGATTTTGTCTTGTAGTATGCAGAAATCAGTGAATTTTGTCGAAAAGTGTGGGTTGGACTAGGATCTCCCCTTCACATGCTCATTTTTATTTTTATAAGACCTTCGCGCCAGAGTACATTGAGTGATTCCCCTTCATGATTCCTGGAGACACCTCTCCTGTCATAATCCTGATAAGATGATAACATCAAAAGTGATCGGGATTCGGAGAAAACGCACCACATGAATACAAAAGCGTCATCATTCGTAACAATGATTCAGCAATACGGGATGCAGGGACCGAGATTGAACACCGATCATAAACAATCCGCCGAATCTTAGCTTACTGTGATCGCAACTCAATGCTGATTCAAAGCTCAACTCTGATTCAACAATGGACACAGTCTTTACTAGAGCTTAAAATCACGAAAACCCAGTGGCATCTTTGGTTGCTGTGATCAAAGATCAAAGATCAATAATCTACCGTAACTTTCTCCAGGCATGGGCACCATGCTGGTCAACTCGGGTGCTTCCCTCGCTGTTTGCCTCGTGACCCCACTCTGCCTCCCCTCTCTGTTCGGAACGGAACGAGGATGGACCATCCTCCCTCTAATCGCGGTACTGTAACTTAGGGGCTGTCAGGATGAAGAAGGTGTCGATCTATTCCTCCGACTCGGTTTCACAATCTCTGACCTCTTTCATTTCACTTTTTATATTCTACCCGTGATGAACTACTCAGCATTACTCTAGTCAAATATGATATTTGACCGCTCGTTGAAACATATCTGAAACTGTGAAAAAAAAGAGAAGCCGAGAGGAATGAGACGCAGTCTTCTGTCCTGACAGCCCAAACTGTCCCTCCCTCAAGGGAAAGCGGTCATTCTCAACCGTAGCCTTGCTCGATTGTAGATGGTCCAAGCTGTTCTGCATCTATTGACGAGTCTGGCCTTCCCCCAGTCCCCGAAGCAACTGTACATCCAACATGGAGATAGGTGAGTGACAATTTTTGTTGTTTTTTAAATCAACATCATCCACTCGATCAATCGCTTTCCCAATTATCAACTTTTGCTGCTCGCTGAAACATACCTGAACAAATTGCGTACGCAAGAGTTTTCAACAAAAATTGTATTTTATAAAATTTAACCTACGAATAAAAATAATTGCAGAACCGGAGCGCAGAAGTCCGTCACTTACTACCACGGAGACGATGTGAATCCGAGTGAGTTTATTTTTTTTTCGAATATTTTCGAAATTGAATTTATATATGTTTCACCGACTGGTCGAAATCGAAGATGAATTGGGGCAAGCAATGGAATCTTCTTCTTTTGTTGGATAAAATATATAATTTATCGACCACACCGTTACTAATCAATAATTATATCGTGATCCATGCTTGTGGAGAAGCTCTTATAATGCATGTCCATTGTCGGGAATCAAAAATCGATAATCTACCGTAATCAATCAATAATTTCCCCTTAGATCTCGTCCTTCGCGAGTTCGAGGCGGAAAGACTGCAGGAGACGAATGGCCACGCGAATCTGCGGGAGGTCCTGTCGAACAAGACGTTCAGGTGTGTCCATCGTCTAATTTAGATTAGAGTGGTCTGCATTCGTTTCTTCATTTCGCGTAAAGTGGCGGCATGGCACATGTTGTCAATCGTCTGAATTTGTTTTCATCGATTGAAATACCTATGTTTCGTCGTCGATACGAATTGCGAAGTTTAAAGGGGGAGGGGCACGAATATCTGGCTAAGTGAGTTCTCTATGTGAGATGATGTGGCACAAGCACCCTATAACACTTTCGAAACTCCCGTGTTTTCAATTTTCGTTTGAACTAAGATATGGGCAATTGGCTGGGTGCCAAGCGCCCCTGATCGTGCAGGCAACGAGCGAGAGAGAGAAGAGCAATGAAGAGACGGTGAATGCAAATCGGCGCGCGCCGCTCGCTTATGATAATTGAGTCAGCATTCGTGCCTCTCCTTCTTTAAAGTGAAGACCAATAGAACTTCGGCTTCTAGTTTTGTAGCCAAAAAAATAAAATCTTCTTAATAGAGAATTTCCTTCATCTCCGGTTGTTTCCGTCGATCCCCTTTCTCAAGTGTTGAATTTTTAGCCTCTGATTACCGGGAAGTTTCTACGCGCTAACATGTTTTTTCACCTGTTTAGTGGCTACTAAGGCACGGCTTTCCCCACTTTTGCCTACGCGTAGTTGGCCAGAGAGCATGGGTCGAATGAGAGCAAAAGTCCGATCGCCTGACTCCAACTTGTCAGAACAACGAGATAGCTTGGAAATTTGCGAGAGTCAGAAATTTCCTCGAGTGAAAATATTGCTCCCACTATCTAACACACAACACAATCTCGAAAACATCTGCATTCAAAATCACCTGCCTGCTAATTTCGTCGGCATTACGTACATTTACTGCGTATCTCGGTTTTATTTTAACAACTATTGTGGATTCAGTTTTCCACGAATATCCCATGTAATTCTAAAAATAACTGTAGCAGTGACGTCAATTCACGTACAGAACAGCGATTGTCAATAATGATTCAAAATAGTATTTTATCAAATTTAACGGTGTAATTATTTTAAGATGGTCCCTTTGGCTCGTTCTTCTCCTCTCCTTCGTACCTCCCGTCTCCGCACTGAATGTGAAGTCGCAGTACCTCAATTCTCTCCTGCTCAGTTATGGACTGGACCAGGCTGGAGTAAGTTATCATTCTGCACGGAGCACAATGCAAATGAGCATAACGCAACTTTTCGAAACAAAGTTGGATATGTTTCATGAATTCTACTAGAGCCCAAGTAATAGAAAATTCCAATTTTCAAAGGGTTTCGGTTTCAAAAATAATAAACAAAAATTTTGTGTGTGCCAGTGACATCTTAGAATGCATTACTGTGCCGATTTCCACGTTGACTACCGTACTCCTCTCTACCTCACCCCTTCCAGGCCACCCTCACCATGCGACTAATATTGGTCTAGGGCCCCTGAGTACCGTACTCCCGATTAGTGTAGCCCAACATACCGTACTCCTCCCTACCGTACCCCATTGCAGGCCACCCTAACCATGCTGCTCTCCTCCCTGATCGCCCTGCCCCTGCTCTTCATCTCCCCAGTGATCATTGAGAAGTGAGTTTCACTGGGCGAAATGAGTTTCACAACGCGCTTAAAATGTTGAAAGAAAATTGAATGTTCAATGTTATTAAAACCCGCTAATTGAGAGGCGCGACCCCATTAGCCTCAATCACAGTACTCTGCCGTACTCTAATTGCCAGTTACAGTATCCTCTCTCAGATTCGGCCGTCGCCCTCTGTTCATCACCGTTTGCATGTTGTGCACGCTGGAGTGGGCCGGACTCGGATTGGCGCAATTCTTCGTGGATCATGAAGTCACGGTGAGTCATGAATATGACCCATTAGACTAGCACGCTGACCGACCGAACCCCGACCGTAAACCCCATCTCTTTACACTCAAAATTCTTTCTGGGCCATGGAGCCATGGTGAGTCATGGATCTGGCCCGCCGAACTGCTACTCTAACACTGCATCGTAATCTAAGACTATTTTGTGCTATTTTCATCGGTCCCTGGAAATTTGCTTTCAATCGGAATAGGCTAAGCTAGCCCGTAACGATGATTTACGCTGGTCATAAAACCTGGTCAGCAGGTGCTTTTGTGTACGAAATTTACCACTGCGTAAATTGTGTTGTGCAAACTTCGTATCGTCATGAGTATTATCCTACTTAGATCCTTGATTTATTGAGTTGTTTTTCCAACTGATTGGCGTACGAAGCTGACACTATAGTTCTTTCCAGTAATCCAGTAGGGCTGCAATATTAATTACTATAATTCCTCGAATATCATCTACCGTACTCTCTAAAGGTCCTGAGACAAAACAAACCAGTTCTCGACCAGCAATCCATAATCATACCGTAATCCAATCTTGACATTTCCATTACAGTCCTTCACCCGCGCCGTCCTGGGCATCGGCGGCTCCTTCCTCGGCCAGTCCGCTCTCAATCTCGGCCTGCTTGTTATGGCTCCCATTCTCCTGTCGGAGATCTGCCCCCATAACACCCGTGCGGCGATTACGCAGGTACTGTAATTGTCTGAAATGTACTTGGGTTCGGGAACTGAATCTCCCCTAGGAATAAGGAAGTTTGGGGATATTTGGTGATGGCGCCTATTCTTCTGTCTGAAATCTGCCCTCATAACACTCGGGCTGCGATTACGCAGGTACGGTAGCCCCCTGATCGGAAACTGATTTTCCCCGTTAAACTAGGGATACGGTTAGAGCACAGTAGCTGCCCTCATAGTAGCACCAATAACTTAGATTCTGTATGTAGCCCCCCCCCCCCCCGATTAGGAACTGATTTTTTTGTTGACTTTGTTGTGGTGGCTACAGAGAAAATGTACCGGGAAGTGTCGTGCACAAAATTGTGCGCGGCTTCAAAATCTTGTGCATACATGATCTGGTTTTGGAGGCCATAAATTGGGAACAACCGAAAATTGCAAAATCACAATAATGCAAAAAGATCACAAGTCCTGTACAAATCAGACAGTTTTCGAAAATTGAAATTTGCTATTTTCGAAATTATTATTCAATTTTTACAGTTCACGCAAGTCGTCCCCATGCTTCTTGCCATCTGTCAAGTGACCGTCTTCCCCATGTTGCTGAACTCGATCGGCTCACTCTTCTTCGCCTTCTTTGGAGTCATCTGCGCGGGTCAGTTGATCTTTGATCTTTGATCTTTTCTGAGTGCCCTTCCCATAGTACTATTTCGAAATTGGTTTCTGCGGTCCGCGCAGTCAGGAAGCCTTGTAATCCTGATTGGATTGGAGGCGATTTGAAATGCTTCCGGGTCTTCAGCCGCGGAATTAATAGGACTGAAGTTGACATCATTCTCGGACTATATTTACTATTTAAATTAATTATATAAATAATTTTTAAATAAGTAACACAATTAATTTCAGGATTGACAGTTCTGGTCTGGCTGCAGCTGCCGGAGACGCGAACGCTGCCTGTGGACAGGTAATTGTTGATAATAATTTCGAAAAAGATTGCACTGCTTTAAAATCATAATATTTTTTATACGAAATTCCACCACAAATCATTTCCCTTTCCAATCTGCACCTTTGGCTAGGCTGTGAAACGTATTTAGAATCGGCGATGCTAAAAGGAAACGAATGTAAATGAGAAATCATTACCTTCACAAAATCCTTCCAGACTGGTCAACCGCGTCACAAAAGCCCGTTCTCGCACCCAGTCCAACACGTCCGCCTTCTTCCATCCCCACTACGGAAGCACGGAGAACTCATCGTCTTCGGACTTTGAGGACCTGAAGAAGAACCTCGTCAAGAAGGACTTGGAACAGATTATCTGAGCTCTATGATACCGTATCCAACAGTAATTTCGCCCACCAGTTTTCATATTGAACCTGTTCACGAAGGACCATTTTAGCCCCGTATGCTCTTCCCTGCCCCCCCCTCCTTATTGTAGGGCTTCAGAAATTCCTCGAATTTTCCTGTCATTCCATTTTTTTCCGCTCTTTCCCCTCGTTTGGTCATTGTACTGTATAGACACTTCCATGCTCCCTTTGCCGTTTGGAAGAACAAAATTTCCCCCCGGTGCTGCTAGCTTTTCTCCTTCTTTTGTGTTCTCGATTCCTTGCGGGTTGTATCTGATGATGTAATTTCCTTACAATTTCCTTACAATAAAATTTGAATGTTTTCGATGAAGTCACTTCGTTTTTCACGCTGTTCCTCCTGAGAAGTATCGCTACTCAATTAGAGCAAGTGCTTCGCACAAAAGGAGTGGGCATTCGGGATTAAAAAGTGAGAATGACTGAGTACGATTCTCTTCATTTCTATTCAATGTCTCCGTATTGTGGATGCAATCTCTTCATTTCACATGCGCTCTATACGGCAGAAAAAGAAGATAGTAAGATGCTTCGCTATCGAGCACTTATTAAAAAAGTGAAATTAGATGCGGTTGGACTGCAGATCGCGCGGTTCCAATTGAGTACTATTGCCCCCGCATACGCGATATTTCTGCGTCAATGAACTGTGAATCTTCCCTGAGCATCAATGGATATCTGAAAATAGAAGGAACACCTCTTCAATGTCTGCGAAACTTAGGAAAATGAGAGATTTTACTGACCAAAAGTCGTGTGCTAAATGTGCGAAATTAAGCTCATTTTAGGACCCTGGATATTCTGTGAATGACCCTCATCAGTAGAAAGGTAAACACTAATGACGAAGTTTCTGTTTCTTCGAAACATCGAATTTCGATTTCTGTACTTGTTCCAGCGGTCCCTCAGTCCGATTCACCGACCAAAATTCGTGTGAAGCGCAGCGCACTTAGAATACACGCTAATTGAAACTTTATTTGGACTTGTTTCTGTTAATGAACCTGTTCCACCGATTTCACGATCCACACGGGACAGAAACAAAATGCACATTTGATCCCTCGACTCAGTTTTCGAACTGTTCCGCCGATCCCCCAGGCTGATTCACCGACCGAAGTTCTCGTGCAGCCTCAAGATTTCCTGAGAATCAGCAGAAGATTCAATGACGATCGTTAGGCTTGTCGGACGCACATATGGTATCTATGAGTGTTATCGCTCTTCATGACCAGGAAAAGAGTAGGGGTAAAAGGAGGGAATCCCTCGTGGAAACCGATAACCATTCAATGCATCACTGATTCCAAGCAGTAAAATGATTACGTAAGATAGTTAATCAGTGCACTTCGTTATTGCGTCAGACAATCAATCATTTCGCATAGAAAGTTGTGATTCGTTACTGTTAGAAAACATTGGTTTAGGTTTGTAGGTTTAAAGTCGAACCTGCGTCAATGCTTGGCAATCAATCACTTACTTTGCTGAGCTTCTGGCCGTTGATGGGCTCTGACCGTTTTATGACTGTAAGCACATTTTACGAGTGGTTTGAGTTCGTAGGTTGAATAGAACCATATTCGGCACATTTTCAACCACTGTGAACATTTGTGAGTCAGTAGTATACTCTACTGATCAAAGATTCCTGAATGGAAGTAAGATAAGACTACGTAACGCATCACGGAACTCTAGCTAATAATAACTTCCTCTTTGGTGCAGGTTGCTAGGTTAATCCCTAAGTAACATTGTTCAGAGATTACATTTGTCGTGTTGTCATACGTCAGTTCCTAATGGCTCCCCCGCGACACAAGGTAATCCCTACCTGTGATGTGTTGTCTTGTTACGTTTTCTTTACATACTAATTTATATCCAGTTGACACAACATGAAAACAACAAATTACTGCAAAAAGAAGCAATTCTGAGAACTGAGAACAATTCAAAAACTTCCTGTATTTACGTCATTGTGACCTCTGAAACCAAACCGGAAAGATCGCCAAATGAACTTTCCCATGGATCTATTCATCCTTCTCACAGCCCAAGGCTTCGAAGTACGGAAAGACTGGGCGAGATAGTGTACAAAATGGAGAGACGGCTACCCGTTTTTCGAGGACTTTGACCCTTTCACATCTGAAATTCAGCGTCAGCGTGGATGAGATTCCCATCATTCCTCTAATTTGTCAGCCTTTGTGAAACGATTCCGGAAATCGTCTTCCCTCGTCATTCCATGATGGTCAACAACAGTTCTCATTTGTCAATCCAATCCTGCATCACGGATGTCCATCACAAATTTCCTATTATCCATTTAGCCCTCGTCATTTCCTTTCAACGATCGCAGGCTTTCACACAAAACATATCCGTACATTTTGAATCGGCTGACTCGGAAGCACTTTTTGAGCGCATCCAAGCAACAGCACCGAGCGGTTGCCGTAGATATCTGAATAAGCATTGCGCCACAAGGTGTACTCATTGTCATTCGGCATTCACCATGAGATGTAGCTAAGCAACAAAAAGGCAAAGTTTTAACAGTGTTGTGATCATGAGAATGACGAGATCCTTCCTACTTTCGTCATTATCGAGCCAATTCACAAGAAGAGCTGAGATTTCCTGGATCGAAAACAATTCCTATTCGTCAACAACTATCACAGATACCTTTTCCCTCACAAGGAACGTTAGCCTGACTCTCTTTTCGCAATATCCATTCGTCGGTTAGTGAAGCGAGACATCATGGAAAGTGAGAGAATCACTCCCTCACAAGATCCCCTTTGTCACTCCTCTAATCCTTTGACCATCGGTCCTGTATCGTGAACGGATTAGCTCCCGTTCTCTCTAAATTTCATGCGCTCTCTCTGGCTGGTGAAATTTGGCTTGATGAGGATATTTGGATGCCAGACCAGCGTCTCCCAGATTAACGGCGAAATTGATATTTGCCCTGCCCCAACCACCCTCTCCCGAAATCATGAGACCATTGAGAGGTCTTGAGACTGGAGACGTGAGATGCGGCTAATCTTTCGCCGCGACTTTTCCCCGGCTGCCGTCATTGCCCGGCTTCGAAAGTCGCACGAGCGCACAAATCGGCCTGAAAAAACGGCAAGAGAGCATGCGAAATTGAGAGAGTTTCAGGGCTTTGCTCCGACTTTTGTCTGCATTTTCAATCTGAGTTGAATGATATGCGGATACTGGGAACGGCGCTGGGACTTTCGCAAATCGCTCACTTTTGCACAACAAAGGTCATAAAACGACCTCTCTGGAATCAAACTTTGAAATAAGGTCTGATTTTTCGTACGATTTTGTGTTTAGTCACCGGGATCGTCGATAGAATCGTTGTCGATATCCACATGGCCATTTCATGTGTGTTGTGAAACATAACTGGGCCTCAATCGGCTAAAAATTAGCAAATGCATGCGCACCAAAATGGATAATTCACCAGGCGCAGCGCAATTGGACGATGCACATTCATTAAATATTGTTTTCCCACTCCAGACGAGAGCTCATGAAATACGGGTCGTTGTCTCTTCACTGAGCGCACTCTTCGAGCCATTCGAGTGGGCGAGAGAGCGCGTGAAATGAAGAGACGATCGACCCATATTGTGAGCTCGACGCAGGACGAGACTGGAGATCGTGAGAAATGACGAGCGTTACGCTCGGATTTTGATTTTGAATGCGCATCCTCCAACGACCTGCTTATTCTATTAGAGCACGAGTAACACGGGCCGCCGTCTCTTCCATCCGGCCACTGTCTCGCGGATCAGACTGAGGGAGAATGAGTGAAACGAAGAAACGGCGACCCGGAGTGCATGTACCGCGGTTGAAGATGTGCTTACGAGCGCATCACCAAATCACGGGGAGAATGAGGTGCTGGACAAGAGAAATGAGGGAGACAGGAATGAACACGTTCAGCTGCTCTAGCTTCATAACACAGGGATCAGGAGAGAATGTATCAAAAGTGAGCTCATCGGGAACTAGATTTTTCAAACACGTTTCAGATCAACCATATTTTAATGGGAGAACACCCTAGAGAAGAGAATTTGTTGTGTCCGGTAACTTTGTCCCAAAACCGGCATTTAGGAAAAATCCGGTTCTGGAGCCGGCTATGACCTATCTCAGCTCCCAGGCTAGCTAGAGAGATGGCTCCGGGCTCAAAAAATGCGGAAAATTATTCTGAACAAATTTCATTTAAAAAATTTTTTTTGATTGTGAAAAACGCAAAATATATATTTGAAAAACTGTTTTCCGGACCATTGAAAAATGTCTAGTACTGTCTAGAAGTGCAAACGCAGGGAATTTTATTTCATAATATGAAAGACCTAGTCCATATACATAAAGTAAAAATATTTCAACATATGGTTTAGGGGGGTTCCCGACCATTTTTTTGGCCTCCGAACATGTCAGACTGCAATTTCTCATCAAACAAAACTTCGCAATTTTTAGTGGTCATACTTTCACTTGCTCTAATTCGTCTAGAAAAGCTTCTCTGAGGTTAGCAGAAACATTTATCACCATTGGAATCAAATTCGCCATCATCATTTTTACGGACCATGACCCGGGGTTCATGCATCAGAAGAGGCCCATGACCATGAACCCGGGTTCATGGTCCAAAAGTGACATGAAAAGTCATGTTCGAGAAACTTCAATTGCTATACACATGTGTGTTGCCTAGTCCCCAACAAAAATTCCACCACCGGAAATACCGTAATCCGAAGCTGCGAAATCGAGAACTGAATTTTTAAAAGAAAAATTGTTATTTATTTTAATAAATCAATTTGCGATAATCGAATTACGGTATTTCCGGTGGTGGAATTTTTGTTGGGGACTAGGCAACACATCAGTGTATAGCAATTGAAGTTTCTCGAACATGACTTTTCATGTCACTTTTGGACCATGAACCCGGGTTCATGGTCATGTGACACTTTCGATGCATGAACCCCGGGTCATGGTCCGTAAAAATGATGATGGCGAATTTGATTCCAATGGTGATAAATATTTCTGCTAACCTCAGAGAAGCTTTTCTAGACGAATTAGAGCAAGTGAAAGTATGACCACTAAAAATTGCGAAGTTTTGTTTGATGAGAAATTGCAGTCTGACATGTTCGGAGGCCAAAAAAATGGTCGGGAACCCCCCTAAACCATATGTTGAAATATTTTTACTTTATGTATATGGACTAGGTCTTTCATATTATGAAATAAAATTCCCTGCGTTTGCACTTCTAGACAGTACTAGACATTTTTCAATGGTCCGGAAAACAGTTTTTCAAATATATATTTTGAGTTTTTCACAATCAAAAAATTTTTTTTTATGAAATTCGTTCAGAATAATTTTCCGCATTTTTTGAGCCCGGAGCCATCTCTCTAGCTAGCCTGGGAGCTGAGATAGGTCATAGCCGGCTCCAGAACCGGATTTTTCCTAAATGCCGGTTTTGGGACAAAGTTACCGGACACAACAAATTCTCTTCTCTAGGGTGTTCTCCCATTAAAATATGGTTGATCTGAAACGTGTTTGAAAAATCTAGTTCCCGAGCTCGTACATTCTCTCCTGATCCCTGTGATAAGTATTGTCCATTCTTCGTTTCAGAATTCGTGTTGCCATGGTGGACAAAGAAATAGATGACTAGACAGCCTTTGTCGAACATTCTCTGACAATCCATTTGTAGAAATATTCACATTATTCACTAAAACGGACTGACAAGGAAAATGATGGAACACATAATATGAGATACGGCTGAAAATCGATCCGTGTTGTTCATTATTCTCTTTCAGGAAAAGGAGCGTCAGGGCAATCCAATGATAATGTAACATTTTTATATTATTTTCATCCTATCTACAACTGTTTTGATCGTCACTTGACGCCGCCTCTTGTGAAGAGCTGGCTGTGAAACACATTTGAAATTGCAGCATGTGAAGAAATATTTTTTTCACCGAAAGAAATGTAGACGGATGATGATTGATTTCTGATTTTTTCGAGTGATTCTGTCTAGAAGTCATGGGAGTTCCTCAATGACGTGTTCTAGCCATAGTTTATGAACCCGAATCCAATCATTCTCCCACGTACTGCGTTTCTGTCTATCTACGGTTTATGAGGAGGCGATTCCAACAAGCACCGGGTTTTATCTTTCTATTTCGAGTTGGCTCGACATCACTTCTCTAGTTTAGCTAGCGAATCCAGTCAGTCTCCCACGTATTCTAGCCGATGACCTGTTCCCACACCGAGTCCACCCCCACACAAGCGTAAACATTGCCCTGACTCGAGCCATTCTCTTCGTTTCACTCCGTCTCTCGCCCAGACCCTTGGCTCCGCCCATTCAAAGAGGCGGAGTCCAGCCGTCTCCTACATAGGCAGGCGGGGCGCTGGCGAGGCCAGTCCCGAGCCGGTCTGTCACTAGGCTTAGGCGCCTTCTGTGACTTTTGCTATTCAATCATTGACCCGTTTCGATGTCACCACCATGAGGTGGTCAAACACCGCCTGGTAAAGTGCCATTGAAGTAAATCCTGAATTGTGTTTTTTCTGTCTTCAATTCGCGCCTTCTAATGAATCCCGGTTTCCATTCTGCCTTTCACGATTGCGTGAAACATAACCCAACCTCTCTGGTCTACTGCCTATCCTATCTTACAATGAGGCTTAATCTGATATTGTTTCGAGCCTGCGCTCTAGACATTCCTCTAGACATTGCTTAATCGTAGATCCCATTTTACGTTTGCACCCAAACAAGGCGCTCTTTGTTCCGACTCGGCGGCTTTTTGTTTCACGTTGAGTATTCTGGAGGCGTTTTGACGTCGTCTGCGTCTAGGGTGGGCTAACAAACAATACGTTTAAATAAGTTTTCATCGCCTGCCCGTTCTTTCATCCTTTATCGAACTGTCCTCACTTCAGCAAAATAAACCCATTACCTCCCTCATATTTGGTCCTGCTTTTGAGATGGGGCCATCAAACACCATCATTTTCCAACGACTTCAGCTGTTTGATCCCATATTCTGCTAATATCCTTGGATTCCGCACGGATAGGCCATTAATTCGAAGGATTTCCACAATTTCGCACATCCGCTGGCATTTCGAAACGCATCTATTTCAGAGGGGCTATTTTCCCCCATAAATCCTAAATCCTTCATCCTCTTGCACTATTTCGCCCTCAGAGAACGCCCCATTTCTCAAGGACCTCGCCTTTCATACTTCGGATTTTGCATGACTCATCATCCTGGCCCACACATCTTCAGATGATGCTAGAAACTATTCTGAACGTCTCATTTTACTCAAGCTCCTCTCTTCACGCAACTTCTCAAATTCACTCATTAATCCGACCTATTTATGATGCTACTCGCCATTTATAGCGCCAATTGGGCGCTTTCTCACACCCGTAGGCTAAAAATGACCCGTCGAACCTTTCCACTATCGCCTACTGCTGGGATTTGTTTCCTCTATTGACAAGACCCTCTCACGGTCTCATTTCACATCACTCCACCTACTCCTCTTCCTTCCTCCCACACCCTTCAACTTATCTTCAAGGCCCATTGTTTCTTTTCTGCCCTAATGCTCGCACACATTGTTCCCGCTCATTGCTATTGTTTTGAATTGACAAACAAACAAAGTAAATTCCTCCTCATTCCAGCTTACCCCCTCCTCAGCATGCTCCTCCAGGTCCTCCTCTCCGCCCTCCTCCTGACCACGGCAGTCCACTCAAGAGTGCTGGATTGTGAGTAAATATTCTCTAATTGTTCTCCGTCATTTCGCTCTATCGAAGGCTTTGAGTGGGAGTCAGATATCAAGGTGATCACATAAAATTCTTCAACACCCTCGCACAACAAGCATAGTTGTGCACTCCCGTGTACAGAACGGCACAACACACTCGTCGTCAGTCGTATTAAATTACTAGCAACTCCTTTCCTGCCAAGTTGGATGCAGATCTCGTTACTGAAATTTATAACTATTACACACTTGACACGCATCGTAGAAAAAACTTTGCATTCTGCTCCCCTAGACAACACAATAGTGAACTTGCACCCGCAAGCCTCCCCCATCGCTTCCATGTGAAATGTTACACCACCACCCTCATCACCATTCCCACGCCTCGCCGTGCGAAAACTAGGGACGACTTGGTGTCTTCATTTCACGCAGTTTCTATTCGGTCAGAGAAGCCAAAAGAGCATGCTAAACGAAGAGAGTGCCCACCCTCACAGTCGTTGCATAACGAGACCACTCCAACCAACTACAGTATACTATTTGTTATTGTTGTTCTTCGGTTCTGCAGAATCGCTCCCACTCACAATCACATTTTCAACTATTTAAAATATATTTATTTAAATATTTAATTTATTTTAATAAATTCCAGCCAACGTCGACTGCACCATCCTGCTGTCCTGCATGGACAATGAGGACTGCGTGCGGATCTACCTGAGAAGATTCGCTCTGGACTACTGTCTTGATGGAGGTAAATTGAGTAGATATCACTTACAGAATTCGGAAAAAAAACTTTTCGCTCTTCTTAGGAGTCAATCTATGAGGAAGATTTTAGCCTGCAATTTTCTTGGTCGTGATCCACATTGAATGTGAGCTGTTCTTCCCAGAGGCATGAGAGCTGCAAAGAAAAGTTCTTTTCTCCCGAAAATGAATCCAGCCCCGGAATAGTAGTGGCGCGCGGTATTTGTATCCCCACCTTAAAAAGTAGTCTCGAAGTCTCGCCACAGCGCAATAAATTATGCAGCTCTTGTGCATTCAACCGCTAGCTGATTATCCTCTGCCGTCTATACACCTGTTTCCCTTTAGAGTCGGCGACTCGAATGCCAAAATTTAGTATTCACCTGTTTCATTGGTCCATTCGTACTACGACTACAACTCAAATGGGGCTAATTATTTCAATTTTGACCTTTAGTGCCTGACGCCACTCAATTTTGACAGCATTTTGCCTTATTTCGTAGATCATTGTTAGCGCGAATGACGCCAAAATGGATTCAATTTTATTAAATCAAACAATAAACCATTACAATTGCAGCCTACTGATCCTTCATTTCGAAATATTAATTAATGTAATAATAATATAATAATAATAAAATATACTAAATAATTCTAATTGCAGACTACTCATCTGGTCTTGAGAAGCGCACCTCCTCACTGAAGAAGATCCTTCAGTCCAACCTGGGCATTCGCATGTCTGGCGGCAAGAAGTAAAGACGTTGACGCCGTCCGGGGGTCTGGGCCGTCAGAATGACGAATCCGTCTATTCATTTCACGTGCGCTCTTGTCCATTGAGAGAGTACGTAACGTGAAGAGACGGATTCTTCATTCTGACAGCCCCCAGTAACATCTANCCGTTGCATTGTCACCCATGTCTTCCCCCAACTAAAGCTCTGCTACCGTAGTCTCAATCGTTGTGTTCTCCTCTCTCGTGTGCCATATCACTCGCAATAATGAATAAACCTGGCACCTGTCAGGTTCGTGAATCTCTCCTTGATCTTTGATCTCTCTCGATAAACATGCACTCGGGTTGCACAGTTTTCAAGTTAATTTATGATCATCAAGCTTCACTTTTCGTAATAACCTGAAACACGAGGTAGAATGCACAGAATGGCTATCCAATACTAGTATCCACCGAGAAGAATCAACAAACAACGAGCAGAGTAACAACGTGAGAAAACTGCCAACTCGCCAACTATTAACCATATTCTGATGCCACTTACTCGTGGCATGGAGTACTAGGTGGAAAGGTGATATCCAGGGACCGAAAAGATGGTGAGAAGATGGAAAAACACGGTGATAGCATGTGGCCAGTCACAATTCAGGTATAGCGTATAGAGCTGAATCAGCAAAACTACAGTTCTTGTTATGAAAAAATAACTGCAAGAACACCTTGGCGCATGCCTGATTCCCGAACTCCCCTGAAGACGAATGATCATTGATCAACTCGCTCCAAACTAGACCTGCTCCAATTGTTGACGTGCCCACTTGAGTAACCTTCTCGACCACCTTCTCATTTACTTTTCTGCAGCCGAACTCTCTCATTTCGTAATGTTCTTTCGTCGGTCATGGAAGCGAGAGAGCATGGGCAAGTGAGAGAGTCTGACGACTATTCATGCCTGCAGATGAATGCAACTCAAGCCCAGAACGCAGAAATGTCTCAAATTACGCGCACATTGCGTATTCCTGTGTGCCATTTACACTGGAAGCGTAAGCGTAGTTTGGGTATCATTTTAAAACAATTTGTGAAAATTTTGAAATCCAGCAAAAGTGCTTGACATTTCACTGGCATGAAAGAGGAACTCGATGCAAAAAGTGGTGCACCTGTTCCAGTGGTCCAATTGTTGCCGTGCCCACTTGCGTAACCTTCTCGACCAATTTCCTTTTCTGCTGCAGAACTCTCTCATTTCGTAATGCTCTCTCACCGGTTGAATAAGCGAGAGCATGGGGAAGTGGGAGCCCATTCAGTTCTGCAGATGCAACGCAAGCCCAGAACTCCGAAGATACTAGGGAAATGTCTCGAATTACGCGCATATTTCGTATTAGGGTGTGCCTTTCACATGAAATATTGAGGGTGTATCATTTCAATAGAGAAAACAAAGAAAACAGGTAAAATTTAACGAAATTTACGTTAGTCTAGTGAATGCGAGTATCATTTCACTGCCCAAGAAAAAGTAGAAACGGAAGTGGAAAAGGAGGCATACGAAAAGTGTGTGAGCGAGAGGTATCGGTTTCGAAATCGGATCCAGTGTCTATTCCTCCGCTCGTTCTCTATTCCTCCGTTCGTGAATACACCTACGAGATTCCGTTTCCGGGTCATTCATACCAAAAATCTGAGTAAAGACATGAAAATCTGATTTTCAGCACTATTGGGGAAGGCGTTGGGCACTCTTGGTGGGTGTAGGTACAAGGAAAGCGTCCTGAAAAATGAAAGAAAACCCCATGTGAACTATTGCACTGAACAGGGGAATGACGTATGGTTTCGTGCTTTCTATACGAATTCATTTCTGAAATCCCGGAAGAGGGCGAATTTCGGCCGGACCAAACAGGATTCAAGGGTTTCCCCCACACCGAACCACGAATAAGGAGATATAAATAGTAAGTATATTTAAAATATTTAAAAATAAATATCAGACAGGCTTGTCTCGCAGACCTATTTACATGATCTCAGCCATTTAAAAGGCCTTCCTGAGCCGAATTTCCCCATTTTTGTTGACGTGTCCTTGTGTGTAGTTGTTCGTATGTTTCGATGCGCCGTTCAACTCGATCGACTGCAAAATCGGCGCCCGACAAGAAGGACTCCAAGGAAACGACTAAGAAGCCAGGATAGTTCTTTTTTCTATTAATTGCATTGCCTTCATCGTGTCTGTTTCTACCCTGTTTCCATCGCCGTTGATTCGTTCCTTTCTTCAGCGCCCGTCCGACAACCTTCTCGCGGGAACAGACGACCAACTACGGCATCTGGTGCTGCCTCGTCTTCCCATGCTGCCACAACGACCGCTGCAGCCGCTACGACCGGTGAAGCTGATGTAGATATGCTCGTTTCTCGTGAGTTTTGTGTGTTGATGTGCTTGATTTCATTGCCTTCATCGTGTCTGTTTCTACCCTGTTTCCATCGCCGTTGATTCGTTCCTTTCTTCAGCGCCCGTCCGACAACCTTCCCGTCCGACAGCCTTCGCTGCGACTGACGCAGCAACGGATGCAGAAGCACTCAATCGAGAACCTACTCCGATATTGGAAGAATCGGACGGTGAGTACTAGCAATGTAAACTATTTTGCTCAATTTGTTGACATATTTTATTTCCTTGCTGTTTTAGATGAAGAGGAAGATGCAATGGATCTCGCAACCGGCTTTCCTCCATCTTCCCCCATTCCCACTGTTCCTCCTTCACTCACTGTCTCCACCGTTGTAATCCCTTCTAAGAATCAATCGAAATCCAAATCTAGAAAGTATACTGAATCACCGTATCTCCGTTACTTTGTTGAATGTGATAACCCGCTCATGCTTCGATGTGATTTATGTCCCGCCAAACCCCCTTGTTTGAAGAAGTACGTGTTCGGGGGTGGTAGGAAAGTGACTTCCGGCCTCCGCGACCACTTATCATACCACCATCCAGTAGAGTTCGCTGAGATAGCTAAGAGTGATGAACGCTATGTTCAAGCTCGTCGACATTTGCTCCGTGCTGTAGCTACAGGTTCTCTCCCATTCTCACTCTCGAACAATTCAGAAATTCGTAACTTTGCATATTGCCTGGACCCCCTTTTCACGTTGCCCGATAGTTACACATTATCCACCACTATCTTAGACTCAGAATATTCTGATGCTTATGCTGCTGTGTCCTCTGCTGTTGTCACCCAAGATGTTTCACTCACTTTCGACCATTGGGTGTCAAAAGACAGTTCCCACTCACTAATGGGAGCAACGGCCCAGTATATCGACCGCAATTGGGTCCGGCAGCTGTACATCCTATCGCTGGATAGCATTGACGGGAGACACACCGGAAATCAAGTAATTATTTCAAATATTATCCACTACGATGCTAATATTAATATTTTTGTTTATAGGTGAGGGATTTCTTGGCGAATCTACAGACGGAGTACTCGTTTCGATCGGTCGTCGCATGTGTTACTGACAATGCGTCAGTTATGACTTCTGGAGTGGGCAGAGCTGCCTTACCAAGGTATCGCTTTATTATTATTATTTTAGTTTCAGCGTAGTTGTAATAAAATATAATTCAGGATAGGCTGCATATTGCATTCCACCCATCTATTTGTCTGCGATAGTTTGGCCGCCTACGGTAGGGGCAAGAAGCTCATCGACAACATTCGTCGGGTGGCCGTAAATCTCCATCGGTCGAAAATCCATTGGGACGCGTTCAAGGAGTTAGTTTCAACACTTTTGGCTAGATATTTGGATTTGATAATTTAATCACAAATCTCATTATTTCAGGGAACTTACGTCTTCTCGATGCTCCGACACAAGGAAGATGCCCTTAGAAATTCGGATTCGTTGGGGCAGCACACTGAGAATGCTCCGGGTCGCCCATGCTCAGGTTAGACATTTATTTATGCGATTGATCTATGGACTATTTGATCTTTCTTTATCGAAAAGATCAAAGATCAAATATTTTTATTTCAGGCAGATTTTCTATCCGATGCTTGCAAACGCGCCAACGCCGACGTTCTTCGATACGAGGATAAACTCCTTCTAGGCAGATTGGTCGCTTTTCTCCAAGAACTGGATAATTTCTCCGCATTGGTTTGTTAATTTTGATAGAAATTCATATATGGAAGACTTTTATATGCGATGTTTGATAATTCAGATGAGCACTCATCATTCCACTCTGTCGTCGCTTATCCCATATTTGAGAGGACTCGAGGCCACTATTGAAGAGTCAGTCATTTGATTTATGCATACTTTAGAAAATCATAAATAATGTTTGTGTTTAGATTGAAGGATTCCGCTATCGATGACCTCTATCCGATAGTGAAGGAACAATTTGAACGACGGCTGGCATCGTACAGGGATCACTCGATAGTTCGGCATTCGTATCTGCTCGACGCAAGGTAATAAAGGAGGGATTTCGATGAGCTTGATTCCGTTATACTTAAGATTTTTGCACCTCGGACTGCTGGAAGCTGTGACACGGCAATCTGATCTGGAAGATCTCTTCTTGCAAGCCGATTCTCAATTCGATGCCTCATGTCTGTTGTTTGCTTGAGTTTTCGAATTAATTCAACTAGCTAGTCCCTGACGATATAATTTGAGGCGACACCGCACCTCCGCCGAAGAGGGCCCGATCTAGTCTCCTAGCGAAGGCTGTTCCGAAATCGACAACGATTGGATCGTCAGAGGCCAAGGTAGATTGTCGCATTCTTTTGTCACAAATTTGTCCATTTCACCCGTGTCAAGTAACATCGTTTTTTTTAGAAGGAGTACGAGCTGCTGTTTGAGCTTGCGCAATCTGCAGATCTACCAGAAGACTGCGATCCCTGCAGCTTCTGGAAGCTTCACGCTCGGAAGTTCCCACGATTGGCCCCACTGGCTCGTCGTCTCCTCTCCATTCCTCCATCCTCAATAGACTCTGAAAGATTGTTCTCATCGGTCGGCTTAATAACGGGAAATTCACATCGATCAAGATGAGTATCCTTATCATAGAAATATTACCCATTTGTGAAGGAAATTTTATTGTTATATTTCAGAATCGCAGCTGGCACACTGAAGAAGCTCATTTTCATCTCCGCGTTTTGCAGAAGAAGAGATCTACGGTTTGAGGAACAGATCAGCATGGCTAACCTGAATCAATTTAGATTTGCTGACACTGCTGAGTTCGAAACGTTCTACGAGGAGCTCCAGGCTACGGATGATAATGTTCCAGATTCAGAAGACCTTTCGTAGACAATTTGTTTCTCTTTTAATTTTGTGTTGTTCTCAGATTTGATCTTTGATCGTTTCATAATTGTGTTGTTGGTATATAATGTTTGTTCCTTCCCCCTTCCTTCTTAATATAATTGCTAAAAACACCGGAAATGATTAAAAAAAGCGGTTCGAATCAGCACCTCAAAAGGAAATTTTAGCTTGTACGATACAGTGCTAAATTCGTCAGAATTTCACCGTAAATGGGCTGTATTATCCTTTCATGTACTACTTATGATAATAGCACACATAACTTACAAAAGGAACGACCGAGAACGGTCATAAACTACTCATTCCGGGTCACCCCTTGCGCAAGGGTTTTGAACCCTTGCGCAAGGGTTTGCCATTCTCCCTCTCCCCTTCCTCTCATTCCGCGCCACGCCGCGCACCCTTCCCCCTTCCTTCAGCTTCTCTAGTTAGGAAGGGGCGGAGCCCGTCTCATGTTCATCTACCTAACCGTATGATTTTGTGTGGTTTTCATGACCAAGCAAAGTACCAGTAAATACTTTATCGCTACAATCTTAAACAGGAAATTTCTCTCGTAGAATTCCTTTCTGGATGATGGAACTTTTGTCCGTTAGCGAGCAGCTTCCCGTGGTGGGCGAAACAACGGTTTCGGACCTATGACGTCATCGAAGCAGAGGCAACAGTTATCTGTAGAATGCAAGGATAGTGAAAAGTAGAACTCAAAATACGGACTGTGACTCTTCATTTTTTTTCTCTCGAGCGGTCGACCAACAGAGAGAGAGAGAGAGCGTGGAAAATGAAGAGAAGGCGGGTAAAGTTTCTTCCACTATGGAAACGTTTTTATAGTCGTCATGTTGGCGGTGTAATCGGTCAAAAAATGTCACAAAACACTCACCTTTGAATCTTTCCAATTCCTATAGTCACAATAGATTCTTCATTAGTTCAGCATAGTCCGCGTGTAAGAAGGACACTCTTAAATTCTCTTGATGAGTTGCGATTAATCCCAGGGAGATAAGTGGAACAAAGAGAACACAACGTAAATGCGGGTTCAAAGGCTCGAAAATATACGAGGAAAAAGACAGGGTCAGACTCAGAATAAAGAAGAGCTCCACTCTATTCAGTCAAGAACGAAGAGAGAAATACGAATGGCTGAGGTCGTTTCAGTTTTTTTCTTCATCGGTCTAGCCAATGAAACTACTGAACGAAAAGACAAGATGAAACGCAGAAAAGAAAGGGAAAGAAGGGAAATACGAATGGCTGAGGTCCTTTCAGTCCTCTCTGCCTCTCCCTCTTTCACCCATTACCCAGAATTTATGCCTCCCATTATCCATTTTCTTTCTCGAATGTCCGACTCTCTTTTTTCACTATGGTCTCTCGTGGGTCAGAGAAGCGAGAGATCACAGGAAAGTGAGAGAGTTAGGTTCTCCCTCTTTTTCTCAGCCATTACGCGGAACGGATGACTTCCGCTAGCCCATTGCATCTATCCCCCCCCCCCAGAATCTTCCTCCATCCCCCAGCCTGACTCCCTCATTTCACGATACTTGCTCGTCCATCACATCATCTAGAGATGAAGGGAAAGTGAGAGAGTTAGAGCATTCATCTGTCGCTCTATCTCTACGACCTTCCCTTCTCATTCATATTCTGATGTGCAGTCAAGTGGAAAGAACATTGAACGAGGACAGTTTATCTGTTTCAGTTACAATAATCTAAACAATCAATAAATCACAGTGATTGCCAAAGCAGAATAGGCAAGGGTCTTGTGGGATATTGTCGGACGAATGCGAACTTCATTGGTGAATCCTGAAATCAAGACGTTGTTTTCAATTCAAGCATTTTAAAAGGTCCATTTTCAACAAACTTAAAACTTATTAAATTCCTGAGACAGTGATCATTAGTAATGACAATTCAGTAGGGTTATCTTCTTGGAATACAGTTAGGGTAGAATTCCAGAGAAATTCCAATAGAGTTCCATTATTTCATCATTCCTCATATTCTCTCGCAACTATTTGTTCTCCTTATCGAATTTCCGGAATAAAACCCATCAAGAAAACCCTACAAGACGGCATGAGCTTTTCTCAATCAGCGCACCCTCTCGTCATCCTTATGGAAGATGGCCAGAGAATTGAAGAGATGAATTATTTATCCCTATTAGGACATCCCTAGGGCTCTCGGTTCGAGAAGGATCCTCTTCCCCTGTATTCTCGATAGACGCTCTTTTCTCGCACTTCAAAGATGCAAGTTGAAGAATGCCATTCAAGGTTCGTAGTTCATTAGAAGAGTAGCAGTTTAATCAACAAGAAAATGAATCTGTAAGAACAGTACCCATGTCAGGCCTGCGCTTTTCCGTCGTGTCCTTGAACTTTGAATATTCTATGTACATCGATGGATGACTGACTTCATTGGGCAATGAACGGGACGAAACATTACCTGCAGATAATTTATCCGCATACCGGACATGTTTTCTGCCAATGGTGCAGCTCCTTTCTACTGATATTATAACTGACCTTTTCCAAAAAATTCTTGAATTTGATGCAACTGCTCATTTGCAGGAAGAGTCCGTGTGTAGACCGGACAAACTGAAATTCACGAATTATAAATAATATTACTAATTAAAATAGCAGGACAGAAGAAACGAAGTGGCCCGCAAATGCATTAGAGAGACAATGGAACAGAGGATGAGACTCGAGTGTGGCTCTTCCCATTACACTAATCAACTGTATCCCTCTGCTCTCTACTCTTCGCACACTCCTGCTCGCTGTGTGATCGAGGAGAAATCATGTGGAAGAGAGTCGGATCTGTCTCGGCCTCTGGTCAAAACACTCTATCGCCAGTAGGCAGTAGGAGAGAGTCGTTGTTGTTGTTGCACACTCAGAGCTGAGATGGCCCCAACTCTCTCAATTATGCGTGCCGTTCTTATTAGTATTCTAATAGACATATTCGTTTGTATTTAGCCATTCTCAGCACAACTATTCCAAGCTATATTTTCATGATCTCATCTTCTTCTCACTCAGGCATCTACACTGCCTCTGCTCTTCGATTGATTTTGTTGAATTATTAGGAACTTCTAATCGGCAAGATGGGCTAGTTTACGAGGTAAGAAACCTCCCGTTTTATGCGTTAGAAAAAAAACAAGGAATGGAAAAGAGAAAGAAATGCATATTTCGCAGGGATGAACGGCCAGGACAGTAAAACGGAATCCCAGATGAAACGAGACAGATTACGAACGACTCGATCTTCATTCTACTCAATCCCAGAACATAATTCACTCCTTCCAGCATTCCCGCTACAATATCACTTCAATAAATGCGTGCTTGAAATTAGAAGATCAACTAAACCTCATTATGAAACTCGATCCTACCCTAGGCACTTCCACAATTTCTTAGTTTATCACGAAGAAAAAGAGCAGCGAATCATTGAAGAATGTGAGTTATTGAAGAATGTGAGATAAATGCTAATTTATTATCGATTTTATTCTGTTTTGTAATAAGAATACAAATTGTGAATAACAAAATTTGCAGTCGTATCCCTCACGTCTCATCACATTTTTTTCCGTTCGTATTTTTCACCCACTCATCCGTCTCAAATGATTTCTTCCCTCTTCTTTAACGGTATCGCTCAGCGTCTATATTTCATAGACATGACACCCCTCATTATCAAAATCATGACATTTGTTCTTATCAGAGAGATACTGGATATGTTTCACTAGTTTTATTTAAACATTGTCTTAGAACGACCATGGAAAGTGATTTGCCGTCTAGAACAAAGGATTTTTTTCTCGACGACACGCTGTGTATCGCTCATTGTAAGCACGTAATCACAATTTAGCCCCGATCGGCTACTCGAAGGTGGGACGAAATGCTGGTATTCCTTACATGGAGAACTACGCTTCACCAGAGGATGCGGAGGACTTTGGATGACTACTCACAAGCTACTCACTAATTAGCATTGCATAAACGAATACTAATAATTGATACATTACGTTTTTTTTCATATTTATTTCGATAAAAGGAATAAGGATCATGATCAGCGAATTTTTGAATGATCAGCGAGCAACAATCCACATTTGCTCCTCCTCATCTCCATTTATTCTTCCTATAACGATGGTTGGAGCTGGTTCGTAGGATACGCCTCTGAAAAATAATTTATTTTGTTACCTTACAATGTCTCGCCAAAAAAAATACTGTCTCTGATAGAGATTTTGTTAAAGAGTTTTGAAAAAAGGGATTACTGGTTTAATCGGGCCAATAAAGTTAATGTCAGGGATGAAGGATGTGCTTTAGTGATGTCCAACCAATTCCAATACCTAATTAATTGACTTTGCGGCCGCTCACTCCCTCGGAAAATGGGGAATAAAAGTCAATTAATTGGTCAACCCAATACCAATTATCCAATTAATTGGTATTGTCTCCCAGTATTGGGTATTGAATTGACATCACTAATGTGCTTCTTATTTCTACCAACCAAAATCGATATTACCTGAGTAAAAACGTCATGAAGAAGAACATGGGGAAGTAGGAAAACATTCACAGGGTGTAGACGATAAAAACAGGAGTTTTCTGAATTTAGTTTTTGATTTTTTTTTCCAAAAAAAATCACCCTGAGAAAATCGCAGTGAAATATGTTTCACGCTTTCCTCCTATTGAGAGAATTTCAGCCTTTCCCAGTACCGTTCTTGTACCGTTTTTGTTCGAAGCATAAAATAATTGTGAAAATAATTCTTTAAAAAAATGCTTACATTCCCAGTTTTCACCAGCCCAAAGAATACCACCGCCAGGCAGTATCCGATTGTGAGAATACAGATTGCTGCAGAGAGTAGGAAACGAAGGACGAGTGTGAGAGGATGTGGAGGAATGGCGGCTGAAAAGGAGGACTGGCCGATTTCATTATTTCGATTGTTTGGAATATTATGATGTATGATTTAAAGAAAGACACCGATATCCCAAATTAAAATACAGATGAAAGGTTTCCCGTCGAACCTTGAAAATGTCCATTGCCCACGATTTTCGGTATGAAAATTCGGAGCGTAGCAGCGAGGATCACAGTGGGAATCAGGAAAATGTAGCACTAAAATCGGTATTACAAAGGGGAAGATGAGACATAACCAATACATTAATGGCAAATCGTACTCAGCTTCTTACACTGTTTTCACCTCATCCGTAGTGTACACGAAAGAGTCAGTCCAGATGACGGTGCAGACCAGGACGAGTGTCGTTAAATGGACAGCGAATCCGCCGGTTACCAGCAGTCCAACGGCAACGAGCACCCGCGCAGGCATCTGGGAAAGGTTGTTACTGTTTACAGTGACTTTAGTCATCCTAAAGGGCTAAGGCACAAAGCGAAAAAAAAATAAAAATAAAAAAAAATAAAATAAAAAAATAAATGCAGAACACGAGAATTCGACAAAGTTATTGCAAAAGTACGAGAAATTTAATCAAAATAACCAACTGAGTATGTGAAAGGTCTAACGTGCTCTGCAGTACAACGCGTTCAAAACTCATCTCAAAAAGGACCCTTGATAAGGAGCATGAGTCATTCCATATTATGGACATGGCAAAATGCACACATGGACCGCAGCGTTCCCCGTATGAGAACTCTTCAAGAGATGTGCGGTCTTTAATGTGTATTGTACACTGAGTTCAATCATGACAAAGCCTTGACATTAGTTTGGCGCGTTGAGGTGTGATAAACTATGGCGTAATGTGAATACATATTGTTGAATCTGAACGGCTCCAATGGCAATGCCGAATGAGTATTAACCTTAGTCATTCATGATAATTTTTCTGACTAATTTTTGATTCACGTCCTTTTTTGTGGACAAAACGGAATGAATTAATTATTTCACAATCACACTTTATCAAACACATGGAATGAACAAACAACAAGACTCGTAGCTCAGTAAATGTACCGTGGCGGCTCATCATTAGTGTAGAGAGGATAATAATTTTTTTTAAATATGTTGCGAATGCATAGCGAATGACTGGGCAGACTAACGAAGGAAGAAGAGCGAATTCCTTCCTTTCTCCCTCTTTCCCCTTCACTTTACACCAAACAGATGTTTCCCACGCACACTTTTTCTTCTAGGAGAATGAAGAGTTCGTCTCTTCATTTGATGTGCTCTCTCGACACTATGACCGATGAGAGTGCGCGAGGAATGTATAGAACGGTGAATGATCCCAGCCGTTTTTCTCTTATTAGATGGCGCTAGCAACTTGTTCACGACCTCACAACGGATATTTTCTGAAGAAGCAAATCCACTTCCTACTTTAACTCACGATCTCATTGAGTGAGTGGGAGGGGGAATCTCGAGTTTCAATGAACAATTTATCGCTACAATCATTAACAGGAATGCTTTGTAATTTCCTTATCTGCATCGGAGAAATGACGATATTAAGGGCGTCTTCGGTTCAGAATGACTCATGGGCTTCGTTCCAGAAGAAGAGCAGCACAGCGGCACTTCGTCATCTGACAATGTGATTCTGTGTGACAATGACAATGACAATGTGAGTCATCTGACAATGTGACATTGCGAGGAGGGTAAAAATATTTCAAATGGTTTGTACTTGCTTATATATTTCATACACTGTAAAGCGATAGAGCTAACAATTCTGCTCACCTTCTTCTTTTTCCTTAATTTTGCAGTTTACTGATTGTTTTTCAATGGTAGTCCGCGTGTAGGTCGGACATTCTGGAATGAAAATGATGTAGTGCAAAATTATCGAGACGAATATGCGAAAAAAAATGTCATAGATGAAATGGAGACAATGCTTCAGAATGAGAAAAAGCGAATGTGATCACACTGATAACTCGCTCGCAAAAGATGGTAGATCAAGGAGTAAAAGCAAGAGAGGATGCAAGGGAGCAACTGAGATTGAGGACTCTTCTCCTCCTTCCTTCCACTCCCTCATTACACCGAACAGCCTTCCACACTCTGAGCTCTCTCAGCAGCGAAGAGGAGAGAGAAGAGAATTGCTGATTAAATCGCACTTCATGTCTTCTGTATCTTCCTTTCACAGTGTGGCTTACTTGATCAAATGAGAGTGCCAGCAATCACTTTATCACTACAATTACAATACAGTAATTTGGAAGGAGTCCTAAGACCGTTCATGAAGTCACAATCGATGATGACTCATAGGGAATGGGAATGGCGTCTCCCTCGCTTTCTCGTTCTTTCGTTCCACTCTGTATTGTCCGCTCTCGGCCATCGACAAGCAGCATTTTATTCACAATCTGAATAGGATTCTGTTGAAGCATGGTTTGACTCTCCTACTTTCAAATGATCTCTCGCCAACGAGAAAACGTTCCAAAAGCGCGCTAAATGGACTCACCTTTGAAATTTTCCTGTCATTATCAATTGCAAGGTTCTCAATAGTCGGGAATTGTTCGCGTGTAGGGCGGACAATCTGTAATGATACTCATAGGGTACACTCGATTCATTCGGCACAAAAGATGATTCGGCGGCGAATAATTGAGATTATAATGGACAATAGATCGATATGAGAAGAATCAAAAAGATAGTTCACTTGAGGAGAGTTAATTCACAGAGAACTACGCGCGGGCGAATCAAGAAAGAAAAGTGAGCATGAATAAAGGAGAACAATCAGGCCAGATATTATCTCCTCTCCTCCCTGTTACACCAAATGAATCAACGGTCTGTCTTTCTCATTTCGCATGCTCTCTTACCTCTCTGCTCAGAGAGATAACCAAGAGACCATTTCTCGCTAAACCACCCCTGTCTTGCACCCAATGAATCATAGATGATGGAGGAGGAGGAGAAAGATCAGAGGGAGCAAATGGGATAGGGAATGGGATAAATAAGACCGCAAGAAGAGAAGAAGAATGATGTAATCTTTAAAATGTGCCATCGTACTACTCTGTGGAAAGGGCACTGGGAAGAATATAAATAAGCAGGAATTTGCTGAATAGAGCTAAAAATATAAGCCGCTGTCCCTTCATTTCTTACACAGAGATAGTGTGCCTAATGAAGAGACTATACCGGATTATTGCACTCTACTGGTGAATAACCGTGGCTGGGTGTGTGAAATTTACAATGTGCTGAGGACTGGATGAAGTACAGATTGTATTATCAGTGAGAGCAACTAGCACAATAACGTGAGGGAGAAGAATATTGAGGGAAGTGGTCGATTGAGGGGAAGGGAGAAGGGTCGTGAATTGTGATGAAATGATTATGATTGAGTTATGACTCTTGCCAATGAGAGAAACGATGCAAAGCCGTATCTGAGTGGTTACAGGGTAACTACGGACCCTTTGCAATGAATACTCCTGCTGACTATTGAGTCATGTGATGAAATAAGGAAGAGCCTCTATGAGAGGACTCGTTCCCTTTGGGAGATGGAGTGATAACGGTGTATTGTCACCGAGGAACAGACCGGAGTGAGAAAGAAATCATCCGCGCTCGCGAGAAAAAAGAAAACAGCCACGCAGGACGACTACGCAGCTTTCCCTTATTCAGGCTGCGCGGGAATTTGAATGGGATGAGGAGTGGAGTACGGTAGTGGATCACCAAATGTGGCAATCGACTGTTGACTTATATTACGGAAAATGATGTAATTATTGATTGTTGTATGAATTTGGGTACCGATTACGTGGAATTCGGTACAGAGACCAATTCTTGCAAAACCCGATCGAAATCAGGCTACACTGTCATGCACAACATCGTCTCTCTTTAGATTCGACTGTTGATTGTGCTTTTGATTTTGAGATTCCGAGGCTGGATAAAAGACATTTATTGTTAGATAATGTATAGAGGAAATATATCGGTCGGTACTCTGATCCTGAATTTATACTTATTCTTTGACCTTATTCATAGTCTGGAAGTCTTGAAAACCCAACATATATTTGAGCGGTGATTAATCTTTGATCTTAGCAAAGTCAAGCATTTTGGGTCATATAATAACGCCAACCTGGAGTAGTGCTGTTTCTAATTACCTTCTACCTCCGATTATCACACGCATTTGTGCCGTTTCTAAAGTATACGAAGTGATCTGACCAATTCGGCGATAGTCACTCGATGTTGCCCCTATTCCTTCTCTCGTCCCCCATCCTTTTGATCGTTTGAACTCGCCTTGTTTGTCGGTAGATCAACGACCAGTCGAGTGCCTGCCTCTTATCCCTCGTCCCTCATATCGATTGATCGATAGGAGCTCTTCCCTTCTCCCTGTCCTCCCTCCCATTTCTCATCATTCCTTCGCGAATGCCTGTTGCGTGCCCCCCTCGCTCTCCGTTCTTTTAGATACTTTGTAGTTTATCGTGTAGAATCTTTGTATTTCTTTACGTTTTACTATCTACAGGCTATTTCGTCTACTCTTAGCTTGCTTTATGCTAATAGAACTGTGAGATTGCGTAGATAATCGGCCCGTACTTTGTGGACGTTTTCATTAGGGCGGAGGGCATTTTCGAATTTTCAATAGCGTTTCGCGAGTCGTTCGTTGTAGTGCGCCCATTTGAGTAGCGTATAGCAGTCCGCTCTCCACCACAGCTAGCATTGCATGTAGAGCAGTCAGGGTGAAAAATCAGCTAACATTGCATGTAGAGCAGTCAGGGTGAAAAAAAGGTAGAGTTGGAAATACGGGTGATAGTCTCTTCATTCCGCGTGCTCTCTCGCCATTCTGACCGGTGAGAGAGTGTGTGAAATGAAGAGACGGATTCTTCACCCTGACAGCCCTAATTGCATGGTGTGAACTTCCCTTCGCTTCCCTTCGCTTCCTTTCGCTTGATTTCATCGTAGCAATTCGTTCCGCCTTCTTTTTCATCTTATTTTCGCGTGCGTGCCCGTCTCGCCTACCTTTCCAACAACGATCATTGTAGACGACGCCGTTGCATGCGCCCGATGCCGTTTCGACGCCGCCCTCGACTGCGACGCAGCCCCGAGGATAGTCCTTTTTCACGTATTTTGTTCCGTACAATCACCGGGAGAAGGCCAATTGCGCCCCTTCCAGGTACAACGAAGCAAGCCGAGCGACCCCTTCTCCTCCTCCTCTTCTTCCCACCCACAGATGTCTCTTCTGGCTCCAGTGTCCTGCCAGGAAAGTCCTTTCTGCATGTATTTTGTTCCGTTCCATCACCGGGAGAAGGCCAATTGCTCCTCTTCCAGGTGCAGGCTGGTTGCCAGGTCAGCGTCGCGCGTCGTCTATGAGCTCGACCCTCGGTTGTCGACTGCACCGCTGCGGAGGCGACGATTGCCGCCCTCACCTACCGTACCTGCCGTCGACCATCACACCTTTGACCCAGGTACGGTTGAATGGGATTGGGTATTGATTTTTTTCTTCCATTTTTTCGCATAATTTTTTTAATTAGATTTTTATTTACTATTTATGTTACATTCAAATTTCATGTCTGTCCGTTCGTCTATCGCTAACTAATTAACAAAGTGTCTGACCGTCCAACTGTCTGAATATCTAATGTTCACTAAATGGTCTACATGGTTTCTCTCACGGGCTAAATATATTTTTCGTTTACTTTGAACTTGTTTGGCCAATGTCTTTGCAGGCATGACGTTCTCATTCGTCCCTTTCTTCCTCTTCAGCCGCAGTTGAAGGTTTGCCAACAAACGAGCAGAAATTACCCAATGTCATTCCAGGTTCTCGATTCCTCGTCCTCTCTCGTCTCTCTTCTGCTTCCGTCGTCCTCGTTGTCGAGCCCTCTCGTCTACCTCGAAGACTCCTTCCTTTTTGCTTGCTTTTTTTGCGCTGACTGATTGACTTGCGTTTGGGGCGGGGAGGGGGCGGGTAGTATCGATGACCCTAATTCTCATCCACTCCATTTCAGTGCCGTCTCGATGCTTCGCCGAAGATAATCTTCGCTCTTCTCGCCGGCCCCCGCTCGAGCTCGATCGACAGAAGCTGCTCCGATTGAGGATAAGGCATAGGTAGATCTGGTAATATTTTGTGAATTACGGTAGTTATCTCGTGAATTACGGTAGTTATCTCGTGAATTACGGTAGTTATCTTGTGAATTACGGTAGTTATCTTGTGAATTACGGTAGTTATCTTGTGAATTACGGTAGTTATCTTGTGAATTACGGTAGTTATCTTGTGAATTACGGTAGTTATCTTGTGAATTACGGTAGTTATCTTGTGAATTACGGTAGTTATCTTGTGAATTACGGTAGTTATCTTGTGAATTACGGTAGTTATCTTGTGAATTACGGTAGTTATCTTGTGAATTACGGTAGTTATCTTGTGAATTACGGTAGTTATCTTGTGAATTACGGTAGTTATCTTGTGAATTACGGTAGTTATCTTGTGAATTACGGTAGTTATCTTGTGAATTACGGTAGTTATCTTGTGAATTACGGTAGTTATCTTGTGAATTACGGTAGTTATCTTGTGAATTACGGTAGTTATCTTGTGAATTACGGTAGTTATCTTGTGAATTACGGTAGTTATCTTGTGAATTACGGTAGTTATCTTGTGAATTACGGTAGTTATCTTGTGAATTACGGTAGTTATCTTGTGAATTACGGTAGTTATCTTGTGAATTACGGTAGTTATCTTGTGAATTACGGTAGTTATCTTGTGAATTACGGTAGTTATCTTGTGAATTACGGTAGTTATCTTGTGAATTACGGTAGTTATCTTGTGAATTACGGTAGTTATCTTGTGAATTACGGTAGTTATCTTGTGAATTACGGTAGTTATCTTGTGAATTACGGTAGTTATCTTGTGAATTACGGTAGTTATCTTGTGAATTACGGTAGTTATCTTGTGAATTACGGTAGTTATCTTGTGAATTACGGTAGTTATCTTGTGAATTACGGTAGTTATCTTGTGAATTACGGTAGTTATCTTGTGAATTACGGTAGTTATCTTGTGAATTACGGTAGTTATCTTGTGAATTACGGTAGTTATCTTGTGAATTACGGTAGTTATCTTGTGAATTACGGTAGTTATCTTGTGAATTACGGTAGTTATCTTGTGAATTACGGTAGTTATCTTGTGAATTACGGTAGTTATCTTGTGAATTACGGTAGTTATCTTGTGAATTACGGTAGTTATCTTGTGAATTACGGTAGTTATCTTGTGAATTACGGTAGTTATCTTGTGAATTACGGTAGTTATCTTGTGAATTACGGTAGTTATCTTGTGAATTACGGTAGTTATCTTGTGAATTACGGTAGTTATCTTGTGAATTACGGTAGTTATCTTGTGAATTACGGTAGTTATCTTGTGAATTACGGTAGTTATCTTGTGAATTACGGTAGTTATCTTGTGAATTACGGTAGTTATCTTGTGAATTACGGTAGTTATCTTGTGAATTACGGTAGTTATCTTGTGAATTACGGTAGTTATCTTGTGAATTACGGTAGTTATCTTGTGAATTACGGTAGTTATCTTGTGAATTACGGTAGTTATCTTGTGAATTACGGTAGTTATCTTGTGAATTACGGTAGTTATCTTGTGAATTACGGTAGTTATCTTGTGAATTACGGTAGTTATCTTGTGAATTACGGTAGTTATCTTGTGAATTACGGTAGTTATCTTGTGAATTACGGTAGTTATCTTGTGAATTACGGTAGTTATCTTGTGAATTACGGTAGTTATCTTGTGAATTACGGTAGTTATCTTGTGAATTACGGTAGTTATCTTGTGAATTACGGTAGTTATCTTGTGAATTACGGTAGTTATCTTGTGAATTACAGTAGGAAATGGTATGAAAGCAGTGGTGTACGGTATCGATCGATCAATTGTTCTATCGATTGATTGAGCTATTGATTTATCGATTGGTTTATCGATTGATCGATTGATCGATCGATCAGAGTGAAGGGTGAACCTTGAGTGACGGGTAGATCAAAAGTGGGGAAGTGTCCCCTCCCCAACCCCAGTATTGATTGATCACTCGACCGCCCCTTCCCATCTAAGCCCCGCCTCCCTGTCCCCTTGAGAGTCAGGTAGATCAATAGACCCCGCCTCTTCCTCGCCCCTTCTGTGGGATAGGTCAATCTATTGGCTTTTGGGGTTCCTTAATTTGCCTGCCCCTCCAACCCTAACCCTGACTCCGCCTCACTCCATCTTTCCTAGTCCCTCCCCCGTCCTCCGTTCCTTGCCAAGCCTTCCTAGTTCAGCCACCCATCCCCACCTCCCTTCCTAACCCTGTCCGAATCCCGTAGTGTTTCCGTAGTGTTTCCGTAGTGTTTCCGTAGTGTTTCCGTAGTGTTTCCGTAGTGTTTCCGTAGTGTTTCCGTAGTGTTTCCGTAGTGTTCCGTAGTGTTTCCGTAGTGTTCCGTAGCGTAGCTGTTCCGTAGTTGTGAATCCCGTACCCTCAATGGAAATTCTCTGAAAGATACGATAATGCCTACGATAGAATTTGACCCCATACACCTTCCCATGGTCTACTGCTCCGTCGCTCTCGTGGTCTTCTCGAGCTTACTCTCGATATGAAATGCGAATAGCTCGATTAGGCTGAGGGAGCACAGCGGTAATACCAGTTCAGTTTCTCGTTGCCCTAAACCCTTATTGAAACATATGTACTCTTCCTTGCAAAATGGTTAAAAAAAACCATATGGCATAGTATCACGTTGACCCCTGATATAATGTTGACCCTTCAATGCGGCTTATCATTCTCATTGTCTTGACGAGACAGCCCCGCCCTCTTCCATACTAGCCCCTGCGAGAAGCGCACCTAGGCTGAGATAATAAAACAGTATCATTCCCGCTTTCTGGGTTCAAAGATCTACTATATATAAAGGAGACCCTCTGTATGTGTGTATGTTTGTCCACTATTACGAATCAAGAGAGTAAAGTGAGAGAAGAAAGAATAAGGCCGATCGAGATGAATCTCTTCTTCTCCTCTCCCTCACACTCCCTCATTACACCGACCAGCCGTCTACACTCTGACCTTACATTCGGACCCTGGTTTAGCACCGAATCCAGTCTCCAGAGAAAATAAAATTGAGGATAAAATCATACTTCTTATCCTTTTTTTAGCCATTACATACTTTATCGCTACAATTACATACAATGGAGTGGAAATGGACGGGCGAACCGTTTGTGTAGTCATATGGGAATGTTTGAATATTTCCCTTTACGTTGTCATCATCACGAAATGAAAGAAGATGCAATTGTTCCGCTCTTCTTCTCTACGTGACTGTCTTTGAATGCATCCCTGCAACACCATGTGCTTGTCTGCTTCACAATCTGAAAAGAATTCCCTCATGGTCTGACTCTCCTAATTGTTATTAACACCCCCCCCCCGCTTCTCTGACCAATGAGAGTGCATGCATAATGAGGAATTATGATTATCAAAACTGAAATAACTAGCTGCTCACCTTGGAATCTTTCTTGTTTTTGGTGTCGTAAATCATTGCTCGATAGTCGAGCGAGAGTCCGCATGTAGGGCGGACGATCTACAATATCAAGTATAGAATCGATGAATCTGCTAAAAATAGTGATAAGACAAGGAGAGACAAGGAAAGAACAACTTGAGGGTGATGAAAACGCAGAAAGACAGGGAGATCAGAACTAGGGCGAATCAAGAAAGTAAAGATAGAGAAGGAAGAAGGAGGTCGATTGGGATGGATCTCTTCTCCTCCCCTCTCCCACACGCTCTCATTACACCGAACAGCTGTCTTGTCTGGGGCTGGCCAGGTGAAGAATTCAACTCTCCATTCTTATTACTCTCTCACGGGTTGGAGCATGTGCGAACGGATTGACGAGACGAATTCCTCTTTCGCCAGAGAATAATGAACTGCTTCCCATATTCAATTCCTTCCTTGTCTGGATCTTTGTGGTTTGCATGATCGAAATAGAGTACCAGTCAACACTTTATCGCTACAATCATAAACAGGATATTTCTCCCGTCGAATTCCTTTCTGTATGCTGGCACTTCAGCCCGTTAGCGAGCAACTTCCAATGGTGGGCGGACAACGGTTTCGGACCTATGACGCAATCGAAGCAGATGCAACAGTTATCTGGAGAATGAAAGGATAGTGAAAAGAAGGGCTCGAAATACGGACCACCGTCTCTTCATTGCTCATACTCTCTCGTCCGATCGGGTGTTCGAGAGAGTGTGAAAAATGAAGAGACACCGGTCCGTATTTCTAGGCATTTCGTAAACTAGGAAAAGGTGAAGGAATCGAAACGAACCCACTCACATTTGAATCTTTTCTATCATTGTTATCCCAGTTGATTCTTCATTAGTTCCGCGGCGTCCGCGTGTAGGAAGGGCACTCTGAAATTCTCTTGATGAGTTGCGATTAATCCCAGGGCTGGAACAAAGAGAACAAAACAGAAATGCGGGCTCAAAGGCTCGAAAATATAAGAGGAAAAAGACAGGGTCAGACTCAGAATAATGAAGAGCTCCACTCTATTCAGTCAAGAACGAAGAGAGAAGGACGACTGGCTAAGTCGTTCCCCTCTTCTCAGCCTCCCTCTTTCCTCCATTACGCAGAATTTATGTTTTTTTTCCATCCTCCAGCCTGACTCTCTCATTTCACGATACTTGCTAGTCCATCAGAGAATTGAGAGATGACGGGAAAGTGAGGGAGTCAGAACATTAATCTTTTCCTCTTTCTCTACGACCTTCCCTTCTCATTCATATTCTGATGTGCAGTCAAAGGGAACTAACATTGAATGATAACTGTTTATCTGTTCCAGTAACAAAGATCTCAACAATCAATCAATCACAGTGATTCCTCAGACAGAAAAGGCACGGATTTTTTCCAGAATATCTGGACAGTTCGAATTCCTCAGCGAAGCCTGTAATCACGACAGTGTAGAGTTGTCTATGTCTTCAATTCATGCTATTCATAAGGACCACTTTCAAAATTTCAGACACTTAGTTTTTACTAGAACAAGTTATCACAAGTGATGAGGATGAAATACTCTCGATCAGCGTGCTAGGAACGAGGCATGAAAAGTCGGACTCTTCATCCTAGTCCCCCCTGGACAGCCCTAGTTTCACTCTACCTCTGCAGACGGCCTCCGAGTCGGGAAGTATCCGATTCTCCGGTAATCTCGGCAGACGCTACATTTTCGCACTCTAAAGAAGCAAGATAAAGAAGGCCGTTCAAAGTTCGTAGTTCATTAGAAAAGTAGTAGTTTAATCAACAAGAAAAAGAATATGTAAGAACGGTAAAATTTTTGCCCAGCTCTGCTCACGTCGAGTGATCGACCAGGATGAAGACTCCCTCTCTTCCTCTGACTATATAGAGAAGAAGACGATTCACTGATCTTCCCTACCTTCGACACATCTCACTCAACGGCTGTGTGAAAAAATCATGCCTTGAACAACCGCTCTCCCTTCCACCTCCTTCATTCTGATGAGTGGAAAAGTGGAAAGAATGTTTATCTGCTCCAGTTTCAATAATTAACAATCAATCACAGTGCGGTTACAGACAGAAAAAGCACGTCGTGGTGGAAATCGTTCTGTTCGAATGTGCGAACTTCATCGATGGATCCTGCAATCATGACGTTGTTTTCTATTCGAATTATTCGAGCGGACTATTTTCAACAAAATTTATTTCTTATTTCTCACTAGATGATTCACTAGTGTTCTCTTTCGCTTTTTCACGAAATCAACAGCTCGTTAGAAGAGGTCATGGAAGGGCCTGATTCCATTGCTGCTAAAGTTTTCGCATCTAGACTTGAGCTCGAGAAATGATACCGCCGTCTCTTCATTTTGCACACACTCTCGCTCGCTCAGTCGACGAGAGAGAGAGTGTGTGAAATGAATAAACGGCGGTATCATTTATCGAGCTCTAATGTACACGCTCATTACTCACCGTACTCCTTTCGAAAATATACTGCCACTTTCGTCGCTATTTTTCGGTCCCACCCGTTTCCTTGATGCGGGCAACTCGAATGGTCTTGCAACGATGTTCGATCTCGATACCTTCTCGAATTCTCTGTAACGTGCACTGTCTAAATTTCTGCGCAAAAAATTTCCGATGCACAGAAACGAAAAATATTGTACAATTGCCCCCTATCTCCTTTTACATAATATTGATAATAGTACTGACCATTTCCAAATAATTCCTCATTTTGGTGCAGTTGCTCAGTTTCCAATAGAGCTGAGAGTCCGCGTGTAGGACGGACAAACTGGAATCACAAATAATTTATTATAACAAGCAGCAAAGAAAAAGTAGCTACGCAACGAAAAGAAGCAGCGAAACGGAGGATGAGACTGGAGTGTGGCTCTTCTCATTACATCAGCTGGCTCCCTCTACTCGCTGATCCCCTCCCCAACTCTAACCTCTCTAACTCTCTAACCCCATCTGATCGATGAGAGATTGTGTGGAAGAGAGCGGCTCCTGTCTCTCATCAAAACACTCTATCACCAGCAGTACGCAGGGAGAACTGAATCGTAGTTGTGACCCACCCCCTTGCTCCTCGGTCCGAATAATGATTATTATTGAAGAATTCGTTAAATTCGATTGCTCCAATTTCCTATCGTGCATTTTATTGTTCGCTTTGTTCATTTATCCTTGATTCTGCAGATATTCTTCTGATTTAGGCACATACACTGCCTCTGCGCTTCGATTGATTTTGTTGAGTTATTAGGAACTTCTAATCGGCAAGATGGACTAGTTTACGAGGTAAGAAACCTCCCGTTTTATGCGTTAGAAAAAAACAAGGAATGGAAAAGAGAAAGAAATGCATATTTCGCAGGGATGAACGGCCAGGACAGTAAAACGGAATCCCAGATGAAACGAGACAGATTACGATCGACTCGATCTTCATTCTACTCAACCCCAGAACATCATTCACTCCTTCCAGCATTCCCGCTACAGTATCACTTCAATAAATGCGTGCTTGAAATTAGAAGATCAACTAATCCTCATTATGAGACTGGATCCTACCCTAGGCACTTCCACAATTTCTTAGTTTATCACGAAGAAAAAATTCAGCGAATCATTGAAGAATGTGAGATAAATCCTAATTTATTATCGATTATTTTGTTTTACAATAAGCATACAAATTGTGAACAACAAAATTTGCATTCGTATCCTTCACGTCTCATCACATTTTTCCGTTCGTATTTTTCACCCACACGTCTCAAATGATTTCTTCCCTCTTCTTTAACGGTATCGCTCAATGAAAGCACGTAATCACAATTTAGCCCCGATACTCGATGGTGGGAAGAAATGCCTGTGACTGGCGCATCGAGAGCTACGCTGCACCAAAGGAAGATTGAGGATGGAAATGTCTTCACTTCGAAACTGCACTGCTCGAATGGCAATGTAGTGTTAGTCTCAGTCCGATTCACAATCACACTTTATCAAACACATGGAATGAACAAACAACAAGACTCGTAGCTCAGTAAATGTACCGTGGCGGTTCATCAGGACTAGGCTTGGTTAATAACAGGAATGAGATCAATAACTTGGTTCACGAACGATTTGAATTATGACCAGCGGTACAACCCGACAACCGGTGAATATGCGGAACGAAAAATGATTAGAATACTATAAAATAGATACGGAAACTAGATAATGCTATTACGAAACGAAATATTGTTGTCCGATGCTAGAAACTATTTGAAATTCATTATTATAGGCTAGAATGTTGACAAATTTCTGCAAACGCCACATCCGAGAGCGAATTCTTCTCCTGAAATAGAATAATTTATTTACATAGCTTCACAAATAGATTTCAAGCTCCTAATAGCTCGATCTCGCCCCTACTTTCATCAATATTCGCAATTATTGCCATGCGCCAGGTAAAGGGTCAATTTCATGCAGCGGTAAGACAAAAAATCATACCAGTTCCATGCAACCGCTCAAGATTTTTGAACAATTTCATGAGGCAATAATAGCCGAAGACAGTCGAGGAATAGAATAGAATCGTACCAGTAGGCGCGTGATCCACCCTCAACGGACACGGTCCCTCCTCCAACTGGGTACACTTGGGACCGACGGGGCATTGAGGAAGGAGTTGTTTGGGAAGAGTCATTAGACGTTGGAAATCGTCGTGACAGGACGTGCAAAAATGAGTGGTGCCGAAACTGAAAAGAACCAGCATTAAATTTTTGAAACCATGACATAAACAATGGCAGATAAAAATCGAGTCTATCACTACCTATTGTAGAAATCTCACTTCACAAACAGAATACAGTGGTAAAGGGAATTTTTACAAAAAGCATGCTAACATTTGCCGAAGTTCCAAAAGATGTGTGATATACTATTCTGAATGTTCGAATGCTCACCAGAAATACACGGCAATCGAGCAACAGAATCGGCACTTGTACTCGAGGAATTCGACACCGTGGCGTCCACACATCTGCAAGGAATGGTTACAATTACAATTGCAATTATTATATCCACCAGGGTATGTAGTTTCACATTAGATAGAACTTTTCGATAGATTTCGATGGCGGTCCGTCGTCTAGTGGACGATTCATCGGTTGAATTATTATTATTTTGTGATGACCATGGCAAGAGAAACCACTAACAATTTCAACAGTCTTCGAAGAAAGCTGAACTTTGAAACACATTTGGATCTGCAATTTTAAAACTATGGGATAACTAATGAATTCACTAAAATGTATTAGCTTTTTTTCCAAAGGCGTTAAAATAGTTTGCGTTAAAAAAGATAATGTTTCTACCTTTTTTTCATGATAACTTTCGAAATTATTACCTGTACTCCTTGCACATCACAGCACCCTCCACAGATTAATTCGGTCGGATTGTATTGAGAGGCATCGTTAGCGGCGAGTTGGCATCTGAAAGTGCGTGTGTGTTCTGTATTATCCTTCAATTATAAAAAAAACTCCGATCACAGAAAGCCTAGCGATAGCCGAAATAGTTATAAAAATATTAGTGATTAGATGATCACTGACCTGCTCTCGCCTCCAAAGTACGCCTTTCCGCACTTGAAACAAAGGACGTAAACGTATCGGTCCATTGCATACTCGAGAGGGCGATTGTGGAATTCACTGAACGGATTTTATTTATTATTTTATTTTATTTTTATTTTAAAATTTTATTTGACAAACTTTCCGCCTCGCGGTATGTTCAACTCTGTGAGAGTAAGCAAATCTAAGACAAAAGTCCTACAAAACGTTGGGAAGCAAAATGCTATACCTCTCCGTCTTAGTTAATCCGTTCTTGAATCCTGATAGCACATACGGCAAACTCTCTTTTTAGTTGCCATATATTAAGTGTAACTGTACCTTTCCGGCTTAGTTATCGCCGCACACGTCATCAGCCCATCGTACTCCAACCGCATCCTCGCTTTCGTCTCCACGTCCTTCTTCAGGGCAAGCAGGGGTTCAGTGAGGGAGGAGAGGGACGGATGGGCGATCTGGGGAGGTTGAATTTATGTATATATTTTATCTCCCTATTCAACAAGAATGAAGTGAAAATAAACGCACTCAGCCGTCAATGAAGTGACCATGAAACATATTCGAGGCATCACAATGATAAGTTGATGATAAGTTTAAAAGAGAGGATGAGATGAAATATTCAAAATATAGAAAATGAACATGATCAACACTTTCCTTTTTTATCTTTCATTTTTTTTAATATATTTTTGATTTGACCTCGGCAATCGTGAATCTATTGCTGAATGCTAAATTTTGGCGAGATAAACCAGTAGTGAAACTTATTTGATTCATTTTCGAACTTCTAGTGGCTAATTTACCTCGCAATTGCACAGCGGACAGTTCATGAATCTGAACAGAATCCGGGGTCCGTTCCATCTCCTTTCAAGCACGGTCTTCAGACAGCCGTAGTGGAAGACGTGGCCGCATCTGATGAATTTTTAGGTTTGCTTGAGTATCATAACGCAACAAAATTATACTGTGGTCTACTGTAACTTTTCATGGGCATTTTTTGAGGTAACGTCTGCGATCAAGAACAGATTTCTCACTCCAACATCAACGATGGTTGTGCTCCAATCCTAATCAATCATGCAGATAACACTAATAGGTGTGCATGGGTAATTGGTGTCTTGGTATCTTTTCACAAGGGTTTTCTGGAAGTATGCGAGGGAAGTGAAATACTTACTCCAACATCAACGACGGTTGTGCTCCAATCCGATCGATCAAGCAGATGACACAGACGTCGTCGCCGTCTTGACGATTCTCTGGAATAAGAGGGAATTTAACGCCGTAAGAAAGTGTATAATTCCTTAGTTTGTGATCCCGATCATTCAACTATTCATTGAGAAGTCGTACTGTCGACTCTCTACAGAACACAAAACTTTTAATGTTTGATGTTACGAAATTATTGCGGTGACAGCTACAAAAAACATTAAAAATTCAGAATAATAGGTATCTTACCATTCGACGGGCATTTCATACACGGCAGACATGCTGCTTCTCCTTTCACTCCGCCGCACTGGTGACCGCACGGCTTCGTCTGCTCGCATGCTATTTCCTGAATGTATTGATAGGTTACGGTAGTCCTATGAGAAGAGTACGGTAGACGGTGCAATGGTCCTTGAAATATCCTCAATCAATTATTCGCTTTGAGTTAGGTCCACTACTACCGCTACACAAAGGCCAATTTGCTCGTGGGACCACCTAGAAAATACGGTAGGAAAGCCTTTAGTATACCAGGAATCCCCTCCCCCAAAGTTCCTATGATCAGAATAATGCTGTATCTGTACCTGGAACCCGATGCACTCCTCCTCTGCACAGACTCCCACGAGCTGGCGTTCAGGAGGGAGGTGGACTGAGCAGAATCTGGATAGTCGTCGTTGACAATTACGATCAATTTCGATGAACCGCATTTTTTAGGCAATTCATTGAGACTCTTTTAAGGTTTTGAAAAAAATATAACCTACAAATTGACAATAAAAAGTCGCGCTCTTGATAGAGCGAGAGTGAAACGTATTTGGTGCTCAATCACTGACATACGGGAAATTGAACACATCAACGCTAACGTCCTTCTGTAAACTACAAACTACAATTCAATTACAATCCCCACCTGCATCGACTCTTCTGATTGACCACCAGACACGTCGCCGAGGTCATTCTTCCTATTGATGTGGAAGATGAGGAGGGGAACAGGGCGTCTTCGGCCGAGAGTTCCACCATTCCTGAAAAGGACAAGTGATAACGCGATTGTCCATTATCGTAATCAAGATGCTAAACAAGACGGTTATGACGAAAAATTCGGCCTAACGCTCGAGCATTCAAGAAGATGTGAGTGAAGCTCTAGAGATAGAACTTTGGTGATAACGAACCAGTCAGCGCTGTTGAATGAAGCAAGATGAGAAGGTTGGCGAGGCGGAGACGGGAGCAACCTGAAGAAGTATTCATTCTGCTTGTACATTGTACCTCAAAGCAGAAGATATGACTAGAAAGCAGATTTTTTTACATTTAAACACCTATTTCAGCTGATTCAAGGGATGTTATGCAGCTGGGTTGCCATAACATCCCAGCATACCAGCATGTAAAATACGAAACGTTTCTCACCAGCATGAATGTCCACGTGCGGCGCGGAACTCGCTCCCGCCCCAATCAAATGCGCCTCGTGACTTCTATTCCGCTTGTGAAGATGGAGAATACGGAAGCAGTCACGGCAAAGGGAGAGGGAGCAGACGTCGCAGTGGACCTGAGATGATATATTTTACATTAGAGCCATCAATTTTTAGAAAAAAATCACATGAAAGTGACATGCTTCAGCGTCGATATCGTTCTCTCAATGTAGTTCATGATGTCAACTTTACCTGTGCCCTGGTCCTTCCATCATCATGATTCTCACAGATCATCTCGGGCTCGTCGCTCCTGGTTTGCTGCAGATTCCGCCAACTCTCCGCCAATTCAAGCCATTGCTTGTCCTTCAGAACGGCAAGGGCCGCGACTGCGAGCCAGAATCTGAAATTTTCCCTCAGTGTCATCAAGCACGATATTTCCTTATTTCTAGGTACTTTCTCATACATTTTTGCCCTTTTCGTGCTTTCTTTATTCCATTTAAAGTTTATATCGTACCTCCTCGCCCTCAACGCAGCGAATATCGGTTCATTTCCTCCTCCTCCCGACATCATTGACGTCGCTGAAGTAGAAGCAGTGAAATCAGTGGAGAGATGCACGATGGAGGCCAGAGTGACGGCAAGTTCTCGTTTGATGCAGGAAGACCAGTCGGAGGAGTATCGATCGGAGCTGGAATTAGAGATTTGTTTACGCAAATGTTGCATCACACAAAATTCTTTTTGCGAGAGGGAATGCCTGAAAGGCTGTCAGAACTGCAAACATTGCGCACGTACCAATTTCAGCTTCTTCAATTCCTTTTTATGCTAAATGCTCACATGACCCTCTACTTTCCAAAAATCTCATCTCTTTCTTTCTCAATATTTGAGAAATAATTTAACTTCTGTACTCACGTCACATCATCTATCAGTTGCAGCACCAATCTCCCTACTTCAGGCGAGATACTCCTGTCCATGCGCCAGTGAGCAGGCGCGGAGTGGGAGCAGCTGGTCTTAAAAATATTTTTTTTCTAAATTGCCGAGAAAGCCGTGGCAGAATCGCTCTTCTAGCAAGTGTGAAACATATTCAAGGTCGAATTTACAAATTCTTTTTTCGGGCTTCTTTTTTTTAAAATGAACTTACCATGAAGCTCACGCCGCTGACCGTCCGTGTTGCCCGGTCCTTCACTTGCAGAGAGATCACCTGAGATATCGAAGCTAAGAATTGGTTATAGGGCTGCCAAGATGAGGACTCCGTCTCTCGATTTCCTATTATCGAGATGAGAACAATCAACGTTTCTCACCTTTGCAACAGTGACGAGCAGATTGGATACGAAGAGGGAGGTGTCGACCTGAAAGAACTTTCTTGGATCTTGTCAAGGTAAGTAAGTTTTTTTAGAAACGAGATACTCGCATTTACTGATTCACCCCTACTTCCCTGCATTTGAATAGATGATGAAACACATTTCTTGAAGTGAATTGAAACGTACATTTGACGGTTGGAAAACCGAAAAGAGTGGGCAATGCACTACTTTTGCCTAATGCTGCCCGGCCATCTCCAATCATCTCTATTTTTCAACTAATTTTTTCAGTAAAGTAGGGCTTCAAAACAATGGTTTCAAAATAAGCTCACCTGTGACGGTTGAAACACGGAGAACAATCTCTCAATCGTCTCGATCACTTGGCACTGCACCACTTGCGGCGCGAATAGGAGCAGCTCGGAGAGGGTGATGAGGAGATGATCGCGGGCGGCGAACACCTGTTATCCAATATTCGATTTCATTCCATTCTTTTATTTGTATTGGCTATTCCTTCCCAATCAATTAGAAAATCTTACATTACAAGACTCTATTATAATAAGAATAATAAACTTATAATAAAATAAATTACCTCCGTGCCCTTCCTCGACCCGATCACTCGCACCAGCATTGCCATCAGTCCGCATGCGTAGGAGTACGAGCGCTTGTTGCGGTCACGGAGGAGGGTTACTTCCCTGAAAATGTGGGTTTACTTTAATATTTTTTAATAAAGGGAGAAGCCAGACATCAGCACAAACCCATGCTTCTCAGTAATTTTGTATGACGATGAAACACATTTCAGGTTCAATTTTGAGCGTTAAATTGGGAACGTGAGGGAAGCGTTTATCTAAAACTAGAACGGCACCTTAATGATGCTCTCACCGTTCCATCGCATTGACCATTGGGCTGCATCTGGCTTTCGCGCGCTATTGTTGTTGTTGTTGATGTTGTTGTTTTGGTTGTTGTTATTGTTTTTTTTTCAAAAGAGTCCTACCTCTCCAGTGCATTGACCATCTGGGAGCACACGTAGGTCTGCAGGGGCTGGAGGTGTACTCGGGAGAAGAGCAGATCGAGCACTCTCTGTCGAAGGGAAGTGTGCTGGTCCTCAGAGAGCTCGTCGGAGAACGCCTGTGATTATAAGACATTTGAGCGATCTTTGAAAAAAAATGCGAAACACTTCTTATTGAAAGCAAGAGGCAAATCATGTGCAGTTCCCTCTCCTCGATTAGTTGGAGTATGTTCCAGGTGATATTCCTCGGCAAACGATATTCAACATTGGCTCTTTGCATGTTTTTTCAATAAAAATTACTAATCATAATTTATTTAAGGTTGTTCCTCACCGGACTAGAAATCGTCTGAAACAGGGCAAACGCGCTCCTCTACGTTGCCAAGACCACTACTTCTAGACTATTCCCTACCCATCATTTTAGAATTTGGCTAGAATAAGGAGGAAAGAGCGCAATTTTGTAGGAATTTGATGCTCACCTGACTCGAAATCGCCTGGAACAGAGCGAACGCGTCCCTCTGCGGCGCCGAGAAGACCAGATAGTTGGGCGGACCGGGATCCGGAGTAGTCATGGGAGAAGGAAGAAGGCCGAAGATTAGGAGTTGACGAACGCGAACGGAGGCGCCTGGGCCTGCAAAGAACAAGTTTATGAAGGGTTCACAATATTCGTGGAGGCTATCCCGAAGAAATGTAGCCCACTCGTAGCATTGCTATCAACCAATGCGCGGAAACACTTTTTTTTGCTAGGTTTTTGCCTTGCTAGAAATGCTTTCAGCAATTCGATGCATTTATTTTGTATTGATTTTACAAAAAAATCATGATCATTTTTTGAACAGTTTTTGAACAGTAGTTTTACCTTTGAGTATTATCTGCGCGGCGCTCAATCCAGCTACGCAGATCTTCACCCAGCCGGCGAATTGCTGAAAATGAGAAATGCGTGTTAGATGCGTTTCACTTTCCATTGAAGTAAGCTGGAAACTCATTTTTTTGATTTATTCTCCATTGCTATACCATAGGTATCGCGAGAGAATGTAGCAAAAATGACCCCTTCGAGAACTAGTTTTTTCAAACTCAATTGAAATCAATCAAATTATGATGGTTGCATACCCTGGAGACGAGAAAATTTTGTGTCCGGTCAAAATGTCCGAAAGCCGTCTTTTCGGGATTTCCCGGTTCTGGAGCCGGATTTGACGTATCTCAGCTCCCAGATGAGCTAGACACTTTTCCAGCGGCTCAAAAAATCCGCAAAAATATAACAAACAACTTTTATACTTTCACCAAACCTGTAAAATCACTTCTGGAAAAACTAAAAATGAAAAACTGATTTTATAGTGAAATTTTAATTTTTCCTGAATTTGTTAGGGGGCATTCCCCGGAATTTTATTGCAGAATATGAAATTTGGAGTTCATATATATAAAATAAAAAATTTAAAAGTGGATGTTTGAGGGGGGTGAATTTCACAATTTAGCTCCGAACTTCGAAAAATCGTATTTTCGTGAAAAATGATTTTCTTGATATTCACTCCAAGAGCTATTCCAAGCAATTGAATTCAACTAAAGTATGGTGGGCACATACCCCGGTGACAAGAATTTGATGTATCCGGTCAGAATGGCCGATAGCCGCCTTTTAGGGATTTTCCGGTTCTAGAGCCGTCTATGACGTATCTCAGCTCCCAGATGAGCTAGAGACTCGTTTTAAGGATCATTCTGCTTCTTACAACGAGAAATTAATATCCTGAGAGATTTACGAAGGTCGGCCACCATTTACACTTTTTATACCAAAAAGACACTTTTTCTGATGACTATTTCCGTTTTCTCGTACTATCTGACCTACAGGTCTAACATTTTGCGACGATAATAAGGTAAGGGTAATCTATTGTTTGGCTGAGTTTGGACATTATTCAATGCTTTTGAAAAAAATTGAAGAGGTTCCTCTTCAATTTTTCAAGTGAAGAGGACTCTCTTCAAACTGAATGTGCCTCCGATTATCGATCACAACAGACTGAAGAGAAAAGCAAATGATCTGAAAATTCGGGAAATTATTAATTGATGGTTTTGCAATATTTCTGCTCTAAAACTAGCGTCTCAGAAAATTCACCCTTGAAGCGGCAGAGGGTCAAACTAGGGTCATCAGAAAAAGTGTCTTTTTGGTATAAAAAGTGTAAATGGTGGCCGACCTTCATAAATCTCTCAGGATATTAATTTCTCGTTGTAAGAAGCAGAATGATCCTTAAAACGAGTCTCTAGCTCATCTGGGAGCTGAGATACGTCATAGACGGCTCTAGAACCGGAAAATCCCTAAAAGGCGGCTATCGGCCATTCTGACCGGACACATCAAATTCTTGTCACCGGGGTATGTGCCCACCATACTTTAGTTGAATTCAATTGCTTGGAATAGCTCTTGGAGGGAATATCAAGAAAATCATTTTTCACGAAAATACGATTTTTCGAAGTTCGGAGCTAAATTGTGAAATTCACCCCCCTCAAACATCCACTTTTTATTTTTTTATTTTATATATATGAACTCCAAATTTCATATTCTGCAATAAAATTCCGGGGAATGCCCCCTAACAAATTCAGGAAAAATTAAAATTTCACTATAAAATCAGTTTTTCATTTTTATTTTTTCCAGATGTGATTTTACAGGTTTGGTGAAAGTATAAAAGTTGCTTGTTATATTTTTGCGGATTTTTTGAGCCGCTGGAAAAGTGTCTAGCTCATCTGGGAGCTGAGATACGTCAAATCCGGCTCCAGAACCGGGAAATCCCGAAAAGACGGCTTTCGGACATTTTGACCGGACACAAAATTTTCTCGTCTCCAGGGTATGCAACCATCATAATTTGGTTGATTTCAATTGAGTTTGAAAAAAACTAGTTCCTGGGTTGCTTCAATCTCTCGCGATACCTGTGATACACACTTATCAAAATAAAATATAATCACCTAATCAATGTATTAATCGTGCATTTTTTCCAACACTGGTTTTCCCTATGCATTTTTGGTAGGGTAAGGCAATACGGATCTCTACGAAATTCTGTACCTCCTTGGATAATTAATGAATGCAGCCAAAAAGAGAAGTTACTGTAATACTCACCTGATCAATGTGTTGATCGTGAACATTATGCCTCGTTCCGTCGACATTCAGTGCTTTGGCGGAGAGATTCGAGACGCGATACTAACATGTTTTCAATTGATTTTTTTTGGTAAACTCCCTTTAATTTTATCGTCGTGAGTTGATAAGTTATTGCATAATATTTTATGCAAAATTTCTAAAGGATAAATAGATCAAAGATCGCCGTACCTGTTCGTCCCTCACATTGTCGATGTAGAGACAGAGCAGCACAGCCGCGGTGCCCTCACAACGAATGAGGATCGAGCGGTAGCGGGCCTTATCCTGAGTGTGAGGAAAATTGTACCGTTTATCTACAATATTACAACAAATTACGGCGGCTCAAGTGAGTTTCACTCATACGTTATGAATGTACTATTCGTATTTTATTGATACAGGGTTGATAAGCATCAAAAATCAAATGAAGACAATTCTCAATACTAGACAGCTATCGTACCTCATCGCCGCTCTCCCAGAACGTGTCCGGGCTGCCGTCCGTCAGACAGACGACCATCGCTTGTCGACTGCTCGCCTGTAATTGAACACACTAAATCATTGTGTCGAAATGATTAAAAAGTGATAAAGGGAACACTAATTTTTTTATGATTCGTATGCGTATCGAAGGAAAAGGGAAAACGCGTGATTACCTCGATATGACAATCACTCGTGACGTCACTCATCGCCTTCACGTCCACGCCGAGGTCTTCCTGAATTATATTTTATATTTATTCAACTCTCTTTAAATTCTCATGTTTTCGTAATGATGTTGTCTGCTAAAAATAATAATACTGTGTGGAAATAAAATTCTTAGTTGTACGAAGCGATTTTACAGTTGCACTACAGGTAGGGCTCACTGGTAAAGGCGGATGATAGACGGACTACAATACACCGACTAGGGAAAGAAACCCATGAACTAACATCAACGCTCTCCTTCCTCAACGCAGCTGATGACGTGAGGCAGTCGGACGAGGGTTCCGAGAGCACTCCCCCGACAGTAGCGAGAATGTTGCATGTGAGAATGAGTAGGTCCTGAATTTTTAAAAAGTTTTTTCAATTTCATCATCGACTCTGCATTCATTGAGAAACATATTGCTAGATGTTCATCAATGTACGCTGAAACATAACGTTACGTGAAAAAGTACCATGAGTGACAAAACAAACATACATACATTTTCCATAAATATGATCAGTCGCTCATCATAAATTCTTAATTATTCATAAAAGCACAAAATTCTTGCAAAGAATATTATTTCACCTGTTCATGCGCCGACAACTGAATCGTCCACGCCTTGAAGCAGAGTGATCTCAATCTAGTGTCCAGAGTGGTAGATTGAAGGATGACGGCGACAGTGTAGAGGAAGGAGTGCATCTCAATTGCGTATATCATATTTTTTGTCCTCAAAACATGTCGTTATCCAGAAACCTTCAGTCACAATCTCATTTCTTTCAGTGATAACTATCGAATAAGATCGCTTATTACGGTGCAATGGGGGACTCACTTGCTGCACCATCCACGTGCTCAGTGGGCCGGCGAGGAAGCAGAGTCTCCAGGGGTGGGGAAGGAGTCGGACGGGCGATCGAGAGGTGGTCGAGCCGAAGAGGGGCGCGTAGGAGGAGAGAGACCAAACGTACTGAAAGAGTTCCATAGAATAATTCCACGGGCATCATATAAAAGACCTAAGAAAGACTGTAAAATCACATCACTGATGATTTTTTTTACTTTCAAGCCTTCTAGAGCCGATTTTATCTCAACAAAGGGGTCCAAAAGTATTTAAAAAGACGAAGAGAGGCGCGTACGAGGAGAGGGACCAAACGTACTGAATCGGAGTGATCTCTAGGGTTGATTCCGAAAGTTATGATAATTATGGGATTGAGACCAGGCGTACTGGAAAAAGAAATTTTGGTATTATTATTTTCTCTTCCGAAAGACGAATTAATCAACGAATGTATTTTCCACCTGTTTTGTCTGGCTCATGAAACATAACAGCTTGATCGATTTTTTATTACCTGCAGAATCACATCCGAGATCGAGGTCTCCGAGCTGACCAATCGAAGCAGCCAGTTCCACACCCGGAAAGCGTGAGCGAATGCGACGGCACGGTAGACGGCGGTTGTGGCGGCCTCGCGGACGCTGGAAATAAAATATAAATTTAAAAATAAAGTATTAGTTGTTCGTTTTACCACTGCATAGAGCTACGATCAATTTCGTTCGAGATTAACCAATTTCGTTCGATTTTAGCCTCGATATTGTAATCCATAATCTTTCTAAGCCTACCGACTCAGTCTCATCTGATCTAGGACGTCTGGGATGATGAAGAATAAAATATGTGAATGTACCGTTTCAGATCATGATGCTCCAGCACGAACGCCAGCACAGTAATAGAAAATAAATATGATATAGCGCGAAAGAGAACAATAGTAAAGATAACACTTGGTAACACAAAGTTTCAGTAGGCATTGTGTATATCGATCTTCCATCAAAATCTCTCACCGTTTCAGATCATGATGCTCCAGCACGAACGCCAGCACGGGTCTTCTCAACATTGCCGACGGTGCGGAGGCAGTGGATGAAGTGAGCGAGACGAGGGATTTGAGGGCGGTCGAGGGTGATTGGAGAACCTGAGCATGTTGACGGGCTAATACTTGCTCCTATATTGCTATCGAATTGGGTAAAAATTGTGTCTTCATGAAAGTTTTGATAGTGAAGTTTTACCCAAAAAAATCCTTCACAAATCGAGAACCGATTCGGTCATTAATGAGTTGTGAATGAAACACAATTTTCGCCGCAAACTCAGCCCTGTTCACTCACCTCTCCCTCCTCCTGGAGCATCCTTTCGTCTTAGCTACAACAAGATCTGCCTCCCCTAGAGCCATAGCCCATAGTTATCGCCTACTCAAGGGAAATCATGAACCACTCACCTCTCCCTCCTCCTGTGGCATCTTCTCATCCGGTCTTCCCTTCGGCCCGGGATCCGATGCATGCACTGCACCGATCCTGATCGAAGCATCCGAATCTCTCCTGGAATTTATATCAGTAAATCAATTTTGATCAGAATTTACGTTATCGAGCATGCTGGCCTCTACTCAATGAAAGATTCCATTATTTCGTCAGTAGTTTCAAATGGGTTAAAGTAAGTTTCACAGGTCGCACTAATTCTTCTGACCAAGGATTCGCTAATAAGTGGTAGACGACCTCAGAAAATAAAACAATAAGCATAATTTCTCTATTCGATGTAAACTAGTCCATGTTAGACGACAGGCAGATCTTCTTCTCACCTCATAACAGCCTGCGATGACGCCAGCTTCGTCAGATGGTGCGACACCGCCGTCGATCCCTCCCCGATCAGAGATCGATCGAAGGGCGACGGGGTCAAAGTGTTGGTAGGGAAGAGATTGATCGTCCAGCCGGAGGTGTTGGTGGAGGAGTTCTGAATGATTGTTTTGCCGTTAAAATTATGTTTGGGTACAGCGGTGTTCTGATATGTTTCACAAATCTTTCAAATTCGAACTCATCGGAAATTCTGCAATGCGGACCAGCTAAATCTTCAAAAAAAATATTACTTTGACACTTTCAAATTGAGCCAAACTTATAATTTCCTCAGTGATTTCTAATTACCTTTGAATCGCCCCCATCCGCCGATGCGTTCAGTTCCAGCAGGAACAGTGCATTCTGCTTCATCACCGTCTCCGGTCGGGAGGAAAGGGCCGCTGAGGAGAGACGGAACTCGCGCCAGCGACGCTTCCGTTCCTGAAATAAATAGTATTCAGATTATTCTGTAACTCAAGATGAGAATGATACACGCACACATACAAAAAGGTAACATTGAAAGCAAAAACTATGCAGTTTGCGAAGCTAGGAATAGACATGTGATTAGGGCTGTCAGGGTGAAGAATCCGTCTCTTCATTCCGCGTACTCTCTCACCGGTCAGAGTGACGACAGAGTACGCGGAATGAAGAGACGGATTCTTCACCCTGACAGCTCTACATGTGATGTACGAACCTGATGATGCCCAGCGGACGTCTGTCGCAGGTATTTCTGTCTGCAGGCAGGACAGAGCAGGTACCACATCGCTTTAGATCGACCACCTGGATTGAAAGGTCAGTTACAGCTACTTCTATCTACTAGATATTGATTATCGTCTGGCTAGACCAGTTGGTATGATTTTAGTGTTCAAGTATCTTTCACGTATCTCTCAAATTCAAATTATTCCGTTGTTCGCTAGTGCGCTCTTCATTCATCTTTTTTTTAAATATATACTACGCAGAGCTGTCTTAACATGATGGAGGACAGCAAATATAGACTGAAATAAGTAAAGGAACTCGCCTTCACCACAAGCCCCGCTCCACCCGGTAGTGTACTTGGCGGAAGAGTTGTAGCCGTGGCCCTGAAAGGTGAGTTCCTTGTAATCTGCTCACACTATTTTTTGAGAAATTTCAAGGGTGTTTTCAAGAATTGACAAGATACCTGCAACGGACTGCGAACTATGCACAATTTTGAAATTAGGATGATTTACTCACTTGTGATGGTCCCCCACACCCAGGATGGGCACTTCTCATGTGCACTGTGACTGGTGCTCGCACTGCTTCGTCGCAGAGCTCGCACTCGGCTGAGGAGGTTGAGGGTTTCTGCTGAAATACACGTGACAAAGTTTCTGTTGCCTGTTTGAAAAATGTAACGGAAATATTTCCTGAACGAATTCTACATCAACCTATTCATTTATTTTTTAATGCTGGACAGAAAGATCGGGAGAGTCTTGCGATTTGCGAATGTTAGCCCACGTTCAACTATTGTTTACCTGAGGCGAACTGTGTGCCGATTGCTCGCCGGCGGTCGCCGCGCATCGTACGGCTGGGGGAGAGGGCATGATGAGGTGCTGAAAATTGAAATAATTAGAACTCCTTTACTTTGTATCGACCAACCAATCCAATGGGTTTCACCAAAATGTAGTAAAAGTTTGAATTGTGTGTACGGGCGGAACAATAAAAGCGCACCACCCAGACTGAAATGACAGAATGATGAGCTCATAAGGAAAAATTAGTGTTATTTTTCTCTAGGAGAGTAAGAAGTTAATAATTTTTAAACTGAAAACATTGTGACATAGACAAGTTGAAACTCAATTAATTTTCTTTTGATTTGTCAAATTATTTATTATTCACCCGAGCGAATATGTTTCACCTAGTTATTGAAACGAGGGAATTGGACAAGCGTGTGATAGCTTGCAGCAGTCTTCGAAAAACAATTAAACCTAACAGAAAGGGGGAGGGGGGGTTAGTCCTGTTAAAAATAAGCCCAGTTCAGTTGGACAGCATACCTGATCAATGCTCGTTCTCACAGCCATGGTAAGGTCTCTCCACAGTCGAACGAGTGGCAGCAGTGGAGGAGGAATGAGGGAGAGTGAAGAGAGGGAGGCCTCAGCGCCGCCTTGCCAGATCTTCAAAAGAATGTTATTACATTTTATATGTGGTAATTCAAGGAAGTATTGCAAATACGCTTGGGTATTATTCCACTTAGCAATGAGCAGAACGCATGAGCTTTTATTGACGGGATTACACTCTTCTCGTTTGCTCCAAGTAAGAGCCTCTGTTTGTTGCTTACATTATTCAGATTAGCGTGGAACTTCAGATAAGTCGCAGCAGCCATTGCATCCTTCACCAGATGTTCGTGCCAGAGGAAAGCCCCGAAGACAGTTCGAATGCAATCGACGATCGACGGACGGAGGGCCTCGGCTTCGGCGGATCTGATGAATAGTTTGTAACATTGTTCATAAGTGCCATTGGGATGAAAATTTTGTTTTAAACTTGTTCACTGGTTCCGTTTTTATCCTTCTTTTAAAGTAAAGTTCAGATAGGTTTCGCGAATAGTACAAAACTTCAGATGCTTGATCGCATCAGTGCACGATCCATTTCTTCTGAATAGATTGAAAAAATCAATATGAAATAACTATGAGATCGACGAAAATACTACAAATAACCATCGCATTATTTTACCTCGGTCTCAGTCTCGGCCTCGTCTGTTCCTCCTCCTCATCATTGCCGTTGAACGACGCAAGTTGGGAGTGAACGCTGCTGTGGCCGACAGCGTCCTTAAAATATTTGATATAAATTTGAGTGCAGTATCATGCTATTATTCTAAATACACGGTTTGTTAGAAGTAAAACAAGGCTCAACATCGGGGGATAACTGTACCGGCGCCGATGTGAACTTTACATTGTGAAGTGGACGATTTTCAGGTATGTTTCATGAATAACTCATATTTGTATCTACTACAATTTCAGCAATTCATCGACGATTTTTTCAAAAAAAAACAAATTGTTTGATATTTACCTCCGCCAGAATGTACTTCTGCAGTGCCGCTATCCGTATCCACACGCCGTGGCTGTTGTGTATCCACCCGTCAGTGAGAATCTCCCTACGGCCCTCGAGATGCTCGTCCTTGCAGAGGCCTGTAGCAGCATAGAAGAGTTCATTTACTCAAACCTATCGAAAAGAAAAAGTAGAGATGCGATGCATTTATTTAGTTTTGATTGGATTTCTACGCTAGGAGCTCGTCCTTACAGAGGCCTGCGGAAATAATCACATTCGTCATTCAATCAATCCTCTCAAGTAGAGAAGTCGGAAATGCTCTTTTAAGACTCTTTGCTCTTTGCACAGCCCTGCGGAAGGATAAGATTAGTATTGTCCGAATGATCAAGTATTTCACGTGCTATTTTGTAGTCTTTTCATAGAGATAGCCGTCAGTCTGCAATTAAGTCACCGTAAGCCGTGGTGGTACCTTACCTGCGAGTGATGGAGTGGCGTACAACTCGACCCGGTCGCCCTCAGCAAGGATGTACATCTGAATAGTGCATTTTTTTAAAAATTTTAATGGTGAAATTTGAATATTATTTAAGATACATACCTCATTCGCCTCAATCAGTACACTCTGCTCACTCGGCCGTCGTCGCTCTTGCTCCTCCAGAATCTCCTCAGCTCGACGGGTCTGTAATGGTCTCTCTAATTATTTTATATCGATTTTTAACTATTTTTGTTGTGTTTTCACATAATCTTCTGTGTGAATTGGTAATTGCAAAAGACATAAAAAATAGAAATTATAAATAAAACTCGCCATTGGATGGTCGCTCTTCATGCCGTTACCGATGTCAATGAGCACTCGATCAAGTGCGCGGTGGAATTGGAGGACCCATGCCTGCAACATTTACATAACCTCTGAATTTCTATCATTACCAAAACAATAGGTCAAACCTGCGACGGCGAATCCGTCTTTGTATGCACCAGTACGCTCTCCTCCGTCAACCTAAACGAACTCTGGTGTGCGTCCCCAACTTGGGCCCAAGTAAAAAGGGGTACCCAACTTGGGCCCAAGTACAGTATCCCCCAATTGGGAACCCAACTTGGGCCCAAGCACCGGGAG